>CAJQZJ010004773.1:162630-221185 GCA_907164525.1 Lophiomys imhausi | reverse complement strand
TGTGTGTGTGTGTGTGTGTGTGTGTGTGTGTGTGTGTGTGTGTGTGTAAGCTTACAATAATAGAGAGAAACAGCAGTCAGAGTACCCAGACATCCCTAAATCTTGCCTGCCACCTCTTTGATCACAGTGAGGTCCTGGGAACCTGGTGTTCTAAAGCTCTCACGGGTCACAAAACAAATGTCATTGTGGAAACCTCACAAATTTCCACTTCCCAGACCAAACCCAGGATTCAGCTCTTTCCTGGAGAAAACATTTCCTTGTTTCCAATAAAGTTTGTTCCCTTGAAGTAAAATTTTGCTCTGGGCTAACAAGGCAACCGCCAAACTGCAAAGTGCTTCCATAGCCCCTAGAGGGAGCCACGGCGCCTTCTGTGTGGCTCACGCTCTCAGAACTTCCTGCTCACACCACCCTCTTGGCCTGCTTGCCTTCCAAATCTGAGTCCCAGCAATTTCACACACTCTTGTTTTCACTTAAGGTTTTCCCCATTCTTAAAACAACATAATCGCAGCAAGACAGAGGTTCCCCTGAGAAAACCCAAAGAATTACATAACACAGGAAGGTACAAATTATCTTTGCTCCAAAGAAATGGGGAAAAAGCCATCATCAAGTCTTTATAGCTACTGATACTATCCTCATATCCTTTAAGAAATGATTCATCAAGTCTAGAGCATACTAACCAAAATTACACTATGTTGGCATGTTGAATATTTCAAGCTGAAGGGGTGTAAGAGGCGGCATATGCAGAAGGCTTTCTGACTTTCCCTTGTCCTTCTAGAACGTAAGGTCTACACATAGGGTTGAAGAGGGAAGCTACATTTCCTCCCTCTGCATCAAAATCATATTTCTCAGGGCAGAACAGAGGTGCCACTCATGAGAACCTGCAGCTTTTTTTATCAACATTTATTTATTTCTTCAAGTTACATCTCAATCACATTCCTCTCCCTCCTCCCCTTCCCACCCTTCTACCCTCTTCCCCTTCACCCACCTATCCACTTTTTTTTAAACTTTAAGGTGTATCTTTTTCACCCCAACAGCTCCCCCTTTTAGTCCAATAAAAGGCTCTTTTTGTTATAAAAATAAATGCAAAACAATAAGAACAATTAGGCAACAATTATGAAAATTATAAGGTATAATACACATTCCCAATGTCCAGTCCATACATATTTGGCAACTGATGATAATATTCTATTATCTATCTAGCTTGATGGGTTTAAAGTTCTATACCTAACTCGGTTTCCATCCTAACTTGCATTACCAACTTAAAAACATCTTAGACCCTGAACATCCTTTTAATTCCTAAACAACTTAAAATTTAACTGTGAGACTATAACTATCTAGTCTTCAACCACATCAGAGACCTGAGAAGGATAAATATATCTGAATGAACAGGAAGTGCAGAACAACCAGCTTCAAAAAGTAAGAAATGACAATTGGCTGCCTGGACAGTCCCCAACTTCTCTCAATACAGCATCTGTCTTCAGCCTTTTGGCCCAGTATCTCTGACAAACATTAATGGTAAAATAGCAGGAATTATGAAGGACTTGCTCACCCTGTCTTAGCAGAGCTAGGCTGTCAACTTACCTGCTTCCAATTTTTGTCCTTTTTGGACAGCATTCTGTCTACAGTTGAAGCAAGAGCTTTCTCTTGCCCAGTGACAAGCTTGCCACTAATGCAGCCCCCTCCATATGCTATAGTCACTGGGCTCTAATATTTATGGTGACATGTCTGATTCTCAGGTTCAGAGCCTGGCCATCTTCTGCCTTTGTCCCTGGTGTCAGATTAATAACTTAATAAGCATTTGCTAAACTAATTTCCATTTCTTTGGAACATTTGTAAAATAACCTAGTTTAGATATGAATAATAAAACAATGATGAAAAAGATTAAAAACTGGAGCACAGAGGTGAGAACCAAAAAAGATTACACCCAAAACATTATTTTAAGACATGGGAGTGGCCAGGCAAGGCAGATTTGGAGTTGGAAGAACAAACTCTGCTGGAATCCACTCTCAGCCCTGAAAGGAAAAGTCCTCAGTGATTGGCCATGTTAAGGCTGGAAAAGACCCATCAGACCCTCTCAGTTCTACAAATGGAAACAAAAGCCCCTAAAGAAAGGAAACACACCTTCATTCTTTCAGTCACTAAGAGTAAAAAGATAAAACAAGTGAGCCCATGAATTATTTCAGCCACAGGGTAAATCTCAACTGCCCTATTCTAAATCTCAGAGGCGGGAAGTGGCCTGGATATGTCAGAAGATGGGATTCTTTAAAATCAAAACTACCCTCAGGAGTTACACAAGAGGATCACGGGATGAGCTCAGGGCCATGCTGGCTGGCTCACTGTGCACCATCAGCTAGAGATACGGAACTGATGGAGTCACACCACTTATGCTGTCCCAAAGGCACTGTGTAAGCCAGGTAGGAAAAATACAGAAGTCTTGAGCCTTAAAAAGGACAATTCTTGAGTGGGCCCACTTCCTCAGAATCCTCCCTTTAGAGCTTATGAGGTACAGACTTCCCAAAATGCCTTAGTGACTAGGTTCTCAAGCAGAGGTGTTGCTGTGCATGCATGCAGGGTGGAGCAGGCTCAAAGAGAAAGGATATGATGCTGTTAGAGGTTTTGACGCTTTGATCAGAACAACGTAAGCGACTTAAAGGGGAAGGATTTATTTTATCTCAGTATTTCAAAGTTCTTAATCCATGTTCCTTGGATCCACTGGTTCTGGAGACATGGTGAGACAGACCATGATGGAAGTAGAAGTATGCAACAGAAGCTACCACTTCATGATGGGAAGGAAGTGGAAGAGGAAGGAGAGGAGAACCAGGTACGTGAGAGGATGCCTCCAGTGATTTTATTACTCCATTTAGGCCCTGTCTCCTACAGTTTCCACAATTTCCTGTTGTTGGGTGTTTTCTGTACCCACCTGTTTTTCCACCCATGCCCCTGTTCCCAGAAATAACAAATCTGACACTTATTATTATGTACAAATGCCTAGGCCAAAGCTTTGCACGTTCCCTAACTAGCTTGAACTTAATTACCCCTTATTCTAATCTTCATATGCCATAAGTGTAGAAAAATGGCTAATGAAATTATTTACTAGTATTTATATTATTGGTAATTGGTTCGGCAGTGTTAATCCTTAACCCGCCATTATAAATGAATACACACAGACACCAGATGGATTTTAACAAGCCTTGGCCTGAATTGTGCAATCCTAGTCCATCTACACTAGCTCATAATTCTATTACCCAAATATGATACCACAAATATATATGTCCCTTTGGACTGTTATTCTCCACGATATGCCAATGTTCCAGGCCATGTGGAATGATCTTCTTTTATCTACCCCATGGCGTGTGTTCCTCCTCCTTCATGCTCCTGGCTTCTCCCCAAGATGTTCTCTGTCTCTGAAGCCCATACACCTTAGTCCTGCCTACCTCAGTCTTTGCTCAATCTTCAGGCCTCAGCATTTATTTAACCAATCAGAGACAATGTAAGTAACAGACAGCAAGCAGGACCAATTAACATTTAGAATGCTTAATACCACCCCATCACACAAGGCTAGTCTATCGCTCCTCAGCTTCATGTGTCTACTTCCTTCTTCAGAGTTCCTGAGGTGAATATCTACTGCCTCACTCTATCCCACCATCCACTCCTTCTACCGGAACTCCCACCTCCTATTTCCTGCCTCAGCTAGAGGCCGGTTTTTTTTTTTTTTTTTTTTTTGAGAAGTGAAACTCCATACAGACACAAGAGATTCTCAGAGAAATGCAACTCAAGACGACTCTGAGATTCCATCTCACACCTGTCAAAATGGCTAAGATCAAAAACTCAAATGACAAGAGAAATCTCTTGGCATGAAAAAACCCCTTGCACCAACTGCAGACAGACTGCTGTCCAAAAAGGACAAAATTTGGTAGCAGGGAAGTCGACAGCCTAATTCTGCCAAGACAGGGTAGGTAAATCCTTCATAATCCCTGCTCTACAACAAATGTCTGTCAGAGAAACAGGACCCAAAGGCTGAAGATTGATGCTGGAATGTATGGACAGAAAATGGGAACTGTCCAGGCAGTCATTGGTATGTTCTTTCTTACTTTTGGAAGCTGCAGGCCCTGCACTTCCTATATAAGCAAATATATTTATCCCTCTCAGGTCTCTGAGGTGGTTGAAGAATAGACAGCTAGAGTCTCATAGTTAAATTTTGAATTGATTAGGAATCAAGAGGGTGTTATAGATCTAAGAAGATACTCTTAAAAGTGTGTTGCAAGATAGTATGAATGTTGAGTCACATATAGACCTTTAAACTCATGGAGTTGGTTAGACAGTAGAATGTTAAAGTCAGGGGCCAAATATGTATAAACTGGACATTGGGAAGGTATACTGGGCCATTTAACTCTCATAAATGTGGCATATTTATATCTATTGTTTTGTGTAATACTTACTGTTATAAGAGAAGGAACCATCTGTTGGACTGAAACGGGAAACTTCTGGGGGGAAGAGGGTGGAAGGGCGGGATAGGAAGGGGGAATACGGAGGGGTTTGTTACTGAGATGTAACTTGAAGAAAAAAAAATATTTAAAAAAAAAAACTCAAATGACAGCACATGCTGGCGAGAGTGTGGAGAAAGGGGTACCCTACTCCATTGCTGGTGGGAATGCAGGCTTGTGCAACCACTATGGAAGTCAGTCTGGCGATATCTTAAAAAACTTGGAATAGCTCTGCCTCAGGACCCAGCCATACCACTTCTGGGTATACACCCAAATGCCTCTTCATGGAATCATAAGGAAGTTTCCTCATCTATGTTTATAGCAGCCTTATTTGTAATAGCTAGAAACTGGAAACAACCCAGATGTCCCTCAACCGAAGAATGGGTCAAAAAACTGTGGAACATCTATACAATGGAATATTATTCAGCTATCAGGAACAATGAAATTATGCAATTTGCAGCCAAATGGATGGAACTAGAAAAGCTCATCCTGAGTGAACTAACCCAGACTCAGAAGGACATATATGGCATCTATTCACTTATAGTAGGATTTTAGCTATATAGTAGAAGGTATCAATACTATAACTAACACACCAAAGGGAACTTGGACATAGACTTCTTATTTTTAATTTTTATTCTTTATCTATTTTTTATATATTAGTTATATTTTTTTCTATTTTTTAGTCTTTTTTATCTATTGTATGCTTATTGGTTTGTTTGTTTAGTAGTTCTCTCTCCCAGGCAACGAGACACTTTTCACTGATGGTACTGCTTCGTAGATCCCCAATGAATGAAGAGGCTCTTGGCCCTCATATGACCTCTCAGCTGACATGAGGGACTGTTATATAAGGACACCCCACCCCAGAGAAATGGGATGGAAGGGTTAGGAGGTAAAGAAAAAAAATGAAATGTGATGTTTCGGCCTTTTACTACTAATTGTCATAAACTGTTTAGGGTAATTAAGAAATGCAAATTAATGGTTATGCAAGCTGGTCATTCAGTTAGGTACTATGACAGCCTATTATAGTTACTTTCTAAGCTAATCAGAAATAAACCTGCTAAGAGACAAGCAACATCTGCTTACCCTAATATAAGAGATAGATAGGGCCTCTTCAAAAACCTCAAGAGATCTGCAGAATATGGCATTCAAAGATGTTTTCGTAACTTTAGATTTTTTTATATCAAGACATATCAACTCCTGACAGCACCCCCTATTCTCCTCCAAGTAGAAGATGAGCATCAAAGAATCTCCAGTGGGAGATGATTGAATTAGTCGCAAGCCTATCTCTTGGTAGGAAAAGCCCCTTGCTCCAACTGTAGACAGAATGCTATCCAAAAAGGACAAAACCTGGAAGCAGGTAAGTCGACAGCCTAGCTCTGCCAAGACAGGGTAGGTAAGTCCTTCATAACCCCTGCTCTACAATCAATGTCTGTCAGAGAAACAGGGCCAAATGACTGAAGATCGATGCCGTAATGCATGGAGAGAAAATGGGAACTGTCCAGGCAGCCACAGGTATGTCATTTCTTAGTTTGGGAAGCTGCAGGCCCTGTACTTCCTATAAAATCAGATATATTTATCCCTCTCAGGTCTCTGAGGTGGTTGAAGAACAGATAGCTAGAGTCTCATAATTTAATTTTGAGTTGTTTAGGAGTCAAGAGAGTGTTATAGATCCAAGAAGATACTTTTAAAATTGTGTTGCAAGTTAGTA
Organism: Lophiomys imhausi; assembly: GCA_907164525.1. NCBI lineage: Eukaryota > Metazoa > Chordata > Mammalia > Rodentia > Muridae > Lophiomys > Lophiomys imhausi. The sequence goes on along the minus strand of CAJQZJ010004773.1, from coordinate 214,993 downwards.
TGAATGTTGAGTCAGATATAGAACTTTAAACTCACGGAGATGTTTAGATAGTAGAATGTTAAAGTCAGGTACCAAATACATATGGACTGGTCATTGGGAATGTACGTTAAGCCATATAACCCTCATAACTGTGGCCTAATTACCTCTGTTGTACTGTATTGTATTTATTATTATAAGAGAAAGAGCCATTTGTTGGACTGAAAGGGGAAACTGTAGGGGGAAATAAGATATACCTTAAACTTAAAAGAAAAAGAGAAGAGGATGGGGGGTTGAGGGTGTGAGGGTGGGACTGGAGGGGGAATAGGGAGGGGATTGTGATTGAGATGTAACTTGAAGAAATAAAAAATAAAGGAAAAAAAAGAGATTCTCTCTACAATTTCCTACATGGTCTCACCAACTAAAGGACCAAGCATTGAACCATGACCTCACAGTGGACACTTGACACCCAAGTCATAACTGTACTGGTTAGCATCAGCCCTCAACTTCACATAGCCCAGAGTTTCAATTGGGTGGTTACTCAGCAAAGATTGGCCATGTCTTTGAGATAACTGCCTTGATTGGTGATTAATGTGGTACGGTCCATCCATTATGGATGGCAACATTGCTAGGTAGGCCAGTCTGGGCTGAAAAACAAAGCCAGCTGAGGGGTTGGAGAGATAGATCATCAGTTAAGAGCACTGGCTGATCCTCCTAAGGACCTAGGTTCAATTTCCAGCATATACAAGACAGCTCACGACTGACTGTGACACCAGTTCTGAGGTATCCAATGCCCTCTTCTAGCCTCTGTGGGCACTACACACACGGTATGTACATGCAGGCAAAACACTATACACATAAAACAAAATGAAAAATAAAAAGAAGTATAAATGAAAGACTATGTGCAACCAAACTAGGAACTGTCATATTAAAGTTTTTTTAAATGTTAAATACCGCCCCCCCCCCCTTTTTTTAAAGAAGAAAGATGAAGCAATGAGCGAAATAGCAAGCCAGTGGGCAGCATTCCTTCATGTTATTGCTCCAGGTTCCTGCCCTGAGTTCATGCTCTGACTTCCCTCAGTGATAGATTGAGACTTAAGATGAAATAAACTCTGTCTTCCCAAATTGCTTTTGATCATGGTGTTCATTATAGCAACCGAAAGAAATCTAGAACACTAAAAAATAGTATTCAGCAGACACCAGTCATACTACCGAACTGCCTGGCCATATGACTTCTCTAACATGCTAGTTCAAACATCTGTATCAGACATCTACAAACGTCCAAACTGTACAACAACTACGAGCTACAAGGTGCTCATTGTTTTGTAAATCGTAGAACAAATTAGCAACTCCATCCTGCATCCATGTATGTCCCCCCCACTCACTCCTACACTGACTAGATATTACTGGGTGTCTCTTGATGAAGTACTGGCTTTGAAGATGGGTATAAAAGTGAGTAAGTAACAGCCCTTCCTTCATAGAACTCTAGGTAGGATGAGAGAGTAGGAAACAAATTACTGTGTTACAATAAGAAGAACATTCTAGAAAAATGATTTCTCAGTCAAGGGAGAATTTAGGGGCAAGGAAATCCTGTCTGATGCACAAGGGTATTTATACAATTAGAGTTCCAGTGCCAAAGATGCCCCAGTGTCTCATTTCATAAACTAACAGTCACACAGCTTTCTCTCGCTAATGTTCAAAGCTGTAACAACATTAACTCTGAACGCCCCTGGTTGGTACTTAATACACTTGTAAAGCTCAGTCTCGCCTATCCCTTCCTCATCTGCTACCCCTTTTAACCCACAAGGCCATTAGTTTATCCTGTTAGCTATAAAAAATATGCCTTTGCAAATTAGCAAGCTTATATATTATTACAACCTGAAGTAGATTTCTTTGTATGCTCAGGGCACTTGAAATACTTAAGAGTTCATTTGTTTTCCGGTTAACAGAAGTGCTTTAAAGATGCTAACATATTTTTTTCCAAGTTTTACCATATTTAGTGTGTGTGTGTGTGTGTGTGTGTGTGTGTGTGTGTGTGTGTACATGTAACCCTGCAATTGTAAATACATGCATGTGCACATGTAGGCTGGAGGACAACCTTGTCATCCTCAGAATATCACTCACCTCCTTTGAGACAGAGTCTCTCCGTGGCCTGGATTTCAACAATTCCAGTGACCTTCCTGCCTCTGCCTCCCAGTGCTGGGATTACAAGCAGCAACATGCCCAATGTTTTTTATGTGGATTCTGGGATGGAGCTCAGATCTTCATGTGTGCAAGCCAAGCCCTGTCCCCTAGCACAAGCATGACAATTTTAGAACAGGTGGGGAACAAACATATGGTAACTCAGGACAACTTCCCACTTGGGATAACTTCCCACTTGGTAGATGAAGACACTGTGAGACCTATGCTAGGTGAGAGAGCCATGCCCACAAAGCTACAACACAGATGTAGTCACCAATGGGACTCACTGAGGGCAGCTGACACAGCTCCTTCCTAAACCGCTCCCGCCACAATTCTTGGGAACTTTGATACCCTTACTGGGGACATTGTCGATTTTTTGGTCTGCCAGTCTCTGTCTTTTTGTCACAATACCCTCATTTCTATGTCATCTCAGTCAGCGACCATCATGATCATACCTAGCCCCATCATTTCCAACAAGGATACCTCATTCAAAATCCCATTTTCAAAAACCTTCTCTTACCACCGGTTCACCTCTGCTTGCAACCTCACTGTCTTCAGGGTGGGCCCAAACACCATGCTCAACATTTACAAACATTCCTTTGCAGGCAAACTCAATCCCAATCTCACTTCTCCTTAGGTTACAATCTCCCAACAAAACTCCAACTTCAGCCAAATCTGCCTTTCTCTACCTGTCCACTCCTCAACCATGCCTGTACAACTGAATACAATTATATAAAAACACTGTCATCCTGGCTACTCTTCCTTGAAAATCAAGACCACACACTTCAAGCAGACCCTCAAGCTGTTGCCAGTCCCTGGGGACTTGTATCTTTTCCACTCTTCTGAAGAACCACGTTGTATCTGTTTTCTTCCTCAAACCTCCCAAATACTATCCTTCCTTTAAGGTTAGCTGATTGCTCTTGTATTTTAATTTTTCTCAAAAATCACCAATAAATTTATTAACTTTTGCACCTGTAGACATATACCCTATCTTCCATTTTATAACAATGAACTTGTCTTTGTATAGTAGCCCTCCACCCTCTTATCCAGGCAACAATTTCAGTTCTGTGAGTCTTCCTACTGTCTCCTACATTATGAACTTTTCTACATTATCGTCTTCGCGATCTTTATTGGATCATTTTCACCAGCATTTCCTCATGCCTCCATCTTAAAATGTCTCCCTTTACCTCCTGTCTCCCTCCATCCCTACTCTCTGCTTTCATTAAAATTCCAATCAGTTTTCAGTTACTTTCTCATGTGTTGGGACAGTATTACCACTCCTTCTGTATTCGTTACTTTTGACATTGTTGTGACAAAATACTTGAGCAAGACACAAAAAAGGGCTGGGGGAAGGGAGAAGAGTTTATTTTGTCTTATGAGTCAATATGAGTTAGCCCATCCTTAGGGTAAAGGTGTGACAGCAGTTAATCACATTGCATCTGTGGTCAGAAAGCAGGGACCAGATAGGAAGTGGGAGTGAGCTATTAAACTCCACTTCCTTCAGTGGGTCTCCACATCCTAAAAGGTCTACAACCTTCCAGAATGCCACTACCAGGTTGAGAGCAAATACTGAAAAACATGAGCTGCTGGGGTATAATTCTCATGCAAATTACAATGCCTTCTTTCTTGAAACATTTCTCTTGATTTCTTACAATTGTTGGTGCCTTCCTCCTTCATTTCCCGGTTTCTTGGTTTCAGTCTCTTTGATGGATTCTCTTCTGTGCAAGTGTATAATGCAATGTCTCAGGGCTCAATTCTTAGATTTCTTCTCTACCTGCCATTCCCTTGATGATCTCTGTCTCTTGGCTCTGGGGGAGACTAGAGTAAACACCTTCAAAATATGCATCTTTGGGAGTAGGATGGAAGATAAATAGTTAAGGAGAAGCAGATACAAGAAAGCTCCCTTTACCTCCTCTTTTCCTAAAAGCAAGAAGTAGATTTACAAAGCCAGGCTTGGTGACATAGTAAGTTTAGACTATGCCCAGGCTACATGTGACTCTCTCCCTCTCCATCTCTCTGTATGTATGCGTATGCGTGCGTGTGTGTGCATGTACATGTCTGTACATGGAGATCAGAGAACAACCAGAAGGGTTATGTGCTGTCTACTTGTTTTATGAGACAGGGTCTCTCACTGGGGCCACTGGCTTGCCAATTAGACTAGTAGATTGGCTGCCAGTGAGCCCCAAGAGATCCATTTGTATCTACTTCCCTAACACTGCCAAAATTCTCAGTGGGTGCCAGGGATCTCAGGTCTTCATGCTAATATGACCAGCACTTTGAAGGCCAAGTGAGCCATCTCCCTACTCCCAAACTCAAAGCATTTTTTTTTTTTTTTTTGGTTTTTCAAGACAGGGTTTTTCTGTGTATCTCTGGCTGTCCTGGACTCACTCTGTAGACCAGGCTAACCTTGAACACATAGAGATCCACCACCTACCTCCGCCTCCCAAGTGCTGGGATTAAAAGAGTGTGCCACCTTACATTTGGATAAGCAAATGTTGCTTGTCTCTTAGCAACTTGATTTCTGATTAACTTAGAAAATAACTATGATAGACTTCCCTAGTACCTAAATAAATGACATGCTTGAATGACTATTAGTTTGCATTTCTTAATTATCCTAAACAGTTTATGACAGTTGCTAACAAAAGGCCAAAACTTCACATTTCATTTCTAAGCATTACCTAGGTACAATACCTTAAAAAGTGTTAGCCTTAATTTTGTATCAATATACAATGATCAATACCAATGTGGCCAAATATAATCTTAATTTTGCATCAATATACAAAGATCAATACCTATGTAGCCCAATACAATCTTAATTTTGCATTAATATACATTGATCAATACCAATTTAGCCAAATATCATCTTAATTTTGTATCAATATATAAAGGTATAAGAGCATATTCAATAATCTGTCTTTTTTTCTTTAGCATTCTTATATTATGTTTATATCCCATTTTTTTCTCAAGTCTTTTCACCCCTACATAGGAGATAGGTAGGTGGTCTTCAAAAAACCTTGAGAGATCTGTTGAATATGGCATTCAAAGATGTTTTCTTAAGATTTTTTTGATATCGAGACATGTCAACTCCTTTTTTTTATACTTTATTTTTTTATTTCTTCAAGTTACATCTCAGTCACAATCCCTTCCCTACTCCCCCTTCCTGTCCCACCCTTCCACCCTCTTCCCCCCAATAGCTTCCCCTTTCAGTCCAACTCCTGACAGCACCCCCTATTCTACTCCAAAGAGAAGTTGAGGATCGAAGAATCTCCAATTGGATATGGTTGAATTAGTGGCAAGCCTATCTCTTGGCAAGAAAAATCCCTTGCTTCAGCTGTAGATAGAATGCTGTCCAAAATGGACAAAACTTGGAAGCAGGTAAGTCGACAGCCTAGCTCTGCCAAGACAGGGTAGGCAAGTCCTTCATAATTCCTGCTCTGCAATCAATGTCTGTCAGAGAAACAGGGCCAAACAGCTGAAGATTGATGCTGTAATGTATGGAGAGAAATTGGGAACTGTCCAGGCAGCCTCTGGTATGTCATTTCTTAGTTTTGGAACCTGCTGGCCCTGCACTTCCTGTACAATCAGATATATTTATTCCTCTCAGGTCTCTGATGTGGTTGAAGACTAGATAGCTAGATTCTCATAGTTAAATTTTGAGTTGTTTAGGAATTAAGAGGGTGTTCTGGATCTAAGAAGATGTTTTTAAAATTGTGATGCAAGTTAGGATAGAAGCTGTGTTGGATATAGAACTTTAAACTCATGGAGATGGTTAGATAGTAGAATGTAAAGTCAGGTGCCAAATATGTATGGACTGTACATTGGGAATGTATGCTAAGCCATATAACTCTCATAATTGTGGCCTATTTATTTCTGTTGTTTTGTATTGTATTTGTTGTTATAAGAGAAAGAGCCATGTGTTGGACTGAAAGGGGGAGCTGTTGGAGGGAAAAGATATACCTTAAACTTAAAAATAAAGGAAGGAAATGGGTGGGTTGAGGGGGAACAGGGTGGGAAGGTGGGACTGGAGGGGGGAGTAGGGTGGGGATTGTGATTGAGATGTAACTTGAAGAAATAAAAAATAAATTTAAAAAAGAGTGCACCACCACACCCAGCACTCAAATCATTCTTAATCCATTCCCTTTTTTTGATGTCATTCACATCCGATTGTAATTTTAATGACTTCCCATGCTAAGTATTGAACCCAGGGACTTGTTCATGCTTCTGCCTCCCACAGGCTTGACATTATAGGCAAGCAGCACCCTGCATGCCTTGTTGACTTTGCCTTAAAAATATTTGTAGAATTCTACTCTTCCCACAACCTGTGACTCTCCTTCATGATGTGAATTATCTCTTAACTGCTGTTTCCACAGTCTTGCTTTTTATAGAAGAAACAGACTACACCAGATAAAATGGCTGCACTATGTCACACCCGTAGTTAGATCCTCAAGGTAGAATTGAACATGTGGTCTGATCCTCTTAGACTCTGACCTCCACCCTCTGATTCTTTGTTGGACTCCTTTTTTTTCCTTGGATTGACCAAGCACACTCCTATTTCAGGTTCTTTGCTCTCTGTTTTTTGTTTTTTGGTTTTGTTTTGTTTTCTGTTGCTTGAACACCCCCTCCCCCAGACAGCTGTGTGTTCTGCTTTCCCATCTCATACAGAGCCTTGCTTGAATGTCATCTTTTCAAAGTAGCTTTTCCTGACTACTCATCCCCTTCTTTAAAACAATCCATTCTCACACTAGTAATTTACACAGCAATTTACTGTCAGCGATTATGGTCCAGAAATGGGAAAGTCGGCCTAGAAGATGCTTACTTTTGAGTCCTGTGTATGGTTGAAGTACAATTGAGGCCCAAGCTGGATTGGTCTGCAGTCTGCTTCATTCAGATGTCTGGCATCTCCCCAGACAATAATTGGGGCTTGCTTATGATAGGGTGGTAGCAAGATGGTCAGACTTCCTGCATGATGGCTGCTGCCTGCAGAGCAGAAGTTACATTCTGAGAAGCAGTAAGGGGAAGCTCCTAGCCCTGAGAAACAAGTCAGGTGTCATGTCCATTACAGTCAACTGACCCCAGCAGACACACAGCACCCTATTCTCCAAAACCAAGAGATTAAAAAGAGAAAGCAGAACCCATTTGATCAAGAAAGCATGAGAAAATGTCTAGCCATGTGCAAGCTAGTCTCCTAAATGGCTTTATTGATCTTTGCCTCCTAATACTTACTCACCCAGTCTCCTCCTCACAAAACTCAACTTGCCCTGTGAAGACACAGATATTAAATGCATAACAATGCATTATTTAGGAGAGCAAGGGCAATGAAAGGCATATGTTCTGTTGAGCCACCTTCTCTGGGGAAAGTTGCCATGTCATGAGGCCATTCAAATCTCTCTCTGCAGTGGTCCCCAGAGAGGCAAAGCCCTATGGCTTTCTGACAACACCAACTTGCCAACCTTGTGAATAAGCCCAATTTACACATAATAAAGATTTGAGCTATTTGGTGCCTCAGTCAATCCTGCACACTTATAAGAGGCTCTGAGCCAGACTCACACAGCCAAGGTTACCTACAACTAATTCCTTACCCATGGAGCCCATGTGAGATAATAAATGTGTGTTGTTACAGGTTTAGGAGATATTATCTTATGTAGCAATAATTTGCTAGCATGCGCTGCTATCTAAACTAGTCCACTGACTATCACATTTATCATCATCTGATAGTCTGTGTTTTATTTGTCTGTCCCCTCTCTCTCCCTAGAAAGAAAAATTCAAGATCTAAGCAGTTATACATAGTTTTCCCAATATTGATAGCTGTGCCAGGTATATCCAAGACCCTAAGTTACTCTTTATTGAATAAATTAACTATCCCACCTATTCTCTTTACTATCAACATATATATGCTTTTTACGGCCACATGCACCAGTATCACAATCCTTCAGTGATTTAATATTCACCTTTTCAACAAGTCTAAATTGAGTATTTACTCAATACAATCATGATAGCTGGTATTTCCTGAATGTTTAGCATGGTATGATGTCTAAGATACAACCATTCATTTCTTCTCTTGCTTCAGCCATGTGACAGCTGTTTTCAGGAACCCAGTGCTGCCTGTGGTGAGTCTGCACAGCCCAAGAGAGAGATTCAAGTGGAAATGTGAAACAGGCAACTGGTGCCGAGACAAAGGTCTTGGGTATGAGGCTGGGGCTTTGGGGGGGGGGGTGGAAAGGATAATTAAAGCCATCTGGATACACTCCCCAGGAGAGAGAAGAGTTGGAGAAAATGCCTGATGAACTTTCACTGGAACACCACCACATTCAGCAACAGAAGTCAAGGATGGGCAAGGGGAAAGGACACAGAAACGGAACCAGCCAGTGAGAAAGAAAACCAGGAGTCTGTGGAGTCCTGGAAACAGAAGAATTACACAGAGTCATCTGTGTCCAGTGCTGCTGAGACATCAGGCTAACACAGACAGGATGAGTAGGGTGATACTGGTGATGGGAATTAGGCCTTAGTGGGCTGGTGGTGGAGGGACTAAGAGCATATTTGGAAGGAAGAAAAGATGTTTGTTTCCTGGCATTTTGAATAGAATGGAGAGTGATTTGATGATGTGTAGGAAGAGGCAGATAGATACAGGTATGAGGCCCTTCAGTTGGTTAAGAAGGAGAAAGAGTCATTAGCTTTAGTGATGGAGTTTCTTTGGTGAGTTTCTCCAGTGGTTAGCTCCACAACCATGCCCAACCCATGACCACCCTGGCCCATAAATAATTAATAATAATAACATGAAGGAGAAAGGAATCTTGCTGGGGCTGGGTGAGTTGTAGGAGTGAGAAGGGGATAAGAAAGTGGGGAGGGTCAGTATAATTAGAATGAGGTATATGCATGCATGAAATTGTCAAAGAATACATTAAAATAAAAAATTTGAAGGAAAATGAACAAGGATAACTGGTGCCAGGGATACTGGTGCAAGAGGGGAATAGACACATTCTCTGTGGCCCCCCATCTCCTCAGTGAAATGCATCGCAGTCACCAGCTGGGAGAAAGGTGGGAAATTGGATGAGGAAGGGGGAAGCATGGAAGAATTTCCCATAGAGCTGGGAAATAAGGAAAACAAATAACTATGGCAATCACCTAAGTCCTAAGAGTTTACACAAGGTCCAGGGATTTAAAGCATGGCTGTTTCCAGTTACAGCGGACAGGAGGAAGAGTTGGGCTGTTTACTAAGTGACTTTGGCTGGGTTGGAGGAAGACATTACAATAGATATGTGTGTGAAGGATCATAAAAGACAGAGGAAAGGCAGTCTTTGTGGCTTCAATGCTGTCAAAGAATTGCTAGGGGTAAAATCTAAGACAGCTGAGCAGGGATGGTAAAGGATGATGGATGGCTAAAGACCAGTACGAGCCTGAGAAAGGAAAGGACCGGTCTATAGCTGAATGCAGAGGAGAGCCCAGCAAATGAGGAAGCCTGGGCGCCCTGAATCCTGCACTTACAGGGTACTTGAAGGAGGAAAGACACTGTAGATATTAGGGTGCTCAGTCCTACCCGATCCCCCACTTTGTTCCTGCAGGAGCACTCTGTGAATTGATGGTACTGACAGATCTGAACTGAGTCCCTCTCCAGTGGCTGCCTGTAGCTGAAGTAGTCATCTTAGGTAATGTTGAAGGCCATAACCCTTTCTGTACTTAGCCCCTCAGTGGCTCATCACTACAGCTGCCTGTCGCCTCCACCAACCTCCCTGGCAGCTGCTCTGAAGGATCCTCACTACTTAAGGACCCCTTGAAGCACTGCAGGCTCTATGGAGGCTCCTACTGGAACTTGCACTTGCTCAGCTACATTCTCTTCCCTCAACCACTAGTGAAGCTGAAAGCACCCACCAAGGAACTACTGATGCTTGAATCTCCACCAGGGACCCAAGGTGTGAAATCAAGGGAGCAGCAACACAGGAGGCTGAGTCTGGGGCTTTCAAAGCAATTAGTGGGCTGGAGGCTGTGTGTTGGGACAGGGAAGGTGAAGAGGTGGGATCTCTCCAGGAATCCTTTTCATCCTCGGAATTCCCGAACCAGACTGATGCTTGGGGCCCATACGGTTCAACAAACACTGGTGAGAGAAAAGGAAATTCGGTCATTCTGCCAGGCAGCAAACACTTAAAAGAACTGCATGGGCACAGTAATGTTACTCGTTTCCTGTTTCATTTGTTTATATGCCATTCTAGCCAGGCGCAACCCTCCCAGAAATCCTGCAGGAAAAAGATTCTTCCTTCCCTGGGACTGTCCCTGTGGCTTGTCTGACCAATGAAACATGAATAAAAAGGGCATGGGGTACTTAAAAAGGAATATTAGTTTTTAATCAATTATTTCTATGTTCACGGGTGTTTTGCCTTCTTGTATGTGTATCATGTGTGTGCAGCATCCGAGGATGCCAGAATCCGGCATCAGATCCCCTGGAGCCGGAGCTGTAGACAGTTGTGAGCTACTGTGTGGGTGCTGGGAATGATACCTGGGTCCTGTGGAAGAGCACCACCCAGTGCTCTTAGCCACTGACCCATCTCTCCAACCCCAAAAGAGAATTTTAGAAGCTGCCACCAGGGTTGCACTTTGTCTTCTTACCTCTTTCCTAAAGCAAGAACATTCCAGAGAGACATCTTGTGAGAGCCAACTTTCAGACCACGTTATGAATGGACAATGTACCTTATTAGTCAGCCACTGAGGATTTCAAATACTTGGTACTGCTGAGTAATTTGGCCTCTCCATACTGACTCAGCCACCCAGGTACTTGAGATGGCCACTGAAGTACAAAAAGACACAAACCAACATGTATAGGAATAACCGTGGCTATGTTCCAAGAAAACTTTCTTTTAAAAAAGAAAAGCATCAGATAGTTGGACAATTCCTGTAAATAAGATTTTTTTTTTAGTAGACATTTGCTAAAAATTGCGTTGGCAATTTCCTAAGATCACATCTTTGCTACCTTTGCTTATTTACTTCTGTGACTTTGTATTTAAAAAGTGACCAAGAATGAATTTTGTTGTATTGGTTCTCAGATCCTATTTATTTAGAAAAAGCTTAAGTAGGTGAAAGGGCACATGATGTCATGGTTATTATTTCTTAAAGGGGGGAGAACCAAACTAAAAATGATATCTTCTGCACAGAACACTCAAGAGCAGTTTATCTGATGAGAGAATCAGAGAGGAAAACATCAAATGCTGAACTGGAAACGGAAAAGAGAAGAGGGAGCATAAGAAACTGAGCATGTGTGTGAGAGCAGTTGACTGATGTCTCTTGGCAGCTCTTCTCAACACCAAGACCAGAAAACAAGCTTGTTCCTCTACTGCCACCTTCAGTCCTTCCAGGATCCTGACTCCCTTTGTACACTTTGCAGTCACGAGTTTAAATTGTCCAGGTTGCAACCCCTGTGAGAGCTGTTGCTGCTTTTTATTTTAGCTACATCTTGCTGGAATCTACAGAAGTTTGAGACTAGCAGGGCTTTCGTAATGATCTTGACAGATGAAAGACTAGACCAAAGACTGAGAATACTTTGGGGAGACATGAATGTTGGCAGTGAGGAAACAGCAAGCAGAGCTGGGGTCAGAGTTCTGAGGACAGAGGTTATTTTGGAGATGGATCAGTGTTCTGTCAGCGGCAGACCGTGTTTGTGCTGCAAACAGCTGGACAACTCCACAAAGTGTGGGGTAGATTGACAGGTTTTCCTGATTATGACTGGGATCTGGAGGTTCGAGATGCAAGCGAAATTACAGAATGGCAAAATCCCTGGGTAGATCTAGAATAGAGAAGCAAGGTCTGACTGACCCTTGCATTTACTGAGCATGGCTATGGACTCAGTGGCGATAAAATAGCAGAGATATAACCTTGGCACACATCAGACATGTCCACTCTCTGCATTGCACATACCTAGGCAATAAAATAGCAGAGATATAACCGTGGCACACATCAGACATGTCCACTCTCTGCATTGCACATACCTAGGCAATAAAATAGCACAGATATAACCTTGGCACACATCAGACATGTCCACTCTCTGCATTGTACATATCTACTGAGCAATATGTGTTCACTAAGAGCAACTTGAGCCAGAAATACAGTTTTCATTATTGAAAACAGCATTTAGCAAACTAGCTCCTAAGAATAGACACTCAATGGATGCATGTTAAATTGAATTATTTCTTTCGATGTCAAAAAGCAGAATTTTCAAAGTACAAGTAATCGCCAACTTGATTTGAATTCAAATGAATGAAGACCAAGAATCCACCATCTCTGGAGACACTTACAGAGCCTCTTGTTGGCTATTCTAACTGAAAGGCATCCTTCTTCACTTCAGTGTACTGTTTGAATTCTTCTATTCACCAAGACTCCAAAAAATGCTCAAAGGTTTTTTTTTTAATCACTAGAGTGGTAGGTACCTTTGGTTACACACTGACCTCAGGCTGGGAACTGTAAGTCTTCCTTAGTTGACGTGTTTGTTGCTTGCTGAATAGGAAAACCCATTAGCATCGCACAATGGTGTCTACTCCTGGCAGGACATCCCTGGTCCAGCAGTGAGTAACGGAGCAGCTGTACTCCAGTTGTCAATAATTCAGAAAATGTAATGCCTTTGCTTGTGAAAATAACACTGCATTAGATAAGTACAGTGCTTTTACCAAGCTAAGTCATAGTATAATACAACCAAGCCACTGAGATAAGAAAAATCATGGCATGATGCACATTGAGAAACAGCCATGTTTTCCCTGTTTCTAAGCAAGGGAAACCTGAGTTTTCCTCTCAAGGTTAAAAAAGCCCTCACTTATTAAATACATATGTGATTACTTATTAAATACATATGTGATTCCTTTATTACTCAGATTAGGAGTCACCTGTTCCAGAACCCCTCTTCTTCATGCTCTCGAGGTTAGATGTGTTCCCTTCTCTGGCCACACTGCCCTCATCATATTGCAGTAAATGGCATTGGTCCCTTTGCCTCCTACACCAGCAAGTGAATTCCTCCACAGAGACTTCTTCTCTTCTTTCCTTCCTTTCCTCTTTCCTTACTTTTCTGGGGATTTAACCCAAGGTGTTTTGAATTCTAGGATTACACTGATGAACTACATTCCCAAGCCTTTTGAGACAGAGTCTGGCTATGTGGCCCAACCTGACCTTCAACTCTTGATACGGATCCTCCTGCTTCAACTTCCTGAATACTGAGATTATAGGCCTGTGCCACCATGCCTGGAATGAATCATTTATTAAATAGGGTTTTTTTTACATTTATTTTTATGTGTGCACATGCCCACATACTGGTGCCATAGTGTGTGTGTGTGTGTGTGTGTGTGTGTGTGTGTGTGTGTGTGTGTGTAAGCCAGAGAACAACTTGTAGTTGGTTCTTGCCTTCCAACATGTGGGTACCACAGAGCAAACTCAGGTTACCAGGCTTAGTAAAAGTTCTTTTACTCACTGAGCCATTGTGATGGGCACAGGAACAATTTCTTAATTGCCTGTCTCTTTAATCCAATCACTTAGTAGACTATAAGTGTTTTTAAAAGAATTATTCATTCATTAATGGATTATGGAGTTATAGAAATTACAAATTCAATTTGAGGGAATATGGTGATTTCACAACTCTGCTTGTCAACTCAACCAAGGGAAAAATACAGTGTTTTCACTGCACTTGGCTATGTTCCCTGTAGACGCCCTGGGCACTATGAGAAATGTCAGAGATGCTACAGAATGCAGTGATAGATATCTGCCCTTCTGTCTTTGTCTTGGTCTGTGTTGTTACTGCCATAACAGCATAGCCCAATGAGGTGGTTAATCTGGATTTTCAACTTAGTGCACGATTGAAAAACAAACGCCAGAGCATGTCTGTGAGGGAGTTTCTAAATTGGATTGGTTAAGGAAAACCCATCCTAAACATGGTTGGCACCGCCCCATGGGCTGGAGCACTGGGCTGAACAAAAAAGAGAAAAGGAGCTAAGCACCAGTTTTCATCATGCTCTGCTGTCTGATTGAGGATACAGTGACCAGCTGCCTCAAGGTTCTGCCGCCATGTCTTCCCTGCCATGGTGGACTATACCACCTCAAACTGTGAGCCAAAAGAAGCCCCACCCCACCCTTTAGTTCCTTCTCACTGGATCCTTGGTTACAGTAACAAGACAAGTAACTAAGACACCTAGTATCCAGATAGCTTTTTGTTAACTTGACACAAGCTGGAGTCATTTGAGAAGAAGGACTCTCAGTTAAGAAAATGCCTCCATAAGGCTGGCCTATAGGCAAGTCTGTTGGATATTCTCTTGATTAATGATGGAAGTGGGAAGGTCTGCCCCACTGGATGCAGTACCCTCACTCCCTCCCTGGGGCATGCAGTTCTGGAGAGTATAGAAAACCAGGCTGAGCAACCCATGAGGAGCAAGCCAATAAACATCATCCCTCATGGCCTCTGCTTCAGGCCCCACCTCCGGGTTTCTGCCTTGAGTCCCTGTCTTGACTTCTCTCAGTGAGAGAGATGACTTAAGAGGAAAGGTGAAATAGACTTTTCCTCCCAGCAAGTTTCTTTTGGTCACGGTGCTTTCTAATAGCAACAGAAGCCCTAAAATCCCTATGTTAGATAATTTATGAAGAAGGTATTTTCCTCACCCAGTTCTAGAGGATTCATTTTGTGAGAGCCTTTCCACTGCATCACAAGTAGCAGAGGGGTGGCAACTGAGTCTTATTATTAGTCAGCTCTTTCATCGCCGTGACCAAGCACCTGAATAAACAATGTAGAAGAGGAAGGATATAGTTTGGATCATGGTTTCTGAACTTTCAGTCCACCTGTTGGTTAGGGTGTGGTGTAACAGAGAAGGTCATTTGGCAGCCAAACAGTAGAGAAAGAGAAAGCTTGTGTTCTCTTCTGCCTTCTTTCTCTTCTTATTCCCCAAGCCTGTAGGACTCCCTAAACCTTCCTCACGTTACAGGCACCTTCCCCCAGGTACTGTCCCACATGTTAAATACTTTGAAAGCACCCTCACAGACACACCCAAAATGGTAGTCACTAATTGCCTAGGTGTTCCTCAATCTAATCAAGCTGACTATCAAGACTGACCATCACAGACACAGAGAAGAAAAGTGTAAGGAGCTGGGATCAATTTGTAACTACCTGTTCTTGTCGCTGTTAGCTTACTCTTGTGACACCATCAGTAATCTACCTTCATGACCTAAGTATCTCTCATGTTTGTCTGAAGTTTGGTACTGTAATAGAATGCCTGTGGGTGGGTAATTTTGGCCTATGGAAGCATGGGCCATGGAAACATAGCTATGGAAACATAGAAGGCATCAACTTCAACTCCATTTTTGGGGAACACATCTCACAGCCTTATTTCACACTCACAGCAGAAAACAAAAGAGCAAGTGGATGTATGCAGAGGACAGACTTCCCTCATAGCACCCACTCCCCTCTTTCAGTAACTGACCAATCCCCTGAGTGGAAGGAATCACTCTAGAAAGGTATTACTCCATTCATTCGATCCATGACCTAGATGCCTCTTAGAAGGCCCCACCTCCCAACAAAGCAGCAGGGAGGAATCCAGCTTCTGTGTTCTGCTTGGGAGACCATACTGAAGTCACAGCCCAAACTCCTCACATCTGCAAACTGTCACATCAACGATTGCCATGAATGATGGGGAAGACATTATATATCACACAGAGCAGTCTTCACTCTCCCAGGGCATGGATTCCCCTGAGGTTCCTGAGTCATGTCACAAAAGTTGGAGCCACAAAAGAGGTGCTCTCCCTTGCTTTAAAGTTAAAGTGACCTCAAAACAGGTTCCTTGTGACATCTGATGCCTCAAGAACACTTATTACTGTGTGTTCTTTATATCCAGAGTGTCTGTCTGGGTGTCACTTCTGTTTCTGTGATAAAGTTTCCTGACAAGTGTAGTTCAGTGGGAAAGGGATTATTTTGGATTACAGTTCCAGGTTACAGTCCATTACAATGGGGAAGTCACAGAGCAAGAACTTGAGGGAGCTCGTCACGCTGTTTCCATAAACAGGAAGGGAGGACAATGATGAATGCACGCCAGTGTTACGCTTACTCTCTCCACTTCCTGAAGCCCAGGATTCCTGGTCTAGGGAATGGTGCCACTCACAGTGAGTGGGTCTTCCCAATCCATTTATCATAATCAATCTCCTAGACAAGCCAGAGCCCCATCTCCCAGGCCATACTAGATTCTGTCAGGCTGACAATTAACACTAGCTATCAGAGATCTCTTGGCTATTTAAAGGCTGTAGTCTTTGTATAATGGCCATAGGTTAGAGGTATATTGTGTCACCTCTGACTACTTTTTCCTCAAAATAATATTAAGGTCAGGTATAGTGGTGACACAAGCTTTTAATCTCAGAAGTCGGAAGACAGAGGCCATCCTGGTCTATACAGTGAATTCCAGGCCAGCAAGTCTATACAATGAAAACCTGTCTCAAGGACAACAACAAAATAAATAGTGCAAAGAACAGAAAGTTTGAAAAAAATCATTAGTCTCAATCTTTAAGAAGAGGTGTGCCTGCGTGAAGGGTGCCACCTACTGTGTTCTGGCTCCAGCGTTCTGCCAAATGAATAGATATGCTGTCACATTCTATTCATGCATTCGCTTTGAGTTAAACCAAATTTACAGAAGTGAAAATGCTAACTTTCTAGGTTTGTGTAAATAATGCAATGCTGTTTCTAGGGAAGGAAATGGATATTTGCATACATATAAGGACGGCTACATCTATTGAACCTTCACTCAAATCCTAAGTACCCATAAAAATGGTAAACTGGGGCCAGGAAGATGCTCAGTGTGGAAAGGTACTCGCTGCCAAGCCTGATGACCTGACTTCCATTTCTAGGACCCACATATAAAAGGAGATCACTAACTTCTGAAAGCTTTCCCCTAATCTCCACATATGTATACACACAGACACACACACACACACACACACACACACACACACACACAACATATACATTTTTATAAAAAGACAAACAAGGTAAAATGACATTTGGGCTGTAAGCCCTTCATACTGTGTTAAGATGTATGTGGAATTAATTAAAAATGGGCTACAGTTTTTTATAGACAGAAGCTCCTTCCATCATGGTCAAAAATCCAGTACTACTTTATCTCCTTTTTATTTTGCTTTAAGGACAAATAAGTTCATAAGAGAGAAACACAGTATATCACTATCATTTTTCTACTTACAATTATCAGTGTATCTTTTGGTTAACTGATAGCACTAGATAGGTAGTCAGTATCCTGAGGTCGAAGGTGTCTCACACGGCAGTGTGCAGAAGCAGACATTCGGTAACTACCTGTTGAAAGAGTAGATATGTTCGGTCAAGAGCTTGAGAATGAAGTTCAATACAAGCAACAACACGAAGCAATTTCAATGAGCCTATGCGACATATTCAATAAGTAAGCTTGCTTTTTGTTTATTTTTTTTTACACTTGGTGGTTGTTTGGCTCTGTTACTGTCTAATCATTTGCTTTCTAACCCAGGACTCTTATTTGAATAGTTAACCATGAAGAAGGAAGCAAAGAGGTTTCCTTTACCAGGGATCAGGGAACTGAGAGCCTGGAAAACACTTTATGTATAACAGCATGCTAAGGGCTTGGGGAGATAGCGCAGTGGAGAAAATGTTTGCAAGGCAAGCACAAGAGCTTGAGTTCCAGCCCCATAATCCACATAAAGAAAACCCGAGCGTGGCGGCATGTGTTTCTGTAAATCTGGTGCTAGAGAGGCAGAGACAGGTTGATCCCTGGGCCTTTCTGCCAGCCAGCTTAGCCTACTTGGCTACTTCTAGGCCCCTGACAGACCCTGCCTCAAAATTAAAAAAAAAAAAAAGTGCATAATACCTGGAGAATGTCAACAAAGATCACTCTTCTGCCTTCACATGTACATGTACACATGCGCACCTGCACACATGAACACACATTGCAACACACAAAAGAGAGCACTAATCCTCATGGTGATGACACATGCTTATAATCTCAGGAATTCGGGGATTTTCTTTGCAGATCCTCTCTCCACAGTTGCTAGGCGGAAGACTGTAAACGTCAAGAAATAATGTGGCCGGATGCCTAGAAAGGGTTACCATGATCCTGCCTGCAAAGTGATCCTGCTCAAAATGTTATGGAAAGTTGTTACATGGCAATTCTCAACGACAAGAGAGTGGTGGACAGTGTCTGACTTCGCACAGTCTCTTCCTGATCAGACTGACCCTGCTTATGCTGGAATTAAACTCTCCCCATAACTTTATACCTCCAGGAAATTTCCTGATGAACAGGTTGAACTTTGGAAGCCTCCAGAAAGTAAATAACGGCAAAGACCACTTCAAGCAAAGTGTAAGGGGCAGCGGTCAGACTACAGGGAATGGAATGCCAGGGAAAGCTAACTGTCATGGTGACTTCATGGTCTTAAAGAAGATCTGTTTGGAAGTGTTTTAAAAACAGAATTGCCTTTTCAAGATACAGGAAAGAAAAGCTTTAGGAGCTGTGGAATCTGTGAACTTCTTCATGACGGGTCACATCAAGCAAAGATGACATCAGAACCTGAAATGGCTATGCAGGGTGACTTGTCACCCTCCCTTTACAAAGGCTAGGATGGAATCCCTGGAGGCTCAGTAACCGGCCCACTAAAGTGGTGGCAGCGCTGATGCTGGGCACACAGTAGCTCTGTTGGCCACCCGATTCCGGTCCCTCTGTGATGAGCCAGATCTGGTGTGATGAGGCCAGTGGAATGTTCCCATAACACGCTGCCAACCTGCAGTGGCCAAATGACAGACACCCAAACTGAAAACAGTGGCCATGGCAACCCTGCTAAATATACATGTGAAGGAGGTGTCATGATGCTTTGATTAGAGAGATTGGTTTTAAAGGGTATCTGAGGAAACAACATTTGCCATTTTAAAGAAGTAAATGAGGCACTTTTTGCCACATGTGGATAAGAATTGAAAATGATGTGGGGAGAGCGAGAGGGAGAGAGATAGAGAGAGAGGGAGGGAGGGAGAGGGAGAGCACCCTTTCCCTCTAGTGCAGTCAGGATCTTGAATGGCAGAAAGTAACACCCTTCTGGGGCTGTGCAAATTTGAGCTTATGAAGGTCATAACAGCCTGCCAAGGAAGGTGTAGCTTGCAGCAGAGAAGTCTGCAGATTGTTCCTCCTTTACCTGGCCTCACCCTAGGAGACCCCAGCAATGTCTAGGGTGAACGCCTGCCTCTTGCCAGCTTTGCTGTCCCTGCACCGATCAGTCTGATTGTGCTGACACTTAGCCTGCTGAACCCCAAGTTCTTGGCTGTCACTCTTGGCTGATGATTCCATTGAAATGACTCGTTCTGTTTTCCCTTTCAGGTAGTAAATAATATTCCTTTAACATTGGGCTTAGCCTGTGCCAGACACTGTCCTAATGGCTTTACTATTACACATTAATATTATTCAGAAAAAGAAACAGAGACACAGAGAAATTCTATATATATATATATAGTATAAAAATATATGGAGAGAAAGAGGCTATATTTATGAATATTTGGGTTATGGTGTATACATAATAGGCTATGGCAATATATATACTATATAAATATCAGTACAGTGGTACAATATATAATTTACACATATATGGATATATATATATGCATACACATTTAAGTAAAGAGCTGTGGGACTAGGGGGAGCCTGAGCAGATTAGGAATGAGGTCTAGTTGTGTCCAAACCCCAGAAATTTGGTCTTGAGATCAGCAGAAGTAAGATCACTCTCCTCCCACCCTTGGCCTGCACGTACTGGTGCATGTAGCCCTGTGTCCCTACCTTTGCCCTGGAGGAGGTCACAGAGCCCAGAAGACAGGTTAAACTTCCTCTCGCCTTATAAGGTCATGTCTGGCAGCACCTGGAATTCCTCCTTATTCAGATGAAGCATTCCCAGCACCCAGGCCACAGCCAATGTTGTACACTCAGCCCAAAAGCCCCCCCCCCCCACCAAAGGCTTAAGTAGCCTTTGTTCTCCCATTAAATGAGCTATCTCACTGGAGCTGCCTCCTGGGAGTCTGTTCTCATTCTGCTCACAGTCACCTGAGCCCTCTTCTACTCCTGGCTATTCTTGCCTGATTCCTCTGTCAGGATCCGCCAGTAGTGAGCTGACTGTGACAGGTGGGGAAATGGTGCCTGAACAGTGTGTGTGTGTGTGTGTGTGTGTGTGTGTGTACTATTAAGGTGAGGACTGGGTAACCCAAAGGAATTTTCTAATATTGAGAATTTCTTTCAGGTGACTTACAAGGAGAAGTGAGGTACTGTCACTGGCCTATAAATTACCCACAAGTAAAACTCTTACATGGATAGCAACTAAATTTCACCCATGCATAGCAGGGTCTCTGGGGGGAGTTGGAATGTCTGTTTGCTCCCAGTTGGTGAAGGACACCAACTGGTGTTGCAATGGTGGTGTATTCACACCTCTAACCTCAGCACTCAGGAGGCAAATACAGGCAGATCTGAGGCCAGTCCAGTCTACAGGGCAAGTTCCAGGACAACCAGGACTACACAGAGAGACCCTGTCTAAAGAAACAAAACAGCAACAATAAAGATGTGTGTCTTCAAGCACATGCTTCACACTAATCCACAGGGAGAATCTTAGCAGCCTGCAAGCTTTAGATGACAATCCACAAACTGTTTCCCAAATCTAAGTCAGTTCATAGAGGTCTCAGAATGACAGTAATGTCCTTTTCTATTCGGTACCGATGAGCATCTTTGTAACACACAGTCATCATTCTGCATCTGTGGATCCTGTTGGTAGATTCAAGTAACCAAATATCAAAATAATTGGAAGAATAACTCCTCTGTACTTAAAATGTATGGATTTTATTCTTATTTTTATTCCCTAATCACTTTAACACCACAAAGATGCACAGCATTTACACTGTACTGGGCATTTTAAATAAAGCTGAGATGACTTAAAGTCTGTGGGAGATGCTTCCATGTGAATGTGACATGACCCTATATGAGGGACTGATGTAGTCATGGATTTTGGTGTCCACTAGGAGCACAGAACCAATCTCTTCCAGATCTCAAAGGATTACTATGTTAATTCCTCTCTAACCTGCTTGATCCTAACCTAAAAAGGATACAGGCCATGCTAGCATATGTTTAATATATTTTTCACTCTCTTGGTGTGAATATTTACTTGTCGAGTATTTGGGGCTTCAGTAATAATTTTAATTAAAAGTATTTTTATTTGTGCTACAGAAAAAAAATAACTATAGTCACTTATAGGTTATTGTCACTGTAACCACAAAATCAAAAGATAAAATAGTGAGTTCATAGCAGAAATAAAATAATTTACACTCTCCTTTCTATGAATGTATTGACCTACACGAATCAATGTCTCATATTTCATTTATTTTGGATAACTCTCTAAACACTCTCAACCCTTAAATATAATACAGTTGATTCTTATGGCATTAAATGTGTTTAGAATGAGATTTAGCTTCACCAGATCTTTAAAACCTGGATCAAGAAATGGGAAGTCATTCAAGTAATGCTTTTAGCAATATCCTATGTATCACACACAGACAAGCAAAAGACTAGTCACCAACCAGCTGGAGAAATGTCAGCAAAACCTGTTCTTATGTAAGAGATAATGCACACCTTGCCCTGTTACATAATAAAGCATATTTGGCAGGAAGTCTAACAAGACTGGATTGCCCTGATCCTTTGAAAACATCCCAACAGGTAGAGAGGGAAGAACAAGCATGAAGGCTACTTGTTCATCAGATTGAAAAACTGAGGAGTGAACTCCAATGGGCATGCCTGAATCAGCAACCACCAATCACACAAGTGACTATTCCAGTTTTAATCCCCAGTTTTCGTTTTCTTGATTTTTTTTCATTTTAATGCCAATCTCAAAAAAGTGAGCACTGAGGATGTGGGTCAGTGGTAGGACTGTTTTCTAGCAGGCCCAAGGTCCTGGTTTCAATCCCAGTACCACACCATAGATAAAATAAAAATGGGTCTTCATACATTGCCTTGACTTCCTTACCTTACCGAGCCTCTGAGCTTCCACTGGTAACTAGTCTTCTTTCCATCAGTAAATGGAGCCTCACTTTGTGAGTCTTTGCCCTACCTCTCTGGGGTGTTTGTTTGTTTTTCACCAAGAAACACCACTGTTGGCCTTCTCTTCTCAAACTCACCCACAGACCTATGGTAGAGTTTACATACAAACCATACTGGGTCTGACCTGGGGCCCCAGACACTTGCAAGTTTCTTACAGTGACATTTGTATCAGATTAATTACCCTCCTGGATCTCAGAATCTATAAAAGTGAGCCTAAGACATGAACTATGGCCTCCTCTCCTATTGTCTTCCTTTTTCTTCCAGTAAGATAATCTATTCTTTTCCTCATGTTCCATGAGATATCTACGGTCTTATTGAGTAAAGCTCTTACCCAATGCATGTTGTATCACTGTGTGATCTACAGCTGCCACTGTCTTCCTAATGCCTCTTCAAGTATTTGTTTCTATTCCATACAAATGGAACATTCTGAAAGTACTTGATAGGCCAAAATCCTTTGCATTTATTCAACTGTTTAAATTATTAATACTGATCTTTTAAATGATTTTTTATCACAGAATTTTCCACAACTGTTTTTTTGTTTGTTTGTTTTGTTGTTGTTTCTGGGGGGGGTGTTGAGACAGGGTTTCTCTATGTAATAGCCCTGGCTGCCCTGGACTTGCTTTGTAGACCAGGCTGCCCTCAAACTCCAACACACAGAGATCCGCAGACGTGAGCTGCATTCGGTCCCCCTAACCCCCAGTTCTATAACTCCCCCTCCTGTGGAGGCCTTTCAGAGACATCGTGGGCATTCTTTATCCCTATCATTTCAGTATAAGCTTCTTGGTGTCTAACTCTGCTTCATAAATGCACTGGCTAATATTCTTGTCAACTTGACACATGCTGAGGTCATCTGGGAAACAGGGAAGCTCAACTGAGAAAATCCCTCCATCAGATTTGCCTGTAGGCAAGTCTGTGGGGCATTTTCTTGGTTTAATGATAAGTGTGGAAGGCCCCTCCCCCTGTGTGCAATGCAGACTAGGTGGTGCTGGGGTATATGAGAAAGTTAGCTGAGTAGAAACTAGGGGAAAGTCTCTGTTTCAGGTTCCTGCCTTCAGTTTCTTCTCTGATGATGGACTGCCAACTTCAGGGTAAAATAAACTCTTCCTTTTGGTCCTGATGCTGATCATTGCAGTAGAGAGCAAACTGAAACAATCCCAGTGCTTTCTTACAACACTGCAAATTTAAAACTACGAGTAAGTTCATGTGAATTAATTCTTATTCTCTCCAAGAGTAAGAATCTTGGAGAGATGTGTGGAAATGTAAAAGTAACAACAAAAAGATTAGCTAGATTCCAGGACAGCCAGGGATGTTACACAGAGAAACCCTGCCTCAAAAAAACCTAAAAAAAAAAAAAAAAGATTAGCTAGAATGCTATTATTAAATGGCACGCTCAGTGCTAATTTCCTCAAATTTTACAAAATTATAATTCAAAACAATGTCTGCTCTTACCTAGCATTTCAGAATCTTTGCAGTCAGACTGTTCCTATAAGTTATAAATCCCTAACAGTGTCTAAAACTGGGTTTCTCTTGCATGAGCAACAGTGTGGTCTTTATTATCTTACATACTATAGAATATCTCAATCAGAGAAAAGAAAATGCGACCCTAACATACTATAGAATATCTCAATCAGAGAAAAGAAAACGCGACCCTAACATACTATAGAATATCTCAATCAAAGAAAAGAAAACGCGACCCTAACATACTATGGAATATCTCAATCAGAGAAAAGAAAATGCGACCCTAACATACTATAGAATATCTCAATCAGAGAAAAGAAAACGCGACCCTAATTTCTTTCTTTCTTTTCTTTTCTTTTTTTTTTTTTCCCTGAGACAGGGCTTCTGTATCCTTGGCTGCCCTGGACTCACTTTGTAGACCAGGCTGGCCTCAAACTCACAGAGATCCTCCTGCCTCTGCCTCCTGAGTGCTGGTATTAAAGGCATGCGCCACCACATCTGGCCAAACATAATTTCAATACCTGGAAATGAAACTTTTTCCATTTTAAAATCAATCCTCTTGAAGTATTTCTTTCACATCATAAAATATTGTAAGGTTTTTTTGTTTGTTTGTTTTTTGTTTTGTTTTGTTTTTTTTTTTTTTTGACAACCAAAAGCCTTAGCCAGCACAGTACTGGATATTTACTTAAGCAAAGTCAATAATATCTTCTTTCAATCAGAGGCATTCCAGTGTGCTTGAGCACAAAGCCCTCAGAGTTGATAGTTTCACCAAATTAAAAGCAAGAGAAAACAGAGCAAGTCCTTCTCATCTTGTGACGAAGCTCATTACTAGCTACTTATTTGTGTCACTGAATGCTCTGGAAAATGAATTTGGATAGTGGGGTATATGAGGCTCACATAAGGGTTAATTTTAATATAATTTGACAGCAAGCTCAGCTCCTAGAATGCTACCAAAGAAAATTTTAGTAACTCACAGAGAATTGGGAAAAACGAATAAGATATACACGTGGAAAGCAGTTGTGCTATCATTTCTAGAGAAATCTGTAGCAGGGCACAGTCCAGCCCAAGATGATTTGCAGGACCACAGGGTCCATCCTAACTCACCACTCTTCTGATCGAGGGTTAATATTTACAAAATAGGCGGAGTTCCAAAAACTTAATAAAAAAAGAAAACCCAATTTTAAAATGGGCATAAGACCTGAATAGATACTTTTCAAGTGAAAAAATACAAATGACCAACAAATGCATGAAAATGGTCAATATTGTTAGCCACAAGGGAAACATCAATTAAAATTATGTTAGATTGGCCTCAATTAAATAAATAATAATAAAGGTTAGAGAGGGTGCAGAAAAGGGGGAGCTGTAAGCTCTGGATAGAGCAGAAAACAGTGCAGTCATCATGGGTAGATATGGAAATTCCTCCCGAAACTCAAAATTGGATCCGACTCTGCCACTCCTGAGTATAGAGACAAAGGAAAGAAAATCAGCAAACCAAAGAGCTACTGGCATGCCCATGTGTGTTACAGCATTATCCACAGTAGCTGAGAAGTAAAGTCCATGCCCACCAAAGAATGGATGAATGCAGAAAATGTGCTGTGTGTCCATAATGGAAACTTGGTAATAAAGAGGGAAATCCTACCATCTCCAGCAAGATAGACAAAAGTAGGATGTCAAATTAAAGAAGCAAGCCGTACCCAGAAAGACAAGCACCTTATTCTCTCACATGCAAAGAAAGTAAAGTTGACTGGAGTACAGTGCAGAAGTCACAAGATGCTGGGATGGGTGGTAGATAAGGGGAGCGTAGATTTGATTACTGCAGGCTGTATGTGTGTGTTGGGATATCACAGTGAACACGGCTAATGTGTACAATAACACAGAGAAATGAAAATTAAATATTTTCTTAAACTTATCATTGGTTCTTTGTGAATTTTACATCATGCATTCCCATCCCACTCATCTCCATCCTCCTTTATACCCACCCTCCACCCATGCAACCTCCCCCTCAACAGAGGATATTTTAAAAATCTCATTGTGGAAGCTGTAGTGTTTCATAGTGTGTCCCACAGTATACCCTTTTGTCTGCACTTCTTTGGTTGCAAATGTTTTATTGCAATGAGTCATTGGTCTGGTATGAGGCCTCTGCTTTCTGCTGTTCTGTCAATACTGGAACCACACTGGGATGCCTCTCAGATAATCCGTGGTTGCCTTGTGTCAGGGAGACCCTGTAGTTTTGTATCCATAGGACCAGATCGTTCACACATTCCAGCAGTTCATAGATGAGGGAGATGTTGGGGTGGGCCAATTCGAAGCCCTAGATCTGAGAGGTATCTGAGCTGGTCGGCTCACTGGCCCTCCTGCTCTCACACCCGTGGGCTGGCTCACTCACACTGCAACCAGGATCAGCTCTACTGTCTACTGTGCTGCCCAGGTGAGGTGCAGTGCCCACTCTTCCTGAAGGCTGAAACCGGAGGAAGAAACAGAAAAAGGCAAGGGATACCTTTGTTTCTGAGAGACTGGAGAGTGGCAGAGAGCTGGTGAGGGACAGGGACAGCTCTTTCACTCTGAAAAGATCTCAGGGCCAGCTCTCCTGCCTGCCCTAAGTGGAAAGGGCAGGGCATCTCTTCTTCACCCATGTCACCCATGACACAAAAGTGATGGGGCCAGCTCTCCCATGCTCATGCCCTTGGGGCTGGGTGGCCTGGGCCATGCCACTAGAGTCAGCTCTATGGTGCTGCCTAGGCAAGATATAGGGTCTGCTCTCGAGAGTACTGCAGTTGGTGAGGGACAGGGACAGCTCTCCTGCTTTCATGACCAGAAGACCAAGTCTCCTACCTGCCACAGGTGGTGAGGGGGAAGAGGAGAGGAAGGTATCTCTCCCTTGTCCATGTCACCACATAGGAGATGAGTGGCAGGGCCAGCTCTCTCATGTCCACATCCTCGGGGCCATCTCACCCACAACTCCGACAATGTGCAGGGCTCGCTCTTCCAAGTACTGGAGATAGCTAGGAGTGATCTGTATTTTCTGATTCAGGTCATGTGGTGAGGGGCAGAGTCTCTGGAGCAGACACCCACTCAGGATCAGAAGGTCCCGCTGTGTGATGTAGGAAACCCCCGGACATATTCTTCTGCCCTGCTGAGTGACAGTCTGTGGTAGGTTAGAGAATTTTATAAAGAGAGCTCTCGTTTTTAAACAGAAATCAATGAAAGATACCCAGATCATGTGCTGCATGGCTTGGCATGGAAAAACAAGAAAACAAGTAGAAAAATCCTTACATTGGTGCTTTAGGATGCTGAGTGCTGAGCTCAGTGCTGAACATGAAGAATCAATTCTATGTTTCCTAAGAAGTTCATAGACAGAAGCTGATATTCAGAGCTTTACTGAAGTTCTGGCTGGAGCAGTCTGTGGAGCTGAACGATCTTAGCGATTTTGAGTTGTTGTGGTTGTAGACTTTTGAGGAAACTGCTATTGAGGAAGTCTGCAAGGCTGGATCATCTGGGCCACTCGTCTTCTTTGGTGTCTGCTCTGTTTTCTGCTGAGCTTTTTGTTGTCCAGTTGTCCCTGGATTCCTTGAATGGATGCTTTAAATCTCCTGGAAAGATAAGAACAGAGCCCTGCCCTAATCCTAACTCTGGAACAATTACCTTTTTTTTTTGGGGGGGGGGGTGTCAGGTAATATTTTTCCTGGAGCAAATTTGTTTTTTTGACAATATATAAAGTATTACCTTTCAATCCGGATTAAAGAAGAAATTATTTTGACATCTAAATAGCTGAGCACAAAAGTACTGAACATCAAATGATTCTATTAATATTTTTAACCATTTTTCCATTCTTATTTGGGCCCCAAACAGGTTTACTACGTCCCAAATCAGCAGGAAGTCATTTTAAGAGAACAACGTCCCATCCCCAGAAGGTGGGGAGGGTGTTCCCCCCCCTTTGGTTATTTGATAAATAATAGAAAATTTTGTTATTTAGGGGAAAAGACTACAAGCTGTTAAATGGTCTTAAATGGGTTTTGGAGGTTAGACCCAGGGACTTCTCTCTTTTTCTTTTCTGTATCCTTCTTTCTCTCCTATGTAGGAGTGAACGGACTTGAGAAAAATGGGACATAGATATAGTATAGGAAAGATC
This sequence comes from Lophiomys imhausi, assembly GCA_907164525.1. Lineage (NCBI taxonomy): Eukaryota > Metazoa > Chordata > Mammalia > Rodentia > Muridae > Lophiomys > Lophiomys imhausi. The sequence continues at coordinate 187,162 of CAJQZJ010004773.1, read as the reverse complement.
AAGAAAAAAGGACAGATTATTGAATATGGCCTTATGCCTTTGTATACTGATACAAAATTAATATTTTATTTGGCTAAATTGGTATTGATCATTGTATATTAATGCAAAATTAAGATTGTATAGGGCTACATCGGTTTGATCTTTGTATATTGATACAAAATTAAGATTATATTTGGCCACAATGGTATTGACCCTTGTATATTGATGTAAAATTAAGATTGTATTGGGCTACATTGGTATTAATCTTTGTATATTGATACACAATTAAGATTATATTTGGCCACATTGGTATTGATCTTTGTATATTGATACAAAATTAAGGGTAATGCTTCTTAAAGGTATTGTTCCTAGTAATGCTTAAAAATGAAATGTCAAGTTTTGGCCTCTTGCTACCAACCGTCATAAACTGTTAAGGATAATTAAGAAATGGAAACTAATAGTCATGCAAACGTGTCATTTTGTTAGTTACTATGACAGTCTATCACAGTTATTTTCTAAGCTACTCAGAAATCAAGTTGCTAAGAGACAAGCAATATTTGCTTATCTAAATATAAGAGATAGATAGGGCATCTTCAAAAACCTCAAGAGATCTGCAGAATATGGCATTCAAAGATGTTTTCTTCACTTAAGATTTTTTGAAATCGAGACATGTCAGCTCCTGACAGCACCCCCTATTCTACTCCAAGTAGAAGGTGAGCATTGAAGAATCTCCAGTGGGAGATGGCTGAATTGGTGGTAAGCCTTTATCTTGGCAAGAAAAACCCCTTGCTTCAACTGTAGACAGACTTCTGTCCAAAAAGGACAAAACTTGGAAGCAGATAAGTCGACAGCCTAGCTCTGCCAAGACAGGGTAGGTAAGTCCTTCATAATTCCTGCTCTACAATCAATGTCTGTCAGAGAAACCAGGCCAAATGGCTGAAGACTGATGCTGTAATGTATGGAGAGAAAATGGGAACTGTCCAGGCAGCCACTGGTATGTCATTTCTTAGTTTTGGAAGCTGCAGGCCCTGCACTTCCTATATAATCAGATATATTTATCCCTCTCAGGTCTCTGAGGTGGTTGAAGAATAGATAGCTAGAGTCTCATAGTTAAATTTTGAGTTGTTTAGGAATCAAGAGGGTTTTCTGGATCTGAGAAGATATTTTTAAAATTGTGAGGCAAGTTATTATGAAAACTGAGTTAGATATAGAACTTTAAACTCATGGAGATGGTTAGATAGTAGAATGTTAAAGTCAGGTGCCAAATACATATGGACTAGACATTGGGAATGTATGCTAAGCCATATAACTCTTATAATTGTGGCCTATTTATTTCTGTTGTTTTGTATTGTATTTATAGTTATAAGAAAAAGAACCATTTGTTGGACTGAAAGGGAGAGCTGTTGGGGGGAAAAAGAAATACCTTAAACTAAAAAAAAAAAAGAAGGGAAGAGGATGGGGGGTTGAGGGGGAGGAGGGTGGGACTGGAGGGGGAGTAGGGAGGGGATTGTGATTGAGATGTAACTTGAAGAAATAAAAAATTAATTATTATTAAAAAAAAAAAAAGAAAAACAATACTATGTTTCCGTTCCCAGCCTCTGCCAAGGTCAAAGGACAATGACCTCCATGTCAGATTACCTGGCAAACATATGAACACAAACAGCCCGCCAAAAAAGTACAATTACGAATGATAACTCAAAACATACTCAGAGATCTTATTTCTTAGCTATGAGTCTAGCCTGTAATGGTGGAACCATCTCTCCAGCCTATACTCAGAGGTCTTTTTTTTTTTTTTCCTAAAATATTTCGGAAAGGAAAAAAGGTTGACTATTGTGTCCATCATTTTTCCATTACTCTAACAAATTCCTGAGATAATCATCTTATCATCAGGAAACGTTTATTTTGAATCACAGTTTCAAAGGTTTCATTTCATGGTTGCTCTGAGCTGTTGCTTTTGGACTGTTCTGATATAGTGAATCATGGCAGCAACATGTGACAGTGGGGAACTTTCTCCTCATGGTACCCACAAACCAAAGGAGTCACAGGAAGGTGCCTTCAAGGGGATATATATATAATATTCCTAGTAAGCTAACTTCCAAGCTGGACCTTACCATCAGCCATGAGTCAAGGAAATGGCTGGGCTGAGACATACCACAGGCCAGTCTGATGGAGGCAATTCCTCAGTTGAGGTTCCATCTTGCCAGGTGACAATAGTTTGTGTCAAACTGACAAAAATAACCCAGCTCAACTGACCCCTAGCAATGTAACACCCACGTTGCTACTGAAACACCACCTTTCCTTTCTTGTTTGTGCCCCAAAACTTATGTTAACAGGAAACATGGTCCAACTCCTAAAAGTTCCAGTCTATAAAAATGTCAACACTTTAAAAAGTTCAACATCTCTTTAAAATATCCAAAATCTTTTAACTGTGGACTTCTGTAAAACCCAAAATAAATCATATACTCTCTTACTCCAATAGGGAAGAACCAGGGCACAGTTACAACAAGTTGAAAGCAGAACCAAAATCCAACAGCCAGAAGTTAAAAGAGGAAAGATTTATTTTCCATAGTTGTTTCAAAGGTTTTTGTACATGGTCACTCAGCCCCTGCTTCAGGTCTAAGACCGAACATCAAGGCAGGGGATGGTACAGAGGCAATGATGCTCCAATCACAGCAAGAAAAGAGGACCAAGCCTGCAACACACAGCCTTTACAGAAGAGTTAGCAAGTAGAGACTAGGAGAAATGTAGTTTCCTCACACCCATGGGGGGCTTGAGGCCTTGAAAAGACTTGAGAACAGACAAAAAGGATAGTTTCCTGTTTCCTTTTGTTTTTAAAAGATATATATTTTCTGCATGCTACATATATGTCTGGTACCCATGGAGGGAAGAAGAGGGCACTGTGAAATGGAGTTATGTGCACTGTGAGCCACCATGTGGATGCTGGAAACTGAGCCTCAGTTCTTTGGAAGAGTCGTAAGTACCCTTAATCACTGGGCCATCTCTCCAGCCCCATAGTGTTCTGTTTAAAACAAAACAACAACAACAAAATTAAAAAAAACAAAAACAAAAATGCTGAATTTTACTTCACTTATTTTGGGTGTGTGTACATGTGTGTGCATGCACATGAGCCATGGTGCACATACATGTAGAGGTCAGAGGTCAACCTGGAATTTTGCTTTTCTTCTTCTACCATGTGGGTCCCAGGGAAACAAACTCAGATTCTCAAGCAAGTACCTGTACCTTCTGAGCCATCTCACCAGTAGCCAGCCTAACTCTACCCTCTGTCCTATGAAGTCTTTGGGGAAAAGAATACAATAGTGCTTTGAGATAGCCTCCAGTGGATCAAGAAAAGGAGACAGTGTAGGATAGTTTGAAGCTGAAGGGGATGTGCTGTTCACGGGAGTGTGGAGGACCCAGGCAAGGCCAGAGGCACAGAGGAAAGAGTTTGGAGCAGAGGAAGATGTAAAATTATGAGAATGGAGGGGACAGGAATGTTGATAACAGGAATGATGTATGGTAACAACTACAACCAAAGCAGAGGATCCTGGGAAGAGGGCTTGAAGCCTCCTGACCACCCTGCTGGTAGAGAGAGGAAACCCACAAGACTAAAAGGGGTGTTGTGATTCCTGGTTTGGACAGGTTCCTTTTTCTGGGTTAGTTGGTTCTGGCAGCTGAGATCCAAGTCTAGAAGCTGGGACATAGAGGGAAGGGGCCAGAACCCTGGGCCCCTTCACTTGCTTTGTCTCATTTGAACTTTCCATCCTCTGTTTCTTCAGGGCCCAATCTTTTTCTGGAGTAACACATTCTTTCCCAATGTATCTAATACCAACCAAGATTCAAATAATAGAATTCATCCTTAATAGAGTGTTTAAAGGGTGATGGCTCCCCTGTGGACTAAAGATAAGATGATACCGGGGTGGAGGTTCGGTCAGCTGTTAGGAGAAAATGAAGATACCCACATGTCCAACCCTGATTCAAGTCTAATGCTGCCCAAACCTGGATGACAGTAAAATTTCTAGGAAACGTAAGCAGTGCACAGGCCCTGCCTGAAATCTACTGAGTACGAGTCTTAACAGAAAAAGACTAGGAATTTGAAATTTTACTACACTCATTGGCTTTCCTTTCCTTTCCTTCCTTTCTGACATTTGGACAAAGAACAGAAGTTGGGGTATAGTTTACAAGGCATCAGCAAATCGTGCTTAGGGGCCTTGTTTTGGAAAGTAGGCTGACTTCCATATCACACCGTCTGTGTTCAGGCTCATACACAGAATCTTCGCTACTGCTTCGTAAGCTAAGGGTGGGATACCCACATGGCTCTAGAGCTCTAGAGTAGCTGCAGTATCTTAGGTGGCATTTTGTAAACTCAGAAACCTAAAGAATTCTGGGGTACCCCTTAAACCCTCTTTAGGCCAATCAAAAATTTACACTTCAAGGAGAGGCCCGGGAATCTAAATTTAACAAGTCATCTCAGGTGACTTTTATCACTAGGCAAATTAGGAAAGATGGCTTGAAGTCAGTGATAGGCCATGTTTACTGAGCACCTGCCTGTCCTGTGTAATGTTAAAGGACTTTCATGTGAATGTCTTTATTTTCTCCTAATAACCACTCATCCTCAGCTGAGAGGGGAGCCACTCCTCTTTATCCAATTAAGTATGGATTTTACTGTTTGAATCTTGGGGGTAACCTCATTTCCTTAGTCTCTTGAATTAGATTTTAAGCTCTCTTTCACTTTGAGATTAAGCACTGGCTTGCAATTGACTTTTACAAAGGGCACAACAGACTTCAATGCATAAAATGGACACCCCAGGGGCCTCCAGGCAATCTAAGGAATCAATGGCTCCTTCTGCTCTTTGTCTGGTGCACTTGGCAGTGGAAGATTCTACCTTGATTTTGGAGATTTGAGACAGAAGTTGGCTGCAGAACCTGCTATTGAGAACAAATATCTTTTGAATTACACTGAGATTCAGAGTCCTGCAGAAACTGTACCAGGAAAAGGAAAACAGAAAGATCATCTGTTTGGACTGGCTCTGCAAGCCAGGGTGCTGGCGAGGCTAGAGAATTTCAGCTGCTAAGAAAAAGGTAATGGATATTTCCAGTTTCCTGTCACACCCTCCTCCCACATTCTTATCCACATGCTCATCGGTCTTTGGAGACTCATAGTTTCCAGTTTACTAAAAGCCCACACTCATCTTTCCCATTCTGATTCCTCTTATACTTGCCTGGATTTTATAATTTGCACATTTTATACTTTTCATTCACATCTGTGATTATTCAATAACACAAAAGCAGACATGCCCAAGCTGTGTACCGTTCGTTTCCACCCCAGGGACAATAAGAACATATGATACTTGCACCCTCTATCTTACACCAGTATCTTGACTCCTTCAACATGGGGAAGCTTTGCCTTGCTCTGTAATTCAGAATCCCTCTCTAGAAACTCAAAACACCCCTTAAGTATATACTGTCATTTTTCTATGTAATCCTAACAGATAAAACTCAAAGAGGGATTTTTAAAGTTCATTTTTTTTTCTAAAATCTGTGCTTGCGAGATAGCTCAGCAGGTAGATGAGAAGTTATGTAAATTTTAGGAGTCCACTACAGTTACCACATGTTACTGGGGGTTCGGGGGTCACCTTTTGAGGTATGTAGACTCATTAGTAATAGAATTTAAGAGTGGACACAAAGGGAAGCCTGAAGACATTTTATTACAGCTTTAAAGAAAAACTCAAGGGTGGCAAGCTGTAAATCTCAGCAGCTTCCTGGAGGAGGAAGATGGAGAATAGAAAAGGCTTGATCTAGGCATAGGAGTCAGACATTATGGGCCGTCACCTTGTGGGGAAGGGGTCCTGAGAACAAGAATAAATCCCAATGTCTGAGGGAAAGCATGCTTAGAAAAGAAGTACAAGAAAAATTACTTTGTATTTTTCTGTGTATTTCAGAAAAGTGGGCAGAACCACAAGGCTCCAGGTTTTAGCTCCTGACTGCTCAAGTACAGAAATTCCAGGGAGGAAAAGTACATTATTTACTTAAAGGGGTAATTATTTCTCCTATCTCTTTAGCATGGTGTAGGGTGAAACACTCTTTCCTCAGGGCTGGTCTCTTGCCCAGGTGACTGACTGACCCATTTGGACAAACTCTTTTATGCTTTGGGTAGCTGTTAGGTCTCAGTGGAGGCCAGAGAACCAGCCTTCCCTAAAGGGCCTCCACAGAGCCCTGACCAAGGCTGCTGTAACGGTGCTTTCCACCAAGCTCAACAACCTGAGTTCAGTCCCTGGAACTCACATGGTGGAAGGAGAGAATCAACCACCTCCCCCGTCAACACACACACACAAAGTTATTTGTAGATCATTCATTTGGCAGGGTTTGTTGGTGGGCATGACTTCAAAGTCCACACTGTTGGTTGTAATACTTAGTGTTCTCAGCATTTTCTTGATTAATTGATTCCAGTATTGATGTGTGATTTCCACAGGGACATGGAAGACAGAGGCACATGGTACTTCTTCATCCCAGTGGCACACTGAGCACTGGCTGAAAACTGTTACTAGAACAGCTGTTGATTTCTCTACCTGGCCAAGCCAACCTCACCAAACCATCCATGAAGTCAACTAAATGGACTGTCCATAGTACTTACACCAGAAGCACAAGCATTCCATGTTATCACTTAAAAACAGAGCCAAGCTTGCGGCTGGGCAGCCGCAAGCTTGGCTCATACCCTGGGAGACCTTTAGTGTGGTGCATCTTCACTCGGCAGAACATGCCCACTCAAGGGTGTGCAATGGCCCTCTAACTGATGAAGAGCCTTAACGATTCCATGCAGGGAGCATGAACCCTTTGCTCTCCATTGGAAGTTGCTCACTAAGTCAGAACACTATTACTTAGAATTTGCTGGGTCCATGGTTCTGTTGTCTGTCTTGTATATTCAGTAGTGCTCCTCCATCTGGTTACTTAACTGCAGAATAGGGAAGTGGCATTGAACTATAGCTCTTTTCCAGAACTTTGAGTAAAAATATATACAAAGAGGGCACATGGGTATGTGTCCTCTAATTTCATAATTGGTACAGGATTGTCTTTCATGTGAGAAAAGCATGTACCTGCTAGATGGAAACTGAAGGCTCTGTTGAGTGAATTGCAGGCTCATAAACATAGTCCACCCAAGTCTACCCCCTTTTCCCATTGCCTCAGCCTCTATCCTATTTCACACCTTTTCTCTTAACTCTCATGTTTTTTTTTTTTTTTTGCAGCTTCTTCTCTACATAATACAGCAATTCTTTCTTTTTTTGTTTTTCCATGTTTAGCATGGAACCCAGGGTACTGAATATACTAGACAAGTGCTCTGCTACTGGAACACATCTCTAGCCCACAGATAATTTTAACAGTAAATCAAACCCTCTATTTCTTTGCTCTCTGCTTTAAAACACTTAAACTGCTTTCTAATTTTACTTATAATAGTTCTAGATGTCATATGAAGTCTGGTTGGATCATCGCCAACATCTCTGACCCCATCTAATTCCTCATTGCATAAATATTTTTGGAATGAATCAATAACTTCTGGGAATGGAGAGATGGCTCAGTGGTTAAAAACACAAACTGTTTTTAAGGGGATGTGAGTTCAGTTCCCAGCACCCATACATAGGGTAACTTCAGATGGTGTGTAACTCCAGATCCTGGGGTCCAATGCGCCCCCTTCTGGCTGCTATACGCACTGCATTTACATGCAGACCACTCCCCCACACACATTCAATACACATCATTTAAAATACAATGAAATAAACATTTTTTCATAAATTTTATAACTTATGGACATTTCACATAACTACTGTGCTAGAACATAGCATGAATTCCAGGTAGTCATCTGGATGGCATCTGATTGGTAAACACATGTATTATCAGTCATTAGCCCTGCTTTGTCAATAATGGAAAGCTAACCTTCACCCCCACTCTACGTCGGAGGCAATTTGTGGAAGCCATACTCGTCCGTTGTTTGGTTGCCTGACGGTCAATAAAGGCAAAAATCAAACAGAAAAATCTTCAATAGACAAACAGGATTAGCAGTGGCTGTTCTAGTGATGATGGGATCGATTGATTGATCGATCGCTGGTTGCTCTATCAATCAAGGATTCTTTAAATTTCATACATAAGGAACTTTTCAACGAATATACATTGATTTATTTTTATTTTACTAATCTTACTGTCCCTTAGATACTAACAATACCCAACCCAACTGACAGCAACTACTCAGAACACTGGGAAGGGAAGTGTCAATACTGGCAAGATCTATGAATAGTTGACAAGCAGTAAGCAGCTTGCGGGGTTTGGGTGGATGATGGGCAGTTTTATTCGTATGTGGGCTTCATCTTTAGATTGGATAAATTATCATGAAGCAAAAGTAGACAACAGACAGAACCCACAATTCTTCCTGACCAAATCCTATGAAAAGCACCCCAGATTGTTAGTTAAACATGTATTTAGAGAAGTAAACGAGTCCAGGTAAAAATATATAATTACGTTGAAAAGGGCTATTTTTCAAGATTACCATTCCCTGAAGTACTCCCTTCTTCACCAATATTTATTTACAGTGGCTAGGCCCTCGAGTGTTCTTGGTACAGGAACTAGGTTCTCCGAGTCATGCCTCAGGATCAGACTGGGCTCTAACTGAATAAGGCCATGGCATGCCTTATGATCTGGTACGAGGGATGGGCCACAATCTCCTTCGTTCCCATTGTGTTTTTGAAACTAATCCATTTATTCTAAAAGTCCATTCTCAATTCACTATCAAAGGCAAAGAAAAAAAAAAGTCATTTTTTTCCAGACATTTTAAATGTAGCCTGAAAGGAAACCCCGGGCCTTAAAATGCTTAACTATCTTAGTGTAATTAGGAAATATCATTGAATTCTTTATCTTCAAAATAGTCTCCTGAAATAAACATGAATGACTCAAGTGTGCAGAATCAGCAAACACATGCAGAATAAGAGAACAAATTGGCATTAATGGGTTTTGATATATCAGCTAAGAATCACAAGGCTTCACATGCTTTAATCAGCCCAGGAAATACAGAAGAGCCAATAGTACTAAGAATAAATCAAAAGAAAAATTCAGTATCAGACTCTGGTTCAAATTTTTATGATGTGGGGGTGGAGGAATGGCTCAGTGGTTAAGAGGTGTGTGTGTGTGTGTGTGTGTGTGTGTGTGTGTGTTTGTTTTTGCAGAGGAACAGAATTCAACTACCAACCCAAAAATCAGGTGGCTCACAACCTTCTGTTACTCCAGCTCCAGATAAACCCAACACTCTCTTGTAGCCTCTAAAGCACCTGACACCTGATAGAGCTCTCTCTCTCTCTCTCATGCACACACATAAAAATAAGTCTTTTTCAAAAATCTCCTAATGAAAACAAAATAATTTCCACAATCTAATGCTAACTTCTTTTTAAAAGGAGAGAAAGGACGTGCAAAGAGGCAATGCATCCCACAGTCCACAAGAAACTTGAGTTCAAATCAGCAGCTTTGTTTGCTAGTTTTGTGCTGTCCCAGGTGGAGCCAGATCTCACATGGACATGCCAACATACACACCCTCACTGCGATGTACCCCAAATAGTTCCTGAAAAAGGAAGAGACTGCTGAAGAATCACACTTTCTCACATAGGGATAAAATATTTTCTGTTGTTGTTTCAAAGGACATAATACATTTTGAATAGACAAAAGAAAACTGTTGGTGAATTTTTATGCTGTAATGACTTTTCCAACATCCACTCTATGTGATATCTAAAGTTATGTAAATGTTAATATGGCAAGAAATACAGAAGATTGAATTAGGTACACAAAGATTAACATTTTCTTTCTTCATTTAATCTAATTTAGTGAATTAAAGAAACCAGGAGTAAACAATGGGTATCCAATTATGTTCTGGTTCCAACAGTTTTTTACCAAACCACTATTTTAACCTTAATTGCTCATTTTTTAATTAGCACCAATTCATTTTTCAAACAAAGCTTACATTTTAAAGTGTCTTTAGCACAAATTGCTGTGAAGAACTTTTTAATAAGAGGTCAAGTCTTCCCTTAGTTTCCATGGGAGATTGGTTTCCTGACTCCAGGGACTAATGAAATTCACAAATGGGGCAGAGAAGATGTCTCAGTGGGTAAAGTGCTTGCTCTTCTAGCATGGGGAACTGGTTTCAAGTCCTAACACATGTAAAAGCAAGGCGTGACATTGACCTTCATATATATGTTTAAATTCATCCCCACATGAAGCTGTATAAACAAAAATAAATTTAAATAAAAATTTAAAGCCCACAGATGCTTAGGTCTATTATATATTATATATAAAGTATTTCTAGATTACTTACAAACCCCTAACATAATATAAATTCTATGTAACCAGTTGCTAGCCTGATTCACTTAGAGAATTATGACATTAAAGTGGATCTTCATTTGTCTGATACACGACTTCATTTTTTAGATTGTTTTATTTGTATGAACACTTTGCATGTATGTATTTATGTTCACCAAGTGAGTTGCCTGGTGCCAAGAGTGTGCAGAAGAGGGCATCAGATCCCCTGGAGTTGGGAGTTAGGGATGTTCACGAGCCAGTAGCTGGGTGCTAAGAAATCATAACTGGGTCCTCTGAGAGAGCAATGAGTGCTCTTAACCACTGAGCGAGCTCTCCAGCCCCCCTGGTTTTTTGTGTTTGTTTTTAGCATTTTTGATTCATAGTTAGTTGAATACATAGATATGAAACCTGCCAACATGGATAGATAACTGTATTTCAAATCAAAAGAAAATAACCCCAGCCTGAAAGGGGAAAATATGCATTTTTGCTAGTTGTGTTTTTATTAGAAGAATGTGTAAATGTATGTCATTTGATGAAAACCCATTTTCATGGAGCAATACATTTTGCTTACTTCTAGATTCTGGGTAGGTGGATCCAGAGAGCTGGGGAAAATCCTCTATCCAGAACTTGCTAACTACCAGCTCAGGTCACTCTAACTGGAGCCCAAGTGTAGCAGAAGGAGCCAGTGAACTCACTGGAGCCTCCACACTTCGCCCCAGGGACTGATAGGTGCGACGCTGCAGAGGAAACTGGGACTTCATTGGAATGAGATTAGGCCACATATGGCCGGGATTCCCACCGAACAAGGACCCACCAATGTGGGCAAGTGCATCAACTGCACAAGTAACGGTTCCTATCTGGTATGAATTTGGATTGTTAACTAGTAAATAACAGAAATGAATGCAGGAAAGCAGCTGGCCTTCCATAGGGGCCACTGCCAAGAAAGGAAGCTCTCTCAGGATTTTCTCTCCCCCAACATCTCAGTCTTTTGGCACATTTACTTTATCATTCAGAGAACCAGCCACATTTTCTGCATCTCTGGGACTTTGTGGAATAAGGTGCATATATGAACTCTTAAATTTAGATGTTAGCACTCCTGGGCCAAAATGTGCCATTATTCCAAAAGAAAAGCACTGATCGTGCATGGGCTGAGTGCATCCCCAGGTGCACGGAGCCATCTGCCCTAGGCTTATGACTTCCCCTTGATGGATCCACGTGGGTAAAAGCAGTAAGAAGTTTCTGCAAAAAGAGAGCGACAGAACTGAGAAACCCTTTAGACTCGGGGTTCTCAAACTTCCTAACTCTGCGACCCTGTAATACAGTTGCTCATGCTGTGGTGTCCCCCAACTATAAAATTATTTTTGTTGTTACTTCATAACTATAATTTTGCTATGTTATGAATTGTAATATACATATTGTAAACACATGCTTTTCCACCCAGCCTCTTGTTCTCAGAAACAATGACTCGGAAGCATATTATTATTTACAAATAAATGATTAATTAGACCATATAGCTAGGCATGTTCTCCAAGGAGCTCATAATTTATTAGTTTGCTTATTATTATTATCTCTGCCACATGGCTAGTTATCTCTTCTAAGTCTCATGCATCGGACTTCTTCAAAGTCGGAGGTGAATCTCCTCCTCTGACTCCCAGAATTCTCTCTGCCTATTGGAACTCCCACCTCCTATTTCTTCCCTCAGCTAATAGGCCAATCAGCTTTTTATTGACAGGTGATGCTCCCATACAGTGCACAAGAGATTCTCTCTACAAAATATTTTTGTAACTAGAAATTTGCCAAAGGGGTCGAAACCCAGTGGTTGAGAATTGCTGCTTTAGACCAATTTAAATGATGAAGAAACCAAAGTTCAGGAGATCCTGGTTGACGTCAAGTAGAAAGATCACGGCCTCCTAGTGCTGATCTCGAGTCCCAGGAACTTCAGCTCTCAGCAGAACTGTCAAATCCAACCTTACTGTTACAGAGTGGATGCACAATGTCCCCCGCAGGCCTCTAAGACCTCGTGGTCCTCAACTGGAGGCACTGTTTTGGGGGTGGGACCTAGAGCAAGGAAGTGAGTAGATGACTGGTGGCCCCGGTTCCCATCCCAGCTGTTCGTGTCTCATGCAACAAACTGCTCACAATCCCCGCTTCCCCACTGGCAAGCCTTCCTACCACACTTCTAAAGCCACCAGGGGAAAAGAAATCCTTTCTTTTTTAAGTTTCTTACTTCAAGAACTCTGCCAGAGCCATGAGAGAAATAATACTCTTAAGCAACAAAAGGAGATGCTTGCATTTATTAGTATATTTAAGTCTATAAGAAAAGGCTCAAAGTTATATCTTAAGCCGAGTATACACCAAGAAAGATCATCACACTCTGTTGTTCTAAAGTCAAGTTCTACAGTAAGTCATTGTCAACATTTCTAATTCACATCCCTCTTCCTGTTAAGACCTTCTGTAATGTAGCCTTATCCTACAGGGAAAAGCTTCCTGAGAGTTGGAATTCTCAACCACCAGCTCATGCTATCACTAGAAAAAACATAATGGCTTTTGCAAGGAAAAAGCAACCTACTGTTCAGTCTGGTTCTTTTTATCCACCTATCCCTATGCTTCAAGTACTTCCATACCTGAGCCTACTTTGTGATCTGCACAGCAGAAGCCTGAATCTCACTGTGCTTAAATATAGACACATCATAATGTGCCTCTTGCTCTCCCTTGCACCACACACAAATGTCTCAGTTATGCTACTAAAAGTATTACATGCTATTATCAGAATTAAGATCTTTATAATTGTACCATAGCATTAAGAAGAGCCCCAAACTAAAATTTGGGGCATGGAATTTGCAAGAATCTGTAGTGTATTTTTACGCTGTAATTATTACACTATTAAGTTGTGCATGTTCACATTTTTTATGTCAAACAGCTCAACACAGCTTATAACAGAAACAGCAGTTTCTACTACAGCACTTCTGTTCCCCAGACATAAGTTCACTCCTGTTTTGGGGGATTTTTGTTTGTTTGGTTGGTTGGTTTGGTTTTTTGAGACAGGGTTTCTCTGTGTAGCCTTGGCTGTTGTGGACTCACTTTGTAGGCCAGGCTGGCCTTGAACTCACAGAGATCCACCTGCCTCTGCCTCTGGAGTGCTGGGATTAAAGGCGTGTGCCATCACGCCCAGCCAATCCTGTTTTGTACTGTAGTATTTGATTACACATTTTAACTAATGAGCTTACCTTATTGTTATGTTAATGAGTTGATATTTACTGTTATTATGAATATAAATCAATTTGATGAAAATGTGCAATATTACAGTATTTTATATTAAAATACATTAATATATATTTAAATTTATAATATATAATAAATATTAAAACATTTAATTTTTACTTTTAGATATTACAAGATCTTTTGTTTAAATATTTATTGGTGTGTGTCTACATGTGTATGGATGTGTGTGGATGTATGGATGCCCTGGGTGCAAGTGGAGGTCAGAGGACAACTTTCAGGAGCTGGTTCTCTACTTCCACCATGTTGGTCCCAGGGATTGAACTCAGGTCTTTAGGCTTGGTGGCAGGCACCTTTCCCTACTGAGTCATCTTGCCTGGTCCACATTTTCAATACTGAAAATTAAGAATTTAATCTTCACCGGGCATGGTGGCACTCGCCTTTAATCCCAGCACTTGGGAGGCAGAGGCAGGCGGATCTCTATGAATTCAAGGCCAGCCTGGTCTACAAAGAGAGTCTAGGACAGCCAGGGCTGTTACACAGAGAAACCCTGTCTCAAAAAAAAAAAAAAAAAAAAAAGGAATTTAACCCTCTTGCTTTCTCTATGTGCATGTACTAGACCCCATGCTTTGTTGGGGAATTTTATCATCGTATGAACTCATATCGTGGATTTATGCAACCAGAAAGGTCATATTTACATCTAAGTCCTTCAGATGTGTACTATACTAGCTGCACTTAATAATCTAACTGCCGTGGTAAATGTCTTTTAATCTATGTCCCACAGGTTGGGTGTCATTCTTCCTAGGTGGAACTGAGAACATGGTATTCTGTGGCTGGGGATAGGGTGGAAGCTGTCATCTAAATTCTTCCAATGGTACATACAAAACATTAGAAGTAAACAGCAGGAGAAAACAGTTGTTTCCTGACTGTCTGTCTGGTGAATGGGGGACAGCTGAGTGTGGGACTTCATCACAGCTGACAGGGACATGGGATCACTGTGCCGGGTGATAACTGTACCAGTGCTGCCCCCGCAGGGGTCTCTGGGTAGAGACCCTGGCAATGTGCTGTGAACACCCAAGTTCGCTCTCACCAGGACAGCCCATGAATAATGCAGTCTAAAGTCACTGACTTTTTTTATCTGCTTTAACTGGAGTCCACTGTTTATGATTAAGAATACTGAATGATGGGGCTGGAGAGATGGCTCAGAGGTTAAGAGCACTGGTTGCTCTTCCAGAGGGCCTGAGTTCAATTCCCATCAACCACATGGTGGCTCACAACCATCTATAATGAAATCTGGTGCCCTCTTCTGGCCTGCAGCCATACGTGCAGACAGAATACTGTATATATAATAAATAAATACAAGCTTTAAAAAAAGAATACTGAATGAGCTGGGTGTGTGGCGTATGCCTTTAATCCCAACACTTGTGAGGCAGAGGCAGGCGGATCTCTGTGTGTTTGAGTTCGAGGGCAGCCTGGTCTACAAAGCAAGTCCAGGACAGCCGGGGATATTACACATAGAAACCCTGTCTCAACTCCCTCTCCCAAAAAAAAAAAAAAGAATATTGAATGAAAATTAAAAATGAAGAAGACATGACTGCTTCTAGGTACGGTGGAAGAGAAAGTTAAGTGTCAATAAAAGGAAGAGCATAGGCCAGAGGCAGAGTCATCTGGGACAGTCCAGAGTAGACATGACCTTGAGCCATGTGAGGAAGGGAGAGGGGACAGAGGGAAAACAGGTGTAGCAGCTAAGAGGACCAAAGGTTAAAAAAAAAAAAGTGAGTAACCAAAATGTATGGATTATATAGGGAAGAGTCTCTAGGAGAAGGAAAACCCATCCCCTGGGCTGGAGAGTTGGGAGCTAGCGGGTAGACAGCAAGGTATGCCAGCCATACCCTGTAACAGATATGCTGGAAGGACCTGGAAGCCAGGTCCACTTTGATATGTTCAATAGGGACTTCAGCCATTTGTCTCAGGGTTTGAGACTTAACAATACTAAATGGGATAGGTAAACATAGAATTATCAGTTGAAACTATTGTTTTTCCTCATAATTTTCAAGGCAGTATTCTGCCATCTTTTAGTTGTTTCTATCTTGTATTAGCCAGCTTGCTATTACTGTAGCAAAGCACCTGAGATAATCAACTTAAAGAGGAAAGCTTTATTTCAGATGACAGTCTTTGAGGTTTCAGTTCAGGGTCAATCAGCCTTGTTACTTTTGACTTGTTTGTGGAGGGCCAGGTCTTCACGATTGGGAATGAAAGAGAAAGAGGAAATGAACAAGGCCCACAATTCCATGGGTTCTCCAGGCAAAGATGAAATAATCTCCCACTGGGTCCCATCTCATAATGTTTCCACCGTCTCTCAACACTATCAAGCCAGGGATGTTCAAAATGCAAACAATAGCAAGTATGATGCCATGCTTTGTCTTAAGACTGGGAGTATAGCTTATTTTTCCTCTCTGGGGGCTTTGAGGATATTCTGTTTGAAATTCCTAATCAAGGGATGGAGAAATGGCTCCTCAAATAAAGTGCTTGTTACACAGCTCCCGAGCACCCACGGAAAACTGGGTATGGCCACCCTTGCCTAGACTGTTTGCACTGGGGAACAGGAAACAGGAAATGTAAAGACGGCAGGGAGGATGATGGGAGCTCTCTAGCCAGTCAGAATAACTAAAACCAAACAAGCAGGGAGCTAAAGGCTCAGTGACAGGCCCTGTCTGGAGAGAGTGATGGAGTGAGACGCCTAAGAATTCCCCTTTGGCTTCCACAGGTGTGTGCACTTGTGTTCACATGCACAGAAAAACATTGTAGTCAAATTCCCATGGAAAAGATTTTTTTTTGTTTCCTTCACATGTTGCACTGTGCATCACACTTCAGGGGTACCATTCCCAACTGAATCCACAGATCCAGCTACTATGGATGTCCAGAATGGCCCTGTGGATGATGAGGGACTTTGCAGTCTGGAAACTGTCACAGAGTTCTAGGAAATCTTTTCCCTAATCTTTCCCTATCAGAGCGTCATGTTCTATTTCAGGAGCCCAACAGTCAGACATTGGACTTCTTAGATTAATCTTCAGCTTTCTTTTCTCGTCTTACTTTATATTCTAGACCTCCTTGTTCTACGTTAAGAGACTTATTCTATTTTATCATCCAAATTTCTACTGAATATTTTACTTCAGCTATGCTATTTTTAACTTAGAGAATAGTTTTAAAAATAGCACTCTACTACTCCCCAGGGTCCAAGACCTCCCTGTAGATGTCATTTGCGGGTTGAGTTGTTTCTTATCTCTTCTCTGGGGTTTTGGTCTCAATCACTACATTCTTTTCTGTTGCCTTTCTTTTCCCCTTCAATTTGCTGTTTCCTTCTCAGCTGTTTGGTAGTTTTGTTTCAGAGATGTTGTAACTGCCTCATCACAGGGTGCTGGTCCTCAGCGCAAAGGACCTGCATGTAGAGTCTGCATGTAGTTGGAGTCTCTCAAAACTAATGGCTTTTACTGAGGATCCCAACTGAGTGTCTCTTCTTTTAACCAAGACCAATGAAGGGAATCTGCCTCAGGTCAGGGTGTAAGCCTGGCAGTCAGCATGCTCAAAGGCAGGTTGGGGCAAAGCTAGGGCCTTATCTTTTAACATATAAATTTTCTGCTAGATGCACGATTTCAGAATGGTGGGCCTTTCTTGGTTCTCTACCCAGTGTCCATGAGGTTAGAGTTCCTAGGATTCCCCCAGGATGGGGAAGCTATTGTCAACTAGACATTAGCATCCATGAAAGGGACTCAGGGACCCAACCCTATCTAACTCCACTTGTGCTGTCACCATCACAGGTCACCAAGCACCTCCAATTCTATCCTCTGTCCAGGATTCTACAGAATGAGGCTGTGCCCAGACACCCAAGTTGGATAAAGTCTTCAGCTGTCTGATTAGCTACATCATTTACTAGTCCTCTTTGTGTATTCCACAAGTGACTGTTCTTTTTTTCATTGTCTTTGTCCTTATGGGATTACATTTTTCCATCATTTTAATGGGAAAATATTTTGGAAAGAAGTAGAAACTTGCTGAAAATGCCATTTTTGAAACCTAATATTCCAGGGGCACAGCCTGCAATCTGCTTTGTTCATTGCAGAACAGCAACCTTCAGGAAAGATGAAGCAAAACCTTTTATCACTGAGCTATATACAAATTTGAAGTTAAAGGCCAGACATGTGGCACACATCTTTAATCTCAGCATTTCAGAGGCAATACAAGCACATCTCTGCAAGTTAGAGGACAGTCTGCTCTACATAGTGAGTTTCAGGCCAGCCAGAGGGACATAGTAAAACCTTGTCTCAAAAATAAAGATGACAGACAGACAGACAGAAAGATAGATAGAAAGATAGATTGATGATAGATATATTGATAGATAAAAATCAAGCTAAGTATCAACTAAAATAAAGAAAACATCAAAAATGAAAATCATTTTCATATCATAGTCAATATCATTGTTTTCAAAAGGACTCATAACTTTCAAATTCTGAGATAAAATTCTGATGTTAAGCATTCCAATGCAAAAATATGAAGAGAAATACTTGTATTAATAAGGAATACAAATAAGTCAAGGCCTGCTAACAAGCAATGATATATAATGCCAATATAACCTTAAAGTGGTAAAGATGCTTAATATGTAAGCCTGGCAACCAGAGCTCTAGCACCAGACTTACATAAAGGTAGAAATGTAACCAATTATATAAAGTTGTCCTCTGAATTGTACATACATGCTACATATGTTTTTCCACACATTACACATTGTAGAGAGCTGCGACGTGCCGCGCCTTAAAGATGGCGCCGGTTTCCGCCTTCCACCAGCCCGATGGTGAGCGCTCTCGGTGGTAAACAAGTCCGTATTTGGTTAAGACCACTGATCTGGCTTGCTTCCACATACGTGGGCCTCTAAGATAACACCACGTGGCTTTACTTGATTGACGGTTCATATAGTATTTAGCCTGTGGGTTGGGTCTGCCCGGACATTCGAAAGACTGTTTTCAAGGGACCTAAATAAACTACTAAAAAAAAACTTTTACGAGTTGCGTCATCCTTACTGGTTGAGGGGGACGTGACAACACATAATAAAAGTTTCAAGCTGAGGATGGCCCATTGGTTAAGTACTTTTTGAACAAGCATAAGGATCAGAGTTTAGATCCTCAGAACTCATGTAATTGCCTCATGTATATTCCAAGCCTCAAAGACCGAGACAGAAGATCCTCCCAAAACAAGCTGCCTAGTGAGCCTAGATGTACTGGTAAGTTCTGGATCTGACTGAGAAATCCTGCCTTGTCGAATGAGGTGAAAGGAAACTTGAAGATGATTCCTGGCATCAACGTTGGG
This sequence comes from Lophiomys imhausi, assembly GCA_907164525.1. NCBI lineage: Eukaryota > Metazoa > Chordata > Mammalia > Rodentia > Muridae > Lophiomys > Lophiomys imhausi. Next base: position 168,283 of record CAJQZJ010004773.1, on the reverse strand, counting down.
CCCCCACCATATGCATGCTCCCCCATGTGCATGTGCCTCCACACATGGGAAACATGCAAACACACCATACAAGAGTGAAAATGGAAAAAAGCAAAAGAGGCTTAAATTGAAAAAAAAAAATCCTAAATCAGAGTAAGCATAAAGTTGAGAAATATAAACTATGCTCAATGTGAAAGACCTCACACTGAAAGGGTCTCAAAATATGCTTTGAAGAGGGCACTTGGAAAAGGGGGTATTGAAACTGCAAATTAATTAATTAATGTAGTTATTAGTAAATATAAACTGTAAGATTAGGCTAGCGGAGTAGCCAGCAGCTTGGCAGAGGAGCGGTGGCCTGGCCTGCATGCCTTAACCGGTTGCTTAACTTATCCTGGGGAAAGAGCCCCAGGACCAAGGGTGGCCTACACCACCTGTAACCTAAACCCAATTAATATAAATTGTTATATTAGGCTGGTAGAATTACCAGCAGCTTGGCGGGAGATTCGCCTGGGCCCCAGGGGAGTCCGGGAGTCAGGAATTCCAACAGCCCGGGGACTGCTTGGACTGAGGGCCTATAAGACACTGCAGTAATGTTTTAACGCTTAGCCCTTAGCTGGGCAGACTCTCAATTAGCTACTCTAAATTAACCCGGATCACCTAATCCCAAACCACCATGAGCCTGCGATTACCTTCAAGCATTCTCCAGACGTCTTTCTCCTTCTGTGTCTCCCATCGGAAAGAGTTTCTGTGTGTGCCCAGGGTTCCTATTCTAATCTCAGGAAGTCCCGCCTTCCTATACTTTCTGCCCAGCTAATTGGCTATAAGTGACTTTTATTAACCAATCAAGAGAATGCCTCACAAGGGGAGGTAACCAGATCTCAGCATTGAATTTAACCTATCAGAAGCAATGATATTAGAACTTCCCTCAACAGGGTACTCCCCACACATCTCTGTACTTCCCAAATGTGTCCAAAGTCCAGTCCTCTGGAAGGAACTCAGCCTCAGGAGTCCCTTCCCTAAGAACTGTATCAACCAGAGGACTAACTTGGAACACAGGAAAGGTCTCTGGAGGTTGACACCATGCCCAACTATCCAGTCACTTAATGTTCTTGGACAGCCTTTATTCACCATGCATGTCCTCCTCTTCTCTTCCCTAGGCTGAGTATCTACCACTCCCAAGGAACCCTATGTCTTTATTCCTTTCCTTACAGCTCAGGACAGGATGCAAGCTTTAGACATTTGTCCCTTCTCACAGTCCATGTGTTGTGGGACTCCCATGCATACAAGCATAATTTGTTTAGTTTTTTTTCCTGTTAATCTATGTCAATTTACTGTATAGCTCAAATCAATCTCGCATGACACAGGAAGATAATTTTTTACTCCCTAAAAATGTATGTTAGTTCACTCTTGCAAGTCTACAGTATTATAGAAGTAGATATAAAATCCACTGAATGCTAATTCCGTACCCTGTGCATAAGGTACATGGCATGACGCTATTTATAATTCAATACCGCCATGGCTTCTGAAATAGATAGTGATTGGATGAATCACACAAGTGATGAAGGTCACAGAGGTTGACCAATCTACCCAAGGCCATTCATGGGGGGAGTTCTTCACCCACAATCTGAACCACTCCCCTCCCCACACCAGACTCTGTTCCAAAGAAGCCCCTGTGGAGCAAATTTGTAAGCAAGATAGGATTCCAGCCTTTAATTAGTAAATAGTTAACTACTGATGTACAGATGTACTGGTGAGCTCACACCACACTGTGCTTATCTTCAGGCAGTCAGTGTTTGATGACTCTTTCCTTCCCACATCCAAAGAGTGTTTTGTTTTCTAAGTTACTCAGTGCTTCAGTGTGGCTGGCCCCGTAGCCTTCATGAGAGTCAGTTTTCAGTCACTGTAATAAAACATCTAAGAAAGTCAACTTAAAAGGAGGGAAGGTCCACTTTGGCTCCGTTTCTTAGGCTTCTACCTCTGGCTGATTCATCCCACTGTCTGGGTCTATCTGTGGAGATAGAACACTATCTGTGGAGGACTGCAGGGAAGTGGAAGAGCTCATACCACAGGCAGCTGGGAAGTAAAGTAGGAAAGGGACAGGGTTCCAATGACCTCCTCAAAACTATGCCCGACAACCCAAGGTCCTATCACTTCCCAATAGCACCATAAACTGGTGACTAATTCCCTTTAGCACCTGAGCCCTTGGAAAACATTTAAGGTCCAAACAGAATAGGTAGGCAAAACAAGACACACGATCCTGACAGAGATGGGGTAGATGATCTCCAGGTCCCCTCCATTTACTGAGGAGCTATTGACATGGCATAGCTGCTGCAGTGGTTACCCCAAATCCATGCACATGTGAACAGCACAAATCAGAATTAATGGATTATTAAAAAAAATCAAAAACAGAAAGTTGGGAGGGGTAATGTTGGGGAGTAAATGGGAGTTGGAGGAAATTTGTGGGGGTGCAGTTATTTACGAACACATTTTATTGTATAGACTCTTTGAAATTCTCAAAAATATTTTTTAAAGCAAGCCACACTAAACAGTATAATTACTTGTGTCTATTCTCAAGGTTTCATGTAGACCTCCACCCTTCTCTGTGACAATACAATACAGAAGAGCTATTGTATTTAAGACAGTTACCTCCTTTTATCAACTACTTTTTACAATTTACTTTTATTCTATGTGCATTGGTGTTCTGTCTGCATGTTTGTCTGTGTGAGAGTATCAGATCCCCCGGAACTGAAGTTACAGATGTGAGCTGCCATCTGGGTGCTGGGAATTGAACTCGGTTGGGTCCTTTGGAAGAACAGTCAGTGCTCTTAACCGCTATCTCTCCAGCCCCCTTATCAACTACTTTTGATTTCTGCTAAGAACATGCTACTCAGTGTCCACTGGGAGGCCCCTTTCTCCTACCTAGAATATGGGTGACTCGGTGTGTTATTATTCCCTTTATCTGTGCCAACCCATTCATGATGATTCTCTGTAAATTTCATTTTGGAGTATTATTTTCATGGTTAAATCCTAAGTATGACCCTTTTACACAGCCTTTTGCCCACTCAACAATGCAGCTCCCTCTGTCTTCCTTTCTAGAGAAGTGGACTAGAGCAAGGTATATATAATAGATATTATATATAATATATTAATATAAATATATTATTTTAGTAGTTAGTAAAAATTAGTAAGGTAAAACAGTGAGTTCACAAATATTAGCAAATAATCAAACAAAAAATACTTTTAAGCAAGCCAGACCACACACAACTATTCTAAAGGAAAAAAAAAAATCACACAGAAAATTGGCGAATAGAATCAGAGAGAAAAATGAAACCAGGAATATGCTACACAAAATCTGTAAAAAGCCTTAAAAGGGGGGGGGATTATATTGTTTTTTTCTAAAGAAATACAGGGCTTACACTGGACACAGATTTTTTTTTCAAGATATTTCTGATGCACAACCAAAGAACAATTAAGAATAGAAGGAAATAGAAAAAGTAAAAAAAAACACACAAACAAAACAAAACCTTGGAACGCCTTGAATGGGTACACTTGATATGTGACAATTATATTGTTGAGGGGTTCATAAGGAATCCTAAATCATGGTACCATAATTCTACTCTCATATAAAATAACATAATTTTATTTACTTCCAAAACACTTCAGTATTATATAATCTTTCTTCATAAAGATACGCGAACGCTAACCTCTATTAAGTACATATTTGGAAAGATTATCCTCTAACAAAATTCATTCGCCTTTCCTGGAGAGTGTTCTAACCTACCACACTTCCAGGCACAGTTTTCTTTTTCTTTTTTTTTTTATATTTATTTATCGCTTCAGATTACATCTCCATCACAGTGCCCTCTTTCCACCCCTCCCAGTCCCACCCTCCCACCCTCTACCCCCTAACCCTTCCATCCCACTCCTCTGGAGTGGAGCGTCCCTCCATATCAGTCCCCCGCCCCAGTTCAGCAGTCTTATGAGGGCCAAGAGCCTCCTCATACACTGGGGGCCTACAAGGCAGCACCACTAGGGCAAAGTGTCTCATTGACAGGAAAAAAAAAAAAAAAGGTCAATGTTCCTGTTCCCTTTGGTGCATTGATTGTAGTATAGTTATCCCGTACTATATGGCTAAAATCCGACTATAAGTGAATAGATGCCATGTGCATCCTTCTGAGTCTGGGTTAGCTCACTCAGCTAACTTTAGTTCCATCCATTTGGCTGCAAATTTCATGATTTCATTGTTTCTGATAGCTGAGTAGTACTCCATTGTGTAGATGCACCACAATTTTTTAATCTATTCTTCGGTTGAGGGACATCTGGGTTGTTTCCAGTTTCTAGCTATTATAAATAAGGCTGCTATGAACATAGATGAGGAAACATCCTGTGGTTTGGTGAGAAATCTTTTGGATGTATACCCAGAAGTGGTATGGCTGGGTCCCGAGGCAGAGCTATTCCAAGTTTTCTAAGATATCACCAGACTGACCTCCATGGTGGTTGCACAAGCCTGCACTCCCACCAGCAATGGAAGAGAGTTCCCCTTTCTCCACACCCTCACCAGCATGTGCTGTTGTATGAGCTTTTGATCTTAGCCAGGCAGTTTTCGGTTTGGTGGCTTCCCAACAAGGAGAGGGCCAGAAGGCAATGGTGAAGCTTTCGCCTCCTCAGCAGCTAGAGAGAGATGTGGTGGTGACCCAGCTTGCATCATGCCTGTGGTGACATGGTTGGGGAACAGTACACCATGCCAACCTACACTGCTCCCTTTACTTCCATTAAGAAACCGAGAAATCAACTTTTTGTTTCAGCAGCTTGGTTAGCTAATATAACTGTCTATTCTTGTAGACTCAAGCTGCCTTCTAAATCAATGAAGTCAGTTCTTGCCAAATTGCTGACTTTCGGAAATTACCAGCTTCTCCCAGCACCTACTAGCAAGAAAATGGACAGATTTAAAAAAAAAAAAAATCTGAGAAATAGTTTCTTTTTTAGAAAGTTCAACCTAACCCTGAAATCCCTCTCTTCTTTGGCTTAGAGGCTGAGATAAACTATTGCTGAGGCTTCTGCTTCAGGTACACTGTATCTTATTGAGACGATGAACATGGCTTGGAGTAAAATGTCATTAAAAGATTACTTCCCCTTTAGAGCTAGAGAGCTCTTTACAGCAAGCTGGCTAAGGCAGCGAAGTGCAGGCCGCATGAGGACTTCCTGGCTGCAGTGTTCCCCTCAGCTGTGGCATTTCCTCCTGCTTTCATCCTTATGACATCACCGGCTTGCTCATATTTTACTGCGGGAAACAAAAGTGTGAATGCTTCCTGTTTGTTATTAGAGCTGAAAGCCTCCTTTGAGTGTATTTTACAAACACGGGTGTTACATGACACATTGGTAGAAGCTACCTTCACATTTAACCATTTTGCTCATGGCCTTACATGGTATCTAAATAAGCTAAGAAATGCAACAATATTCCCTCCCTCAAATTCTTCAGGTTGGGAATCAAATTGAGAACATCAATTTGGACTTAAATCAGTGCTTCAGGCACACATCACCAGAGCTGTCTCTGTACACACTGCTAACCCACGGGCATCCTAAGTTCAAAATCACAGCTAAGAAATTCTGGCTCAAAGAATAAAAAGGTGTGTGTGTGTGTGTGTGTGTGTGTGTGTGTGTGTGTGTGTGTGTG
>CAJQZJ010004773.1:125945-162620 GCA_907164525.1 Lophiomys imhausi | reverse complement strand
TGTGTGTGTGTGTGTGTGTGTGTGTGTGTGTGTGTGTGTGTGTGTGTAAACCCACATACAAGAGTGTATTTTCTACTTCAACTGCTTTGAAATCCCCTAGTATAAAGTCATCCTTTCTTCAAATCACCATTGTTTATATTCAAATTGTCAATATATGAATATGGGGTGCCTACTCAACTATTCAACCATCTCAATTAACAGGAGAAAAAAGCAGTTTACTTTCATGGACTGAAGGGGTAGCATATGGAAGACTAGTCCATTTCTTCTATAGACATAATTTACTCAAGGGCTATTAGCAAGAACATTCTCATGGAGTGGTCAAACGTGTACCTGAAGGGTTTGTGTACAGTGTGATGTGGAGTCTTCAGTGAACGCTGAGATTTGCACTACTTCAAAGTGTACGGGAGCAGAGAACTAAACACAGAAATGCATAAAATGAAAGGAGGTGATGGTGGATATGAATTTCTGAATGCTTACCTCTGCGAGGAAGGAAGCAAACCATTAGGCACTGTATGACAAATTGGCACTAATTTTGAGGATTAGTACACCCAGTGTTTGACACTGAAAGTAGATGCTGCATGCATTCAGAGGCCTCTTCAAATGGCCAAACCCATAATACCATCAACAACTACCAAAGAGAAGGTGAAGGGAGTTGGGGGCAGAGCTATCTGCAGTGGATCAAATCTAAAGCTTAAGCATGTAACTCACAGGAGGGCTTCCGTGTCCCAAATTAGAAAAAGTAAAACCCAGTTAATTCTTTAGAGTTAATTCTAATGAAGTCTAACATTTCTCAATGATGATGTTAGAACAGAGAGTGACAACTCTGAGAAACCAGACTGTTTAGACATGTTAAAAAGGAAGCTGGTGTCCCAGGAAGCACAGATACTTCTTGGCCACCCACTGAGCTTCACAGCAAAATGGTGAGTCCAGCAGAACCCTGTGCTTCTGGGGGTGGGGAGGAGACAATGCAGGAAGATTAAGCCATTTTAAATTATTTTCTAAGGACATGCAAATTCTTAAGGAATTCCATCTAAAGCAGTCACTTTGTTTTTCTTACATTTTTATTCATAATCTGACATTATTTAGAAATTTCAATTGTGAGAAAACAAAACTTACATTAAGTTTTACAAGGAGTGATCTGATAACATAGAATTCTCTCTTTGATCTTTTTTTACTCAGAGAACAATTGCCAGTGACCCAATTTACAGCAGAGGAAACACAATGACAGTTTTCATCTGATTCATGCTTCTTACCCTGGCCCCATTGATCAACTGCCACAAGCATGCTGTCAATGCTACTGAACACGCCATCCTGAAAGAATGTTTGAAACGCATCCAACATTCCAGGCTAGGCTATAGGGAGGAAAGAACAGAACTAGAAACTGCTATATTCTGGACTTGGTCGGGGTATCCTCATCGAAAGCAAGCCAGACCAAAACTCTTATACTAGGCAACACCGTCGAAACCAACTCAGATTAATCCAAGTTCTGTCTTTAAATAAGTTATATGGGTTCAATTTCTTAAGATGTTTGAATGGTGACACAAAGATAAATTCAACTATTTTTAAGTTTTTGACTACAGAATTCTACTAGTTTGGGGCTAGAGATGGAGCTCATTGGTAACGTGCTTAGCAAACATGAGATCCTGGTTATAATCCCAATATATAGTCTTTTATTACTGACCGTTTCAGTTTAAGATGCCCTAGATAATTTTATCGATGATTAACCCAGTACTTTTAGAGTCAAATCATTTTCCATATATCAGCCACTAGATATTTCTCAAAGCTCCTGTTCCTTTCAGTTTATTCCCTCATTCACAAACTAAGTGCCCGCCTACTCTGCTAGGTACTGGGCTAGAACCTGAGGAGTCAACAGTGAACATACTGTAGCCTATACTCAACTGTACTTACACACATGGAAATAAATATATGAAATGCATATATTCTGGCTTCTCAGTGACTGTTTGATATAGTCTAGATATGCCTCCATGCGACAACTGTTAAATGAGAACATGCTACACAGCCACCCCTGAAATTATCAGGTATGTTTGTCTTAGCCACCATTCTGTGTGCTATAAACTGAGCACCACAGACAGGGCTTAGCTCACAGTTCCAAGGCCTGGGGAGTCCAGACACAGAAGCATGGTACATTTCCAAAAGGGCCTCCTTGCTATATCAAAATATGGATGATGGTGCCAACTGCAAAGCAGAGCAAGATGTCGGGCAGCTGCTTTTACAACAAAGCCAGTCCCTCAATACCCCATTAATTCACTAACCCAAATCGCTCTCCAAGATCCCACCTCTCAAAATGCCACATACAGCTGGGGAGTATGTTCCCAACACACTTTCTGGGGGAGGTCCACAAACCATATCACCTACATAAAAAACTGTGTATAAGAACGCTTTTCCTTCTTGGGTGCCTTGCCTGTTATCTCCCTCAGTATCTTGATTTAAGAGAAAAATATACATTTCACTAAAGCACTGAAATTATCTCAAGATCCTATTTTCTTGTTTTTAATACATGCATAGAAATTACAAAGAAAACCTTTTATCATAGGGCTGGTTACACACGCCAAAGCAAACCAATGTTAATGGTCACGGGATCCTCAAGCATTCATCTCTATGAAATGTGGTTTCAGAGGAAAGCCTTATACCCAATAAAAGTGAAGCCTATGAACAAAGCCCAGAAAAAGATGTAATAATGAAAGTACTGCAGGCACATATCACTGTGTACAGAGATTTTACACTCATCATTAAGTACATTAATGCTGGTGAATTTTGTCTCAGAGGAAACATCTGAGTGGAAATTGAATGAAAGATTCAGATATTAGGCTTCTGCCAAAATGCTGAAGTTTCCTGCTATCTTGGATTCTAGGCAGTAATCGATGCACATTAATAATTATTTTAGCATAGGGCTTTTGATTACTTTTGTTCTTTTGAGGTAGAGTCTTGGTATATATTGAATTCCAGACTGGCCAGGAACTTACTGTTTAGTTTAGAATGGACTTCAAATCAAGATCTTCCTGCCTCAGCTTCCTGAGAAGGATTATAAATGTGTATGTATCATCACACCCAACACTTTAGTTTTTAACCTATATGCCTCTTCGATAAAATATTAGCTATCAAATTAATATATATTAGTTATATTAAGTTAATTATAATAGTATAATTTTCTCACTAACTTACCTAAAAACATTTGTTGGGTTTATTTTAGATCTTACCTTCACCATGGGAAGTGAACTTGAAGGAAACCTGGTATAACTCATAGATAGCATCAGCAGCCTCCTTCATAGGGTGGTGGGGAGAGTCTTCGCTGCTTGGCAAACAGTAACTGAAGGAATGAATGTTTAATAATTTACTTGCTAAAATAAATGTAAATAAGAATAAACCATATTATCACCTACCTTCTCAGCTGTTCATATCCTGTCTTACTGATCCAGGCTTGCCACTACTTACACATAAAAAGGGCACAGCAATAGAGAAGAAACATTAAATACAAAGAGTGAATACTGCATTCCCTTCTCCAAAAACAATAAAACAGCACTAAGCCACACAAAACAAACGTGAAGGATGTAAACAAACTTTCAGACCAGACAACTAAATTCAAACATCTCATAATCAATAGCATTTTTTCACACACACAATATACTGTGTGCATGTAATAAAGGTTCCTACTGACAACTCACATGAAAAAAAAAATCACTCTACCCCCAAAGATGTAAAAGTATATGCACTTGAATTAACATTGGCCTAGTGTATACACCATATCTCACCACCATGTCATCTGATCTTAAGAGACTGGGTCAAATCCTCACACTTTCCGGTGGAAACCAATGGCCAGGAATCCTGATTTGAAAACACAAATCACCTATTTAGGTCAGTAAAAGGCTTACAGAATACTCTGAGGAACATTATCCATTTGGTTTTCTGGTGTAGGGTCTTAGCATCTCCAAACATAAAACATATAACAATAAATAAAGCAGTGGATAGCCGTGTAATTCAAATAGCATCTGTTCCTGATCAAATTATGTAACCAGAGGAGACACAGAACAAAACTTTACCTAAAACTCCAGAGATCCACAATTAACATTTAACTTTCTAATACTTTTGTCTTTCCTTAGTAACCAGTGTAATCCAAGCATTACAATTAATAGATTCAGGTGTCTGCACCTGTGATATTGTTAAGTTGCAACACACCTCACATCCAACATGACAGACAGGTGCGGTCCTACTGTATTTGTGCTGCTAGAATGAAACAGTCAAAACTGGGTGATGCATAAAAGAAATTTCTTACCTTTCTAGAGACTATTAAGTCCAAGGAACTGCCATGTTTATTTGGTAAAGGTCAGTTTCTTACAGTGGCCTCTAGGCATCCATGAACTGCAGATGTCCAACAAAAGGCCTAAAGCTAAATCTTCCAGCCCTTTCTTTCATGAGACATATTTCATTTAAGAGGCCAGAGCCCTCATGACTTCATCTCTTCCCAAATGCCCCACCTGGTGGGCATTAAAATTTCAACTCACCATTATTTTTTTTTTTTGGGGGGGAGACACATTTATACCACAAGATGCGTTTTACAACTAAATCTGGTTAACACATTTTAAAGTAGATTCACATTGCCAAGACAACAGATTAGGTAAATTCAGAACACTGCATCAGCAACTCTTTAGTACAGGAAAGTCTATGCCAAAAGAATTAGACTTGGAGCCCCGGCATGGTGGCACACGCCTTTAATCCGAGCACTGGGGAGGCAGCAGGTGGATCTCTGTGAGTTCAAGGCCAGCCTGGTCTACAAAAGGAGTCCAAGACAGCCGAGGATACACAGAGAAACCCTGTCTCGAAAAACCAAAAAAAAAAAAAAATGAGACTTGGGCTGATGAATTTGCACTTCCCAGTTCATTAGCCAATAGGCACATCTATAATTTGATAGTAATTATAATTAGATATAATAGTAGCAGTTATTCAGTCACTCAGGCCTTTATATTTCATTGAGATTTACCCTTTGAAATGACTAGACTTTCCCATTCATGTGAGAATTTGGGAAACTGCTCAGGATTCTGGGACATTTTCAATGTGAAAAAACAAACAAATAAAAAACAAAAAAAAATGTGTACATTTAAAAAAAAGACTTGGCAACTTAAAAACCACTCTACCCAGAAAGATGTAAAAGTATACATTTTATTCATTCATTCCATCAGCTGAGAACTGCTATGTTGTACAAATACATTATTGTACAAAAAAAAAATCACAAAATGTTACAGAATAAAAAAGTACAAACTGCATTACTTAATAAATACACTAAAAGTAGTTAAAGTGGCAACATATAGATTTTTTTGGTTGGAAACATTGTTTGACCCAGCAAACCATACAGGCTGTTTACATTTTTACATAATACAAAGTAACTTCTGTTTTGCCTGGAAAAGCTTTAAAGTGACGGAATATTAAGACAGCAGCCTCCTGCTAAGAATAGCAGCCACTCTGACAGGCCCAGATACTTATGCTCATTTAAAAAAATCTTAGTTGAAACCAAGAAATTGTATAAAGCAGGAGGCTGAACTTCTCACAGATTTTCATAAATGCCTTTCCTAAGTTGATGAATAAAAAGAAAACAATCGAGAGCACCAGACAATCTACTCTCAACATCAGAGTACAGAATCATCGTTCTGCCATCTGAAAACAGCAGACTTCTATTCAAGTAAGGCCTGGTGCTGTCATTAAATAAAATAAAATAAAAAATCGTCCCAAAGCTATTCCTTCGTTAATTGTCTTTAAAGCGGACCATTTCTAAAAATAACTTTTCTCTCAAACAACAAATCGGCTTGTTTCATCAAAATGGAATGGGCTAATCACCTGGTAACATGAGTCAATATCCATTTGAAATCATTAAGAATTGTGAAACATTTCAACAGTGTAAACTACTAAATCACAAACTGTTTGAAATAAACTTCATAGAAAGCATTTCTCGGGATTATGCTTAAAAGCCGTTTCTCGCAATTGGAACACGTCACAGATGAAAGTACACCCATTTTTTAAAAATGTGCAAAAATACATTTTTTATAGAAAATAGACTACCAGGAATGAACAAATTCATACCGTGAGACATCAGCTTGCAAATTAAGTAGCGCTCACTTTATACAGCAAATTATAAATAGCAGTAGGCTCACCCAAAGCTATCAGGAAACGTCATTCAGGTGCCCAGCAACCTGCGGCTCTGAGAACATTCAAAAACTGATTAAGGCATTACACCTAAAGCCAATCTACTAGCAAGTTGGAAAGTGCCATTACCCTAATTAGAGTTCGTGTGGTTCTCCCAACACAACGATGCGCTCGCTCACTGCCCGCCATTTCCCCATGCTTGTCGGGTCCTCGGTCTTTTCAAGAGCACGCGTTTTGTTCAATGTACATTTTGGACAGAGATACGGCCATGGACTTGGCAAGCTCCTCGTCGCGTTTTCTCTGCATTTGGGTTTGCTTGCACCAACTGTCATACTCTGGGTTAGGGTAGGAGTGGTCAAAAACGGCATCATAGTGTCCATTGCTGAGCCAACTGAGCCAAATGCTGGGCCTTAGGGAATCCTCCGGGCCCAGGTAGTGGCTCATGGTGGACACGGTGGGGCTTTCCAGCCTCCCCCCAGTAGTTAAGTGGATATTCACATTCAGCATCTGCCCCATGGCCAGCAACTCGGGGTAGCCGGCCCACGCCCCGTCTTGGGCAGCGGCGACAATAAACTCCCCCACGTCGCCCTCAATGAGGGGGCCGAAGTGGTCGAGGTGGTCCGCGATGTAGTGCACGGTCTGCTCCCTCAGCTCCCGGTGCAGGCTCTGATCCCCGTACACGGCTTTGCTGACCGCTCGGTAGAGGCAGTTGCCATCAGGGATGATGTGGAATCGGTACTTGTCCCTCTGCCGCAGGTACCTGTCCTGCCTGTCCACCTCGGCCAGGTACAGGGCTAGCTTCTCGTCTCGGGGATCCGCCCGGGGCGCGCCGACCTCGTCCCGCGCTCCGTCCTGGGCGGGCTCGCCGCTGCCCCGTACCGGTGCGGGTGCCGGGTGGGCCTCGGCCTCGGGATCCTGCCGTCGGGGCGCGTCGGTCCCGGAGGCGTCGCTGCGACCGGCTGCCCTGTCCCAACCTCGGGGACCCCGCTCCGCCCGGCGCTCCTCACCCCATGGGCCGGGACCCGCCTCGGCGCCGACGGGGCCGGGGGCGGGGGACACCCGGCGCTGGGCGGCCGCCAGGACCCGGCGACGCTCGCTCAGTCGGAAGTCCCCGTCGGGCGCGTCGCGGGCGGCGTTCGGGGCCCCGGGCTCGTCGGGCCGGAGCAGCTCCTCCAGCAGCCAGGCGGAGGAACAGCGGCGCGGCGGCGCGGGGGCCGCGGGCGGCGGCGGCAGCAGGAGGCGCTCGGCGCCCAGGGCCCGCACAGCGATGTGCGCCGTGGAGGTGAAGGGCGGCGGCAGCGGCGGCTTGCAGCTCGCGCCCGGCGAGGCGGTGGCGGCTCCGGACCGCTCCAAGCAGGCAGAGAAGGCGGGCATGGCGGCGGCGGCGGCTTCGCGTGGCTCGGTGGCCGCGGCGGGCGGGCGCTCTCCGGTATCCGGCTCCGGGCCGGCAGCGGCGGCGGCGGCGGCACCCGCTGACTGCAAGGAGACCTTGAAGGCGGCGGCGGCGGCGGCGGGCGGGGCGGCGGCCGTGGGGCCCGGCGTGCCCGCGGGGTAGTGGGTGCACACGCTGCTGTAGATCTGCATGGCCGCGGCCGCCCGCGGCCCCTTATAGCTGCGAGCCGGGCTCGGAGACACACCCTCGGGCGCGGCGCCCCGGAGCCCGGGAAGGGTACTGAGCTCAGCGCCGCGGGGCCGCTGCGTCAGGGGCCGCGAATAGCGCCCGGGCCGCGACCCAATTCCTGCTGCGCCACGGCGCGCGGGCGGCCCGAGGGCACCGGGGAGCGGCGGGGGGGTGGGGGGAAGGCGCGCGCGCTCGGCCCGGAGATTCCGGCGCAGGACGCTGCCGCAGCCGTGCCCCGCGCTGGCCGCTGGGGGACGGTTGGAGAGGCGGCCAGCCGGCCCGCTAGCAGGAGTGCAGCCGGCGGATGGTGGGAGGGAGGCGGGGCCGCGCTTGTTTACCTCGGGCCGCGCGGCCCCGTCACGCGGCCCCGCTGGAATGCGCGCCCCATTCAAGCGGGGCCGCCCCGCCCCTCGGCGGCGGGCCTCGTGGGCGTGGCCGAGGCGGCCCGGGCGGGCGAGGCGGGGAGGGGTGGGGGCTGGGCTACGGGCATGCGCGTTGCGTGCGCGGCCGCGGGCTGGCTGGTGCTCCGGAGGCGGTCCTGCTGTGCGGCCCTGTGGCGGGACCGGCGGAGTGGGGTGGGGGTGGAGGGTTGGGGGGTTGGGGGGCCCAGACGCGTGGGTTGGAGTAACGCGTTTCTCGAAAGCTTCTGGACTAGGGACGGAGCCCTGCCTTGAAGCTTGCAGGCCAGGGGCATTCTCTAACCTCTTGAATCTATCTGTTCCGCGGGTTTTGTTAGCTCTGGTCTGCTCCGGGGTCTTTGCTGCCCCGCTGAGCTGAAATGGACGTTCGTGCACCTCTAAACTCAATTCACCTGGGAAATGCATGGGTGAAAGGAAGTCTTTCAGACAGCTTTCCTCAGAATACCAGATGACATGCCGCCTAAGGCCTTTTCAGAGTAGATGGCGGCTGCTAAACTTTGAGACAAAAGGGAGGCTCACGACCTGTTTCCTGGAACAGCATAGAAAAATGAAAAAGCAGCGTAAATGTCAGAGTGTATATCAAACTGTTACCTACTCGCGGTAACAGTAGCTCTTGCTTTATTTCTGAACTTGAACCCAAAGTTGAACTTCGTTTCCAGACTTTCACTGGAGGCTCTCTCTTGGTATGGAAAAACAGCCTGCAGGTTTTGCTGCATGCCACGATGTCACTGAAATGTAAATTCCGTTTGTTACTTGGGTCACCCGTTGGGGGTTCTTAGGCTTCTTAATCAAATAAAGGACTGGAAACTTGGGGCCAATTTTACTAATGTTTGAGAAGGTAGGCAAGCTGCTAATCTTGGCATTGGCCAGAGAAGGGAGGAGAGAAGAAAGAAAAAGACATGTCCTTTAAGTTAGGACTGGAAAAGGCGGGCCAGCAGGTTCAGCAATGAAATCTGGCCAGCGTTTGCACCGGTAAGCGATAGTGTAACCCTCCTATCAGGACAGGAATGGGCGTATTCTTTTTGTTTGTTTTTGTTTTTCCAAGACAGGGTTTCTCTGTGTATATCTGGCTGTCCTGGACTCACTTGGTAGACCAGTGAGTCTTGAACTCACAGAGATCTGCCTGCATTTGCCTCTGGAGTGATGAGATTTAAGGCGTGCACCACCACCATACTGGACCCAGTGTGTGTATTCTAAACACACACACAAACAGGTTAGAACTCCCCCCCCCCACCTGCCGCCGCCCGGGAACCATTTCCTGCTGGGGAGAGGAAATAGCTGAAGCCCTAGGGGCAGCCAGAGAGGAAACTTATCTTCTGGAGATGACCTTTCGGAGATTTGGAACTGAGAGAAGGGTGGGTTGGGAACCACTCTTGTCACTGTTTAGTACGGCATAGCTTTTGTCTTTGTCCCACTTTCCAGTGTAGCCACATTGAATAAATCTCCTTTTCATCACTAATTTGACACCTTTAGTTGCCTTATTGAGGAAGGGTGGCCAAACCTGAGTTGAAACACAGGCTGTGACCCGTAATTCTGTCTGGTAATAGCAGCTTTAAAGAAGAGTGAGAAAGCCCAGGGCATTCATAGAAGCATGCCTAGTATCTTGAAGCAAACAGTGCAAAAGAGGAAATGACCCTTTTCTGAATGAGTGCTCAGAGTAGTAGGAAGGCCCCGGGAAAGGTGCCCTTTGCAAGGGACTGCCGACTGGGAGCACTGTGAGGTGGGCGCCCTCTGGGGAGGAAAAGTGTATTACGTTTTTTAAAGGAGGCATTTCTCTCCCCCACTACACAGCTTGGTCTCTAGTGCTGCCATCCTCGCCTAGACACACAACTATCAGATTCTATTCTTTTTATCTGGAGAAAATAGTTTTGTCTTAATGCTCCTCAACCTTTTACATGGTAATTTAAGTCTCAAGGAAGCCCTTCCCTTTCTAGGTGTGAGGGAGATGAGTTCTAAAGTCCCAGATTCCTAACATGTGAGTAAAAGGACCATCTTTTTTCTTTATTTTTATCAAAGACAAGGTTTCTCTATGTAATAGTCCAGGCTGTCCTGGACTTGCTTTGCAGACCAGGGTGACCTTGAACTCACAGAGATCTGCCTGCCTCTGCCTCAAAAGGGCTGGGATGAAAGGTGTGTGCCACCATGCTCTGCAGAAATGATCATCTTGCTCTGTTATATTTTATTCTCTAGCACAGTACTAGGCACACAGTGGAGCTGGTTGTTACTTACAAAGGAATAAATGGAAAATGAATTCCTGAAGTGTCTCAGACAGTAAAGAAGTCAGAATTGCTATCTAAGTCTCTTGGCTCTAGCCAGGGCTTTCAAGGACTCCTGGATCCTAGGAACTGTTGAATCTCAGATGCTCCAACTTACTGGGGGGGGGGGGGTCATTGAGGAGAAAGTACATGAGTACCATCATAAGGAAGCCTAAATTTTGCCTCTGACTTATTGGGGACCCATTGTTCTGCCTTTAAGCATTTTACTCTAAACTCAGCCTCCAGCCTTTCAGTAACTGGAGTTGGGAAACAAGAAAATGCTAGTAACAATAAGATATTGTTGGATGTGGTGTCACACGCCTTTAAACCCAGCACTCGGGAGGCAGAAGCAGGTGGTGGATCTCTGTGAGTTCAAGGCCAGCCTGGTCTACAAAGTGAGTCCAGGTCAGCCAGGGCTACACAGAGAAACCCTGTCTCAAAAAACAAAACAAAACAAAAAAAGATAATCTTCAAATATTTACTGAGTACCAGTGTGTGTAACAAGAGCCCAGAGGGAGATAAGGAAAATATGAAAGTCCAAATCTTTAGGTAATCCATGGCAACAAGTTGAGGTAAACACAAGAAAGCAAAACCAAGTGCCAGGCACACAGAAGACAGGTGATATATTCAGTGTACCAAGTTATAAATGGGCGCAATGGCTAGATGATCTAAGCTTTGGCATAGGGCTTTATTTTCTATAGTTTGCATGAGCATGGTAGACTGTGCAAAACTATGTAATTGCTGCAGGGATCAATATTATATGTGTAGTTTAGGAAGGCCACCCTGGGCACAAAAGAACTATTCTGGAAAATTAGCTGTCTAGACTATTTCTGTGTGCAGGAAGTGACAGAAGTCTCAAAAAACAAGATTCTAGGCGAGAGTTTAATACACTAGAAAAACAGGAAGTATTAGCAATTATCAACCAAATGGTAGCAAGAGAAACCCAGAGTGCTCACATCCACTTAGGATGAGGTATTCCTTCTGGAGCGTTTATTGAGTACCAACTATGCTGCCAGTTGCAGTGGCCTCAGTTTTTCATGCTTTTCAGGGAGCAAAAACCTAACCACCAGAGCTATGTGTATAAAATACTGTCCTAACACTTTTTTCTTTACAATACACTAAGAACCACAAGCTCAGTGTTTCTTACCTTCAAAAACACCTCAAACATCCATCTATCTCCTCTCTTACCAGTTATTTGTTTATAAAACAACTGATTTCATTATATAATTTCTCTATACACATACTATGGAAAGAGATGATGAACCCCAAACGTCTAAATTCCTAAACTCACCACAAGCCTACAGTCACGCAAGGTCTTAATGCTACTTCCTTGAAGTACACAAAAACGTGGATTAATAGAAAATTTATAGTTAAAAAGATAAAAGTCATGCATTTAATGTCAATTGACTTTTGTTGTAAGAATAATTTAGATGTATGTATATGCCACATGCATGTAAGTATTGGTGAAGGCCAGAAGAGGGAGATAAGTTCGCCTGGGCAGGTGGTAAACTTGATAGTGACCCACTTGGTCCTGGGAACCAAACTGGAGTCCTTACCACTTATCAATCTCGTTGGCCCCTCAGCTTATTTTTAACAATATGTCAAGATAGTTCAGTAGAGAAAGAACTGGATATCTACATGCAACAAAATAAGTTAGACTTCCGAGCTCATAACATGCACAAAATTAAAATCGCAAAGACAAGAGCTAAGACTATAAAAACCCTTAGAAGAAATATTTGGCGTAATTCCTCATGGCTGTGAGTTAAACAGGAGTTTCCTAGGTATGTCATTAAAAGCATTAACTGCAAGAGAAAAGCATAGATACATTGGGCCTCATCACAATCTGAAGCGCTGCAATTCAAGGGACGTCATAAAACGAAAGAAGAAGCTAAAGAATAAGAGGATGTAGTTACTTCCAAGCCATATATCTGATAAGGGAATTATATCCAGAATATACTGTCTATAGAAGTTATAAGACAACATTAAAATCTTAAAATCCACTGTTTAGAAACTAATTGCAACGTATTTTCCCAAAGAAGATAAACATACAGCCAATAAACATGCAAGAACATGCTCAATGTCGCTGGTGTACAGGAATGCAGAAACAAGCTAGGCAGGGGGTGGTGTGCAGATAAATCCACCTCTTGGGAAACAGAACATCTTGAATCAGAGACTAATCTGTTTTAGAGAGGGAAATGTAAAGGATCGTAAGCACAGGCAGCTATGGTGGCTAGGGAGGCATTCAAAAGTACAGTGCCTGCCTATAATATAAGAGTTAAGAACTTAAGCTCTAAAATCTAGCATTGTGCAAAAAAAAAAAAGTAACAAAAGTAAAACTGGACTCTTCTAGAATTTATATAATATATTGCTTTTGAGATAAATTTTTGTATTTTGGAAAGCAGTTTGGTAGTTCTACAAAAGAGTTACTATATTAATTCATTTTCTGCTCTCATAACCAAATACCTAAGTTTGAGTACTTTGTTTAAAGAAAATAATCAGTTTAGCTATGGTGTAATGGCCACGGGGCCGCCCAAAACATCACCCCTGCATCCACTGGGACTGTGAAGGTCATCCCCAAGCAGAATAGCTTGGCCTTCCCGTGTTTGCACCTTGATGTGTCTGTTGTGGATCTGACTTACCTCCTGGAGAAAGCTGCTCAGTACAATGACATCAAGAGAATGGTGAAGCAGGTCCACTAAAAGGCATCCTGGGCTACACTGAAGACTAGATCGTCTCCTGCAACTTCGACAGTGACGCCCACTCTTCCATCTTTGATACCGCCGCTGGCATTGCTCTCAATGACAACTTTGAAGAGTTCACCTCCTGGCATGACAATGAATATGGCTACAGCAACCAGTTGGTGGACCTCATGGCCTCCAAGGAGTAAGAACCCCTGTACCACCCACCCCAGCAAGAACATGAGAGGAAGAGAGAGCTCCTCAGCTGCTGGAGAGTCCCCATCCTAACTCAGCCCCCGACACTGAGGGGACTCATCTCCAACATTCATCTCCCCTCATAGTTCCATCTCAGACCCCCAGAAGAAGGGGAGGGGCTTAGGAAGCCCTACTCTCTTGAATACCATCAACCAACGTTTACTGCACAGTCTCCCCTCCCCAAAGAAAAGCAGTTTATTGGAGTCACAGTTGTTGAAGGTCAAGGGCAGGCACCAGCATCTGTACAGCTATGATGAAAGCCTTTCCCATGACAGACGGCATCACAATGGCAGGTGTGCATTGGGGAGGAAGACATCCCACGGCAACAGAGGAAGCCAGATTAAGATGGAGGCGTCAGTAATGACTTCACAACCAGCCTCACCATTCTTCATGTCCTCACTCTGAGGTCCATCCTCCCAGCACGTGAAGCCTAGGGGATCATACCCAAACCACAGCAATCACTCAGTTGCCCATACAATCCCGACATTCTCTTCCCAGAAAAATGAAAACATATATATCCATATTATAACTTGTCTATCCATGTTCACAGTAACATTATTCATAATGCCATAAAATAGAAACAACCAATCCATCCAACAATGAAAGAGCAGATGACAAAGCGTGACATAGGTACATAATGGGGTATTAAGTCAATAATAACTGGAACAAGGTACTAACACATGTTACATGAATGAACCTTGAAAACATACCATGTTCATTACTTTTCCCATTTCTATTCAGGAAGGAAGAGTTGGTTTTGCCTTTAGATCTGAAAGCATTCAGTCCAGTCTGTCATGATGGAGAAGGCAGGGAAATATGAGGACGCTGGAAACATTGCATTTGGAATGTGGAACCAGAAAGGATTAATGTTTGATACTCTTGCTTTCTCCATTTGTTTTTAACCTTGTTCAATCTAGGACCCCAGCTCATGACATGGCTCCAGCCACATTCAGGATTGGCCAAGATTGAAAGATAAGGAAACTTTACAGAGACAGGTGAAGGGCAAAGAGTCTTCTGCCCTCTGGATCCAGTTGAAGCCTCTCAGCAAAGAAACAAAGAGTTCCAGCATTAACAAGCTTAAGGCCTTTCTCCCTCTTTGGTTGTAACCAGAAGTTTTCCAAAGATATTATCAGAGAAACCTCATTTGCAGGGAAAAGCTATTAAGGACCCTGTGCAACTGTATTGGCTTCTGATTTTACCATACAATAATTCCATCCAAGGCGTGCTTAGAGCCACCTCATTTGTCAAAAGGGAGAAAAGAAGAAAATTTCTTAGCTGTTGTCTGAGTAGTAACTTGACAGCTATCAAAATGGCAGATTATATACACCTACTGATAAGACAATCAATAGCTCTGTCTTCTTGAGGTGCTGGTCCCCACACCTAAGTATTTCTTACTTTCTGATGCATCTCTGCTTTGAGAAGTCTGCACCCACGCTCTCGGGTGTGTCTATCCTGAGGCACCTCTCTTTCTCTTAACCCCTGTCTGTGAACAGTTTATTCAGGTCATAGTCCAACCCTACTTCATAAACTGTCTAATCGAGAAACTCTGGTCTACATCAAATAAGTGAATCGTGGTTTGCCCCGAGTCACAGTCCTAACAAACGAGGGGAATACTGTTGGGGTGACAGTGTTTCTGTAAGCTGTGTCTCTGTCCCCTCACCACTGACAGTTCTTCCTCAGTTAAACTTCTCTGGAAACCCCTCACAGACGTTACCTGTGGTGTGTCTCCTGTGACTCTGAGTGCAGTCAAGCTGGCAATGAGATTAACCCACATTATGTAAAATAATGCAAAATGCTACTTGTTTCATAATATCACTTATATAAAATCACTTAGAGAAATATCCATAAATCAGCGCTTTGCTCTGGAAAGAAAGGAGGGAGATAGGGAAGAAACGAGAAAGGAAGGAGGGAGGGAAGGAAGGGAGGGAGAGAGGAAGAGAGGGAGGAGTGATGGCCAAGAGCTAGGTAAGGCGGTAATGCAGACTATTACTAGTGTGTTTCTTTTGAGGGTGATGAAATGGTTTTGTGTGTGTGTGTGTGTGTGTGTGTGTGTGTGTGTGTGTGTGTGTGTTTGTTGTTGTTTTTTTGTTTTTTAAGACAAGGTTTCTCTGTCTAACAGCCCTGGCTGTCCTGGACTCACTTTGTAGATCAGGCTGGCCTTGAACTCTGAGATCCTCCTGCCTCTGGCCTCCTCCCGAGTGCTGGTATTAAAGGCGTGCCTCACCACACCCGGCGATAGAAATGTTTTCATGCTGGATTATGGTGCTGACTCTCACACTCTATTAGGGGATAAAGAGATGGTTCAGTGGCTGAAAGCACTTGTTGCTCTTAAAAAGTACTCGGGTTCAGTTCCTGATACGCACATGGTGATTCCCAACCATTTTAAACTCCAGTCCCATGGGATCTAATGCCCTCTTTTGACCTTCATATGCACAAAGCACTTATACACATAAAATAAATCTAAAATTTTTAAAAATATATTTCAAAACCCATTGCATTGTACATTTCTCTTTTTTAAAATATTTATTTATTGCTTCAGGTTACATCTCCATCACAGTGTCCTCTTTCCACCCCTCCCAGTCTCGCCCTTCCACCCTCTACCCTCTATCCCTTCCATCACATTCCTCTGGAGTAGAGTGTCTATATACAACATTCCCCCTGCCCCAGTTCAGCAGTCATATGAGGGCCAAGAGCCTCCTCATACACTGGGGGCTACAAGGCAGCACCACTAGGGAAAAGTGTCTCATTGACAGGAAACAAAGTCTATGTTCATGTTCCCTTTGCGGCATTGGTTGTAGTATAGCTATCCTGTACTATATGATTAAAATCCGACTATAAGTGAATAGATGCCATGTGCATCCTTCTGAGTCTGGGTTAGCTCACTCAGGATGAGCTTCTCTAGTTCCATCCATTGGCTGCAAATTGCATGATTTTGTTGTTTCTGATAGCTGAATAGTATTCCATTGCATAGATGTACCACAGTTTTTTAATCCATTCCTCGGTTGAGGGACATCTGGGTTGTTTCCAGTTTCTAGGTAATATAAATAAGGCTGCTATGAACATAGATGAGGAAACTTCCTTGTGATTTGGTGAGGAGTCATTTGGATATATACCCAAAAGTGGTATGGCTGGGTCCTGAGGCAGAGCTATTCCAAGTTTTTTGTTTTTGTTTTTGTTTTTTTGGTTTTTGATACAGGGTTTCATTGTATAACAGCTCTGGCTGTCCTGGACTCACTTTGTAGACGAGGCTGGCCTCAAACTCACAGAGATCTGCCTGCCTCTGCCTCCCAAGTGCTGGGATTAAAGGCGTGCGCCACCACCACCGGGCTATTCCAAGTTCTCTAAGATATCGCCAGACTGACCTCCATAGTGGTTGCACAAGCCTGCACTCACACCAGCAATGGATGAGAGTTCCCCTTTCTCCACAACCTCGCCAGCATGTGCTGTCATTTGAGTTTTTGATCTTAGCCATTTTGACAGGTGTGAGATGGAATCTCAGAGTCATCTTGAGTTGCATTTCTCTGATGATTAATGATG
This sequence comes from Lophiomys imhausi, assembly GCA_907164525.1. Lineage (NCBI taxonomy): Eukaryota > Metazoa > Chordata > Mammalia > Rodentia > Muridae > Lophiomys > Lophiomys imhausi. Next base: position 145,702 of record CAJQZJ010004773.1, on the reverse strand, counting down.
TTGAGCATTTCTTCAAGTGTCTTTCAGCCATTAGGGATTCCTCTTTTGTGAATTCTCTGTTTAGCTCTGTTCCCCATTTTTTCATTGGATTATTTGGTTTCTTGGCATTTAATTTCTTGAGTTCTTTGTAAATTTTGGATATTAGACCTCTGTCAGAAGTGGGGTTGGTGAAGATTTTTTCCCAATCTGAAGGCTGCTGTTTTGTTCGAATGACAGTGTCTTTTGCCTTACAGAAGCTTTTCAGTTTCATGAGGTCCCATTTATTGATTGTTGGTCTTAGATCCTGAGCTGTTGGTGTTCTGTTCAGGAAGTTGTCAACTATGCCGATGAGTTCGAGGGTTTTACCCACTTTCTCCTCTAATAGATTTAGTGTGTCTGCCTTTATGTTAAGATCTTTGATCCACTTGGACTTAAATTTTGTGCAAGGTGATAAGTATGGGTCTAATTTCATTCTTTTACATGTCGACATCCAGTTGGACCAGCACCATTTGTAGAAGATACTGTCCTTTTTCCATTGTATGGTTTTGGCTTCTTTGTCAAAAATTAAGTGACCATAGGTATGTGGGTTCATTTTTGGGTCTTCAATTCGATTCCCTGGAGGGAAAAAAAAACCCAAGTCAACAAAATCAGAAATGAAAAGGGAGAAATAACAACAGACATTGAGGAAATCCAGAGAATCTTTAGGTCCTACTTTAAAAATCTATACTCCACCAAATTTGAAAACCTACACCAAATGGACAATTTTCTTGATAGATCCCACCTTCTGAAGTTAAATGAAGATTAGGTTAACAGATTAAACAGCCCTATAACTCCTAAGGAAATAGAAACAGTCATTAAAAATCTCCCAACCAAAAAAAGTCCAGGACCAGATGGTTTCAGCACAGAATTCTACCAGATCTTCAAGAAAGAGCTAACACCAGTACTCTTCAAACTCTTCCACAAAATAGAGAAGGAACACTGCCAAACTCATTCTATGAGGCCACAGTCACCCTGATTCCTAAACCACACAAAGACCCAACAAAGAAAGAGAATTTCAGACCAATCTCCCTCATGAACATAGATGCAAAAATACTTAATAAAATAATGGCAAACCAAATCCAAGAACACATCAAAAGTATCATACACCATGATCAAGTAGGCTTCATCCCAGGAATGCAGGGATGGTTTAACATATGAAAATCCATCAACGTAATTCATCATATAAACAAGTTGAAAGAAAAAAACCACAAGATCATCTCGCTAGATGCTGAAAAAGCATTTGACAAAATCCAACACCCATTTATGCTAAAAGTTTTGGAGAGAATGGGTATACAAGGACCATACCTAGAAATAATAAAGGCAATATACAGCAGGCCAGTGGTCAACATCAAATTAAATGGAGAGAAACTTGAAGCATTTCCTCTAAACTCAGGGACAAGACAAGGATGTCCACTTTTGCCATATCTCTTCAACATACTTGAAGTTCTTGCTTGAGCAATAAGACAACTAAAGGAGATCAAGGGGATACAAATTGGAAAGGAAGAAGTCAAATTATCCCTATTTGCAGACGATATGATAGTATACACAAGCGACCCCAAAAATTCCACCAGAGAACTCTTACAGCTGATAAACACCTTCAGCAAGGTGGCTCAATACAAAATTAACTCAAAAAAATCAGAAGCCCTTCTTTATACAACAAATAAATGGGCTGAGAAAGAAATTAGGGAAACAACACTCTTCACAATAGCCACAAACAATATAACATATCTAGGGGTAAATCTAACCAAGCAAGTGAAAGACCTGTACAACAAGAACTTCAAGTCCTTGAAGAAAGAAATGGAAGAGGCCTTTAGAAGATGGAAATATCTCCCATGCTCATGGATAGGTAGGATCAACATAATAAAAATGGCCATCCTGCCAGAGCAGTATACACATTCAATACAATTCCTGTCAAAATACCAACACAATTCTTTATAAACCTCAAAAAAGCAATTTTTAACTTCATATGGAATAACAACAAAGCCAGAATAGCTAAATCAATCCTGTACAATAAAAAAAAAATCTGGAGGCATCACCATCCCAGATTTCAAGCTGTACTACAGAGTGATAGTAATAAAAACAGCATGGTACTGGTATAGAAACAGACCAGTGGATCAATGGAATCGAATTGAAGAACCGGATTGCACATTTCAAAGGGATACAGTTTATAATTCGTAGAGCATGTGTTATGAGCCAGGTATTGTGTTTGAAAGAGAGAAATGAGTTCATGTTGTTTATAAATAGCTCGGTACAACAACATGCAGACATTACTGTGTGAATTGTAGACAACCTTCTATGATCTTTTCTGGTAGATTCATGGTTCTCTGTGTGGCCACTTAAATGCAATAGTTAAAGCAAGAAAAGCAGCAGAACACAGTGGCATGCCTACTTGCAGCCCTGGAATGAATGCCTTGGGAGCTTGATATGAAAACATGGAGGATATGAAGCAAGCCTCTGCTTCAAGCCCACCCGCTAAATAGTAGTGTAAGGGAGCTGAAGCTTTCTGAAACCCAATTATTTCTGCTCAGGTGGAAAGGGTATTTAAGGAGCTCCAATATTGAAATATCATTCGAATTTATCATTTTTCTTTTCCTTATACATTTTTTAGTAGTCCTTTGATAATCTATCTTAGAAACAAAATCTTGCATTTTTGTAGGGGAAGAGTACTTCACAAACTATCCAGAAGTTGTTCACAAAACACATTTCACTGGACACAGAATGAATCAAGCTGAAAATGTGGTATCATAAGTTACAGGAGAAAGACCTGTGGATTTTTTTTCTTACTGCCATAAAAGTTCATTTATGAAAAAAAGCAGCAATATCCATGTTTGCATCACAGTCAAACACAGCCTTTGGGGACACCTGGATTTCTGGTGAGGAGCCGTATGCTCACGCCGAGGCTGCCGATGAGCAGACCAATGTTTTACTGTTTGCCATCTGCACACATTCATCTGCCACATGATCATGAAAGGACCCGATTCTGTCACTCTTCTGTGGACGTGATGGCTGCCCTGGGATAGTAATGGTGACTACTAGCCCAAACTTTTTTTCAACTCGGCAAAGTGAGCTTTGTTCATGGCTTCTCCTCAGTGGCTTGGAGCTGCCTTGAACAGAATTTGTGGTCTCCTTCAGGGTCTATGGAAGACATAGCTGAAAATAAAAAAGTAGAGCAGTTGGAACACGGCAAGCCCTCAGTAAGTATCTCCTGAAGGCTGTCAAATCAAAAGAGAATGTAAGTAACAAAGGTGAATCTCCCAGTAAACAATGTGTGGTCATTATACACTCATCCTTAGAATACATTCTGGTCAGCTGACAATCTAACTCAGAGGAGACCTCATGTTATGAAGACACCTTAATAAATTTTTCTCTGGCTCATCTACCACGGCAGACATGTCACTAACAAGAAGTGACATTTCCAAAAGTGTAAGTTACTCAACTATTTTAACCTTCTGGTTCTTCTGAAACAGATGTTTTTCAATTACTTGAATAACTTTAATCCTGTGCTAAAGATGAAAATCCTGCTGGGCGTCATGGTGCGCACCTTTAATCCCAACACTCAAGAGGCAGAGGTAGGTGGATCTCTGTTCAAGGCCAGCCTGGTCTACAAACTGAATCCAGGATAGCCAGGGCTATTACACAGAGAAAACCTGTCTTGAAAAACCAAAGAGAGAGAGAGAGAGAGAGAGAGAGAGATGAAAATCCTTTTTTTTGGGGGGGGTTCTGAGATAGGGTTTCTCTCTATAGCCTTGGCTGTCCTGGACTCAGTTTGTAGACAAGGCTAACCTTGAAGTCACAGAAATAGGCCTGCCTCTGCCTCCTGAGTGCTGAGATTAAAGGTGTGCACCACCATACCTGGCGAATATCCTATTATTTAAAGATCTCAGGACTCTAGGAAATGTCAGTCAAGTAACGCTAACATGTCAAATAACCAGTAAGTTTCTGTTTCATCCTAAGATTTCTTTTTCCTTTAAGATAGGCTATTGCCATATAGCCCATGCTTGCCTTGAACTTCTTCTGATCCTCCAGTTTGTAGTATCTGGAATGATGGAATCACAGCAGTCAGGATGTTACAATATGCATGCATAAAATTATGATCATAGCAGGGTAACTGTCATACACACTACATCAAGCATTTCTTATTATCTCCCTTTACTACTGAAATGAACAATTTTGAGATGTACAGTTTTGAAAAATTATACATGAACTGTGGCCAGAGTATATAGATGACTTTTTTAGGACTGTGTCCAAATGTGAGAGAACAATGTAAAGGAGGAATATGTGGTCTGAATTTGAGGTTTCAGAGTCTTGGTCTATCCTGCCAGAGAAGTATGGTACATAAAAGCAGCTGACATCATGGCATCCAGAAAGCCGGAGAGGATACCATATTAAAGGGCCTTAAAAAAAAAAAATTCCATCAGAGGTTCCCCAACCAATGGGATGGTGGCTCTCACTTACAGAGCAGTGCCCGAGTCCTATGTCCCCCCCTCCCACCCTCTGGAGAAGCAGTATATCCAGACACACCCAGAGGGTGTGTTTTACTAATCTACTAGTGGATGCTCAATCCAATCAAATTGTCAGCCAATATCAGCATCACACATTGTTACCATAGTGCTAAGATTTACTTCTTCTGATTTATCTGTAATTAGTTTTGGGGTTTTTTTTGTAATTAAAAAAAAGTAGAAGAAAATATACAGAGAGGATTGAAATTGTATGGAAAAATAACTGGACCCTACTGGTAAATAGCTGGAGTTGCTATGTACTGACCAGCAAGTTTGAAATCCTGCTCATAGATGACATTTGTCATTTTGTGAATTCAACTGAGAACTGAGAGAAGTGAGAGCTGTTAGTCACAGGGAGGTTTAAATGACATGGTTTGAATATTTGTCTCCATGCCCAGCTTTGAGTCACTCCAGCCTGAAAAGGAGGAGCTCCAACATTCAAGTTCCCTGAGTTCTGTTCCTTTATATTTGTAAAGAAAGAGTTGAGAAGCATTTTTTGATCTGTGCCCTCCTGCCTGCCTCTGACTAATTTCACCAATATGACAATCAGGTCTCTTGCAATAACTAGGCCTGATAGTTTTAGAAGGAAAAATACTGTAGCCTTGGTTATAAGAGCTTAACAAAAAACACAGAAAATATGTGAATAAGAAAGAGCATGTGTGGGGTTGGATGCATACTTGAGTGCACACACACAAGTTGAAAAAAATTTTAGAAATATTATCAACGGTTGCCAAGGGTGATTCTAGCACAACTCCGTTGTATAACATTAATAAAAACTATCTGTTCTTTATAATCCTTACCTAATCTTAAAATGTCTATAACTAAATGGACTTGAAAATATTTTTCACTTCTCCTAGAGACCTTATTGTTGAGGGAAGGTCTAATATCATTGCTTCTAATAGGTTGAATTCAATGCTGAGGTCTGGTTATGGCCCCTTCTGAGACATTCTCTTGATTGGTTAACAAAAGTTGCTTACAGCCAATTAGCTGGGCAGAAAGAGCATAGGAAGGCGGGACTTCCTGAGATTAGACAGGAACCCTGAGCATACACAAGAGATTGTCTGTCTTTCCGCTGGGACACAGAAAGAGACAGATGTCTTGAGAACTCTGGAAGGTAATCGCAGGCACATGATAGTTTTGGATTAGGTGGTCCAGGTTAACTTAGAGTAGCTAATTTAGAGTCTCCCCAGCTAAGGGATAAACATTGGAACATTAAAAGGTCTTGGTGTATTTAATTATTGGGGGAAAGACTGTGGCAGCTTCTAGGCCCTCAGTCCAAGAAGTCCCGGGCCATTGGACTTCCAGACTCCAGGACTCTCCTTGAACCCAGGCAGATCTCCTACCAAGCTTCTGGTAATTCTACTGGCCTAATATAACAACTTATATTAGTTAACAGAGTTTAGGTAACAGGTAGTGTAGGCCACCCTTGGTCCTGGGGCTCTTTCCCCAGGACAAATCAGGCAACTGGTTAAGGCATGTAGGCCAGGCCACCTGCTCCTCTGCCAAGCCTCTGGCTGCTCCGCCAGCTTAATCTTACAGTTTATACTTATTAATAACTACAATAATTAATTAAATTGCAGTTTCACCTTACGGGGTAAGCAAAGGGGGAGCAAAGAACACAGCCCTGTTCAATGCTCCTTCTGTAAGGGTAGAAAGACAAACTGAAAAACACTCTTAATGGCCTAGAGGCCAAAACTGATAATGCCTACCTATTATGTAGCTATTCTCCTAAGTCTTAAGAAAAGAGGAGGGACAGAACTGGTGTTCAGTTATTTTTTTAATTGCTTTTAATTTGAAAATAGGAGTTGAAATCAATGCAAATAAGTAAAAGTAAAATGAAGAGGGTGGGGTGTAGTTCAGTGGTAGAGTTCATGCTCAGTATTCATGAGGCTCTGGCCTCCAAGCTTGGTTCCTGCAAAAGTGAAACTCCCTTACCTGACATCCTGCCTGTCTCCCATCTCCTTCGTCTCCCACTCCAGTGGTAACTAGTATGGATTCCCTGTATATATGAATATCATATCCACACAGTGCTGTAGAATAGTTCTGTTTTTTCATCACGGGATCACACTGCACATTTTCTCTGCAGTAGGCTTTTATTCTGTGCTGGGTATTTTTCATATCGTAAGACACAACTCTTACTCTTTTAGCCACTGCAAAAGGTACCCAAAGTAATGGTGTGAAGTAATCTTTTCTCTCTGTGTGCACAACTTGTCATTTTGTTCTTAAAAAAAAAAAAAAAGCTCATAGGGCGTGGTGACATGTGCCTTTAGTCCCAGCACTGGGGAGGCAGATGCAGGTGGATCTCTGTGAGTTCAAGGCCAGCCTGGTCTACAAAGTGAGTCTAGGACAGTCAGGGCTACACAGAGAAACCCTGTCTCAAAAAAACCAGAAAAAAAATCATTATTTGAGAATTTCATACATGTAACTCTCCCTCGACCTGTAAATAATATATCTGAATGGCATTTAAATGTCTGAACTTTGTCATTAATCACACTGGGGCAGAGAACATCGTGGTACCAAAATCTGAACTTTATGGGAGGGTTCCCATAGGTGTTTATAAACATTTCACAACATCATGTGGAGGCTTGTCCATCTGACGTTCTGTATACCCATCAATCTTGTCTTTTACAAGTCAGTCCTTACAACATACATGTAATTATATTTTAATTTTTTTCCTGGCTTCTATTTTTTTGTGAGGCACAAGATAAATAGTATATGATAAATAGGCATCAGAAGGCCTTTCCTTTATTATTTGTACATTTGTACTGCAGAAAAAAATTACACTTACAGGCTAAGGGTTATTTAGTAGATATTTATTGGAATGAATAAATGAATAAAAGAAAAACAAAAGACTCATATTTACCCGATAATTGAAATTATATATATATATATATTCTGGATATGGAATAAGAATATGAATTTTTGGCCTTCATCCACAGTCCCGAGTCCCCTTCTGAGTCCCAAGGGTGGTGGGTATGTATAACTGATTATAATAGTTGGCTCTGAGCCAAACTTTATAAAGTTCTTGAAAGTTGATAAGCTCTCAGAGTGTTTCTGTAGTTCATTACAAGGCCTTCCGACAGCTCTGAGTTCTGATTCCTGGGATGACTGAGGGTGGGACCCCTGGATAAGCTCAGGGTGGGACTCTCCAAAAAGAAGGCGGTCAGAACCGCACATGGACTCTGGGAAAGGCCCTCGTGGAAGCATCTGAAATTATGTCTGATTAAAACACTTGGCTAAGCCCGGCGTGGTAGCGCACGCCTTTAGTCCCAGCACTCGGGAGGTAGGGGCAGGTGGATCTTTGTGAATTCAAGGCCAGCCTGGTCTACAAAGTGAGTCCAGGACAGCCAGGGCTACACAGAGAAATCCTGTCTCAAAAAACCTCTTGGCTAAAAGCTTTGCTGAGCACCTGGGCTGCCGCTGGATAGTTGTGCTGCGAGATGGTTCCCACGGGAGACCCTGGAATAGGTTCTGTCCCCCAAATCCTGTCCCTCTGCATCTCATCACCTGACTACCCTTTGCTATCCTTTAGATAAACTGGGAACCCCTACAGAAGAGTTGCCCTGAGTTCTGTGAGACACTATAGCAAATTAATCAAATCCCAGCTGGGGTCATAAGTGAAGGAACTCTGGCCCTTCTCCTGCACTTCCTCTGCCTTGCTAAAAACCATCAGATTACATTCCTAAAGCTACCCGCCAAGGTCTGTTCCATTATTTGGCCACTTCCTCCTCCTGAGGCTGACTACCAAGGTCCGGCTAACAAAGTATTGAAGTCCAGCAATCAAAAGCCCCCTTTGGCTCACCTAAATAACATGCCCAATCAAAATATACCATCGCATCCTGGCCCATTCTAACACAGAGATCCGCATGCCTCTGCCTCCTGAGTACTGGGACTAAAGGCGTGCGCCACCACCCCCAGCTCCCTTTTTCTCTTCTTAAAAGTTACACCTGCAAGATCGATCATTTGCTCTTTTTCTGCCTGAGTCAGAAAGCAGCCACTTTAACTTTTCTTCCACACTTAATAAAAGATCTCTCTGTGAAAACAGGTGTTTGGGTGTGGTTTGTGCCTAATCCAGGGTCTGAAAGGGAACCCCCGCTGTGTGGGGTCTCCTAACAATATGAGCTCCAGGCCGGATGGCAATCTGTTGAAACAGCACTACCTGCCAAGGGACCGAGTGTTCAAGCACATGGTCCTATGCCAGACACTTCATTTTCAAACCATAAGAAAGGAGGAGATAAACCTACACACACACACACACACACACACACACACACACACGGCACTCATGCACATATGTGCGTACATATTATACACACCCTTTTGGCAATGATTAGAATATACTATATATGATTTTCTGTCATTTATTTTTGACTTACATGTCTAAACATCATTTTATATTAAACTATACTTCGTATTATCTTCTATAGCATTTTAGTAAATGAACTATTCTTGAATCTTTTAGAAAAACTGTAACATTCTTGCATAAAGGCATGGTTTAATGCAAAACAGTGTATCTATAGCTGCTCTGTCTGCCTTGTCTTACTCCTTAACAATGCTTGAGAATAAAAGACACCTAACACACACACTTAGAAATGATGTTGGATCCTCTAAAACACACACACACACACACAAACACACACACATACTCATTTGAGTCATGTAATATAGTAACAGCACCTTCTAGACATTTCTGGACATCTCTAGTTTCTGTTTGGTTACTTTTTCTAAGTGTTGGTTGTACCTTCAGGTTCATTTTATGGGCACTGTTGATTGTGACTTGGACTTGGGAAATTACTGCCTTGCAGCCCAAGTCTTACCCCGATTTCTCACTATTTCACAATGTTGCTCAACTCTTTTCTTTTGGTCATTGGGGAACAATGAAGTATTTCACTTCCTTTTTTTTAATGCATGGATGTGAGGCTGGGCATTGAACCGAGGGTCTGCCCTGCACATGATAAGCAAAGTGCTCAACCATCCAACTATGTTCCCTACCTCAGCAATTTTTAAATTTTAAATAAATTTTACCAAATAAACTTCTATAAATAAGTTCATTGGTCTCTCTCTCTCTCTCTCTGGTATATGCACAGTATTCAAGCATGTTCTGTGAGAGAATGCTCTTGTGTGTGCAAGTGTGTATACACATATGTGCATATGGGGATCTAAAGTTGACATCAGGTTTCTTCCCCAGTCACTCTCCACCTTACTTACTGAAGCAAGGTACCTCAGTGAACCTGGTGTTCATCTGTCCCACCTACTCTAAATAGTCACCCTGTGCTAGGACCCCCTGCCTCTGCCAGGGACCAGATGCTGGGACTACAGGCAGCTGCCATACCTGCCTGGCTTTGCAGTAGTCTCTGCGAATCTGAACTCCATCCTCAAGCTTGCACATAAATGTTTTATCCACGGAGTCATCTCCCCAGCCCATGTAAATTTTTAGAGGACACTGAGACATTCTTCTTAGTAATTATTTCAGATTCGGTGTAAACTGAGGGTACACCAAACAAAACAGGATATATGATTACCAACAAATAGCTAACTTTGTTTCTCCTGTTTTCCTGTCATGCCCATGAATGTTTCTGATCTATAATATTTGGCATATGAGTGTTTCAACTTGTCAGTGTGAGCTAGAATGAGCTCCTTGGGATTCTCCTCCCAATCTCAAAACTAATTAACTTGGAGAAAATGATTACATTTCCCTGGCTCCCTAATTATGCCTTCTATAAAATGACTTAATGGTCTCTTTGATTTCTTTAAACTTTAAAATTATGTGATTTTATGCTGTAGAACATGATGCAGAAACAATGCACAAAAGCTTCCAGTGTGAATGGGGCTGTGCAACACCCCAGCCGTTCCCATATCTAACTTAACTGCCTAGAGCACTTCAATCTAGATGTTGAAGGAAGAGAGAACCCCTTGCCTGGACTCAACCAGGGTGCAGCCATGTGGGGAGAAGCCCTGAAGGCTTCAAGATGGTTCCCTTCTGTGTACAGGGCCATAGCTTAAAAGAAAAAGAAATTATAAGAGTACTGCCACGGTGGGCAGATATCTTGGGGAAACCAACAGGAAAGCACTTATAGAGAACAGAGAATTTGGAATTGAAGGAAAGTATGCCAAAAGGTTAAATGACAGAACAGGACACTTAGTTTCAAGAGCTGTTGAGTGCGGAGGGCATTTGTCATGTTTGTCATGTGTGTGTGTCCTGTGTGCATGCCTGTATTTGGGTGCATGCTTATGCGGCAGATGCCTATATACCCGTGCTTCATATGTGTCAGCACCCTTGGTGGATGTCAGATCTCCCCTCAGTCATCCTCCAGCTTGTTTACTGAGTGGGGGGGGGGCTTGCAATTGAAACCAGAACTCATCTAGCTAGTGGGATCCTGTCTCCTTTGCAGAGCAGTGGGATTAGAAACAGGCTGCTGCCCCCACCCAGCTTTTATGTGGGGCCTGGACATTTGAAATCCACTCCTCAATGCTAGTGGTAGGAGTGCTTTACCAGCAGAGCCTTCTCCTCCACCCTCCAGTATCTTCCAAAACAACCTTTCCTGTCATTAGCAGCCCTTCTTCATTCAGGTAGAAACCTCGATTCACTCATGAAGCTGCTGACAAAATGACAGGCCAAGATTCAAGTTAGGTTCCAGCCATCAAATGTGCTCATCTGCCCTGGATTTAAGTTACAAAGTAATAGGAATAAGTAGCTGAACAGAGACCCTGGCAATAGCCATGTCTTGAAAAACCTAACCAAGTAAATAAATAAATGAAAAGAAAAGAAAGTGATCAACAGATTAAGTGGGAGAAAAGTTGGAAAGGAAATCGTTGACAGGTCTACCGAAACACCCACAAAGATCAACAGCCATCTATAGCTTGTGATAAATTGCCCCAGAAACTCAATGGCTTAAAACAATACCCATTACTTGTAGTAGTTTGTGGACATCTAGCATTCAGGAGAGTAGAGCTAAGTGGTCCATGAGGTTTACATCAATGTCAGAAGAGTCTGTAGTCATATGGAGCTGAAGCTTGAAGAGTCACTCCGCAGTGGCTCATTCCCATTAGTGATAAATATCGGTGGCTGTTACCACATACTGTTTTTGCAAAAGGCAACTTGAGGGGCTGGAAAGATGGCTCAGTCAGTGAAATGTTTGTTGTGCAAGCAAGAGCACCTGAGTTCAGATCCCTGGCCCTTACACTAAAAGCCGGGCACAGCAGCACACATCTATAATTCTTGGGTTTAGTGAGTAGAGATTTGGGGTACTGGACGCTCACTGGCCAGCCAAACTAGCCAAATGAGTGAACTCTGGGTCCAGCAAGAGTTCATCCCACCTATAAGGTAAAGAGTTGAAGACACCCAATGTTGGCCGCTAATTTCCACATGTCATCATAACACACAACTACGCATAGGCTATTTGAATGTTTTCATGACACGGTGTTGCAGTCACCCTCCCTCCCCAAGCCAGGAGTCTAAAAGGAACAATACAAACTTCCATGCCCTTTATGACCTAGCGCTGATGTCAGACAACAACACCTCACAATAATTTGTTGGGGTCAACAGGTCATCTCTGATTTCGTGTGAAAGGAGACAGAAGTGAACATGGTGAAGTAGGACTCAAAGGGAAAATGAACTCAACCAGGAAGTTAGATGCTAAAAACGAAGGGAGTGTGATTAGAAAGGAAACATGCTTTAGGTAGTAAGACATGAAGGTATAGATAGATACGTGATATTGAATTCAATAATGCCACCAAGACATTTTATAGCAGGGAAAACCTCAGGTCCATAGATGACCAAGTGGCCTACCAGCTTAGCCCTCCTACTTTAAAACATTATTTGTTGTTTTTACTGTGTATGTTTATGTGTCCATAATGTTGGGGACATGCTATCTGTGAGAGACTTCTCCTAGGGAGACACAACATGCACACCCAAAAAAAAAGGAATCCATGGTCTACCAAAGTAACAATTGCACCAAAGTCCAATTTGGTGATCCAATTAGTTTTATTGGGGTTACTATCAGGAGCCTGGGCTGAGGGTCACAAAAGCAAGGGATGACTCAAAAGCAGCTACATCACGGAGAAGCCCACCCTGACAGCTCACACTGTTTAGTGAGTGGGTGACAACTCATGAAGTCTCCACTCATGGACCTCTGTGCACACCTTGCAGGTAGCTCTATAGAGTCAAGAATCTCCGCTAGGTCAGATTCCTCCTCTATGGCTGTTTACTCTTCAAGAAGCCAGGGAGGGGCCTTTGAGACTCTTCCCAGTTTCTGCTTTAGCAGGCATGAGATGTCTCTTAATATCCCCAATCTCATGAGCCTCCATTGCCCTCCTACAGGGAATAGTTCAATTTGGAGAAACTGCTATACAATGGGGAAGGGCTGTAATTTTGTGGGAGAGTTGGTTACAGCGATGGAACTGAAATCAACAATCTTGAACAGCAAACACCTCTACCCCTGAGCTGGCCCCAAGCTGCCTACTTCAAAGTAAAAGAAAAATTGTGTATTTGATGTAAGCCTCTGTTATTTTGTTCACCATTGGAGTGGTTAAATCAATATTCTACCAGATGCATGAGCTTGTCAGAACCCATATAGCAGCAGAGTCAGACCTGACCCATCTTCATTTGGTGACACTCACTCTCTTACCTGCCTCACCCTTTGACAAACAAGATGTCCCAGCCAGAAGAGAATGTTCCCCTACCCTGTCTTTCAATGTACCGATGTATTCTAGGAGTTTAGTAAACATCTGAAAATAGTCATTCATCACTGACAAGAGATGTCCTGATCCATCAAAATAAAAACAAAGGCTCCTCTAGGCTGAGCTCATCTGGTTGTATTATGATAATGATCAGCTTTTAGCAGTGAGCTGTTTATCACTCTTTTGAGGTTCTGACTCATTTTCTGTGAAACCTAAGTCTATCTGGGATGTGTTAAAGCTGCTGATTGTTTTCAAATGAACTCTTCTCTTTTGTAACCTTGTGTACCTCCATTTTATCATCTTGTATAGCTCTTCCCATTCTAAAATCAAGAGTCTACACAGCTGTTATGCATCCAGTACCTACTAGTTACAGCCATACTGGTTCACAGTAAAATACTGAACTACTTCTATATTCTTGCCAAGGAGCCAACGTCTGATGGCCTCCAAAACTGCCAGCCACACTGTCCTAGTCCCCATGATCCTTTGCTAAGCACCCTCACAGAATTAGCAGCCCCCAGAGACCAAGCTGGAACCTACAGCTCCATGACCCAATTCCTTCCGTCTCGACTAGCACTACTGTCAATCACTACCATTTAACAATGTCTCGGGAAAGCCAGGCATGGTGGCACATACCTTTAATACCAGCACTCAGGCAGAGACAGATGGATGTCTCTATCAGGCCAACATGGTCTGCAGAACTAGTTCCAGGACAACTAGGGCTATATGGAGAAACCCTGTTTCAAAAAAAAAAAAAAAACAGAAGTCTCTGAGGTGACAGCTAGTTTTTGCTTTGCAAAGCAACTCATAGAAACTTCTATATCTAGTTAATTTCCATAGATAAAAATGTCTTTAAAAAAATGTCAGTATAAAGATGCCAGAGTCAGTAATAGCAATAATAATAATAAATTTTCAAAGCTATCCACTTAATAGTTTTATATCTTCACAAAACGATGTGCACACCCTTATGATCCAATGCCTGTATTTTGTAATAGAGTCCTATGTTTTGCCTACTAAATCCCTATTACTATAACACACAAAAACATACACACACACACACACACAGACATACACAGAGACACACATATAGACACAAACATGCATATATAGACACACAGCCACACACATATACAGACATAAACACACAGTCACACACACATACACTTATTAAGTTAACATAACCATGCTATAGGGAAATGAATTAAATCATACATAATTCAAACCTACTTTCTGCAGCCTAATTACTGTTCCTGTATAAGCCCACACTCTCAGAGGAAAAGGCATTCTATTAGCTTACAGAATTAAGATGCAATCCCTGTTGTTGCAGTCTGTCTCCACATGAAGCCCCACTTGTGTTGGTAATTATAGAGCAAGCCCTCTTCAAGCAACCTCAACTTTTTCTCTTCTGCTTTTGACCACTTTAGTATAATTTGTATGCCTTTTATGGTGAGCTACAGTGATGTTACTTGAAAAACATCAAAAGTGATGTAAAATATTTGCACTTTTCCCAGCATGTAATCGGCAGAATAAATGTCAGCAGCCATTATTAGTATTTCTAGCAGTATTGTTATATCTATAAAGAATAAATCTTTCTAGTCCTCCTGCTTAGGATCCCCAATGGCTCCTGTGTTAGGCTTTGTGTTGCTAAGAGGAAAAAAAAACATAACTAAAATTCCTTAGGGGGAAAGAGTTTATTTCAGCTTACAACTCTCTGGTCACTCTCCATTGATGCTGGGAACCTGTTTCAAGTCCTCTGCAGGAGGAACACAAACTCTTCACCAATGAATCATCCTCCGCCCTTTATTAATCACTGGGCCATCCCCAGCCCCTATCTGGCAATTCTTCAAAAGAAGAAATACCGAGCTATCTTGTGACTTGGGAATTCCCCTTCTAGCTATACATAAAAAGCAGTTTTCTGGTGAGCAAAACATGTTGCAAGAATCCAGATAATGATCTCATTTGCAACTACATTTCTAATGTGGTGGGCATGGTAAAACATTTCTGTAACCCCACCCCCTCCCGCCGCCCCCCCCAAAAAACCCGGAGGCTAAGTAGGAGGATCTCAAGTTCCAGGTGACACAGTAAAGGCCCTATTTCCCTATTTTAAAGGGAAGGAAAGGAAAGAGGGGCTTTGGTTTGAGGTGACTCTAAGGACAATCACTGTCCACACACCTCAGCCACCCTTTCACACTTTTCCATTTTCCTCCTAGTGTGTTTGTCTGTTCTATGAGCTCCTGTCTTCATGACTCATAGTTTTCTTCTCCATCTTCTGCAAATGTCTTTGAATCTTGCCTCCTTCCTCAAAGTGTGCCTCATTCCTTTTTAGCCTTCTTAAATCTAATCAGTGTATGTTGCATATAGCTGAGTAAATTAAGACGAATCTTTCTCATTTTCTCATAAAAAGAAAAAACACTCAAATAATTAAATTTGCCTGTTGCAGCTGGGTAGTGGTGGTGTACGCCTTTAACCACAGCACTCAGGAGGCAGAGCCAGGAGGATCTCCCTGTTGAAGAGTAGGATAGTCTACAGAGCATGTTCCAGGACACCCAGGCATCCACAGAAACCAAGAAGAAAAAAATTTGCCTGTTGCTTTTTCTGAGCATTAGGGATTATGACTCCTAGATTTAGAGCCAACGGTGGCAGGTGATTCTTATGTTAGTGTTTCCTAAGATGCCCTCGGATACACTTTGATGACTTCGCTTGAACTGTAAAGTTTCTGCCTCCTACAGAGAGGATTTACCACCCATTAAAATCCACTCTAGAAAAAAAAAAAAGATTCACTGTCCCTCCCTCTCTTTCTTCCTACCCCCCATTCTTCCCCTCTTCATCTGAATGCCAGCTCTCCCCCATTTTAAGCCTCTCACTTCTCCAGGGCTAAGTTTAGGAAACAAAAGGGCTGGAGGATGGGGGAATGAATGGTCTCAAAATAGTGAGTAAGAATAGCAACTTCTCTTTTTCCGGTTTTGACCAGGCTTTCCTTTTCTCATTTCTCCATTTGCAGAGAGAGATTGTTCTCTATCTGTTGCTGTTCAAGTGAGGTCAGAGACTCTAAAATACCACATGTGTTGTTGTTGACTGGGACATTTTCTCAGAAGGGGATTAACTTTGGGAAGAGTTTGGGCTGTCAGGAATGACTCAGATGTAACCGATGAGTCAATACGTGTTGCTAAAACTGTGCTCCCTCCAGCCTAGCCTTTGGAATATTGGATTTTTTTTCAACTTGGCAACTGAAAGCATTTATTGATTACTTTAATAGATTCTTGTGACCATGAGAATGAAGAGTCTTCCCATGCCAATACGACTAGTCTAGCAGGCATTATCTGATACCTGAAAACAAAAAACAAAAATCAACAACTTAGGAAACAAGACTTTTTAAACAACATTAAAGCCATTTCTGACAAATCCTCTAAGGAAAAAGGTACTCTCAGTTGGGTCTCTTTTTGTTCAACAATAAACCAAGATCAAATGACTTTTATTGAACAAACAAAGTACATTTTTTTAAGCCCATATCTTCTCAAGCCTCCACTTAGCAAGCTGCCTGGTTGCTATCACCTCATAACAAATATTGTAGGGTTTTTTTTGTTGTTTAGTTTTTTGTTTTGGGGGGGGTGAGACAGGGTTTCTTTGTGTCACAGCCCTGGCTGTCCTGGACTCACTTTGTGAACAAGGCTGGCCTCAAACTCACAGAGATCCACCTGCCTCTGCCTCCCAAGTGCTGGGACTAAAGGCGTGCACCACCATGCCCAGCTTACAGATATTGTTTTAACAGAATTCTCTGGATAAGGCTGCATATGAGGAACATTTATTGAGCCTTCTGTTGTGGGCACTGTTTTAGAAACTTCCTCAATACAACCCCACCTCCATTTCATAGGAAGGTGGTAATATCACCAGCAAGCTTCACAGGGGGTAAACTGAGTCACAAAATAAGCAGTAAGTGAGAGAGCAAGGTTTGAATGCTGTCCTACCTAAGTTACAGTCTCTTTATTGCTGCACTTGCTGTCTTTTCTATTTACAAAGTGCTTCCTGGGAAGAGTCGAATGGGTTGTTGTCATAAAGACAGGCAGATGTAGTGTTGGCTCAGATTCTTCGTTGTGCCCTTTCTGAGTGAAATTCTGAAGACTCATCTGGGATGCTTGCACTCCTGAAGGGATCATGCATAACTGTATAAACATTTTATTTATTCAATTGAGGCAGATAGTCTTAAGTGAGTAAAGCCTTGAGTTTGAAAAGGATAGGAAATGGGATCTGAAAAGGGCACAAAGCTCTTCAAATGTGGGTTTTAAGAATGGTTCCAAGTTGGGCATGGTGGCATCTGCTTAAATCCCAGCACTCAGGAGGCAGAGACAAGAGGATCTCTGTGAGTTCAAGGCTGGCTTGTGCTACAGAGAAGGACTCTGTCTGAAAGACAAAAGGGAATGTCTCCATGTTAAGTGTTTACAAAACAGGCCATTGGCAGAGAACTCACAAGACCTTTGGCAGGTGGGGACTTCACTTGAGATTGCTTCCCTCCAGGCAGTGAAGCAATACCATTTGATCCAGATGTGTTTCACAGCTTTAAAATGGCCCCATTATATTTCTTCTTGCAGAACTGGTGAATTAAGAGCACTATGCATTCAAGAGTCAGAGAACTCTAGCTAATCCACGACAAATCTGGGACTAGAACTACTGACATTACACTCTTTGTAAGGTTGAGATTGTGACGCTGGGAGTCTAAGATAGAGTTCAGAGTTCTCTTAACATTTATATTCTTATTGTCCTGTGTGTGCACAATGGGCCACACATATGGAGGTCACGTGACAACTGTGTGGATTTGGTTTTCTTCTTCTTCCATTTTCATGTGAGTTCCAGGAATTGAACTTAGGTCATCAGGCCCAAGCAATAAGTTCCTTTACCAGATGAGTCATCTCACCAGCACCCCACCCTGTTGTGTTTTAAACGATAAATAAACTCATAGTTAAGTAAGTTTACTCCAGCTACCTAGATATCTATTTCTTGTTTTTGTATTAGTCTGTTATGTCTTAACTGTGCTTCATTGCGCTTGTTGGTACCCCACTATGAGCTCCTTTATACAGTTTGTTTCATTCGTCTTTCTTAGGATTGTGTTCATAACATGCACAGCATGTGGCAGGAAGTAAACAGTTATTCAACGGTGTCACTGTTACCAGAGCCTCTTCTTGGCAGCCAATGAGATCACTGAGATTCCTGGAATTTGTTAGATGGAATAGACAGTCACCAGAGTGTTTTGATAGACTACAGGGTTAACAATCCAAACTGTGTCTGTCACATAACAGCATATCTAAGTAGAGAATAAGTTACAGTTTAGTGGCCAGTACTAGCCATGAATAGTGCTGGAGTATCTGAAGACCACCTGCATTCTTTTCCCCCTTAAGCGGTTTATTTTTACTTGTGTATTTTGCACCATGTATATGCAGTACCCTCAGATGCCAGAAGGCGGCGTCGGATCCCCTGGGACTGGAGTTATAGATGGTTGCTACCCTCCAGTCCATGCTGGGAATAGAACCTGGGTCCTCTGGAGAGCAACCAGTGCCAGTGCTCTTAACTGCTCAGCTATCTCGCAGGCTCCCAACTTGCATCTTATCTGTTGACAATCCACTAACATTTTTATCAACCCCAGAACTATTTCACTAGCCAGGCTGGGCCTCACCGAAGGCCAAGGCAGAGGGATTGCTACAAATGTGAAGCCAGACTGAGGAAGATAGTGAGTTCTAGTCTGCTTTATGCTACAGAGTGAGGCTGACTCTTGAAGAAAGAAGGAGAGAAAGAAAGAAAGAGGGAAAGAAAGGAAGGAAGGAAGGAAAGAAAGAAAGAAAGAAAGAAAGAAAGAAAGAAAGAAAGAAAGAGAAAGAAAGAAAGAAAGAGAGACAACACTGACATTCAATTTTTATATTTCTAAATTTTTGGTATTTGGTAGAGTTTTTCTTTACCTGATAAATATATGACTTTATTTTATTTTATTCATTTATCCATGTGTATTCATGTGTTTAGGTGCATGTGTGTGCATGTGGAGGCCATAGAACAACCTAAAGTGTTGATCTTCAGGAGCCTTCCACCTCTTTTTCTGAGACATGGCCTCTTATTGACCTGGAGCTCACTGGGTAGGTTGGGATGATCAACCACTGACTGCCCAGATCCTCATGGCTCTACCTCCCCAGCACCAGGATTATTAGCTTGTACCACTCTGTCTAAATTCTTTTACTAAATTCTTTTACTTCAGGGTCAAATTCAGGTCCTCATGCTTGCAAGACAACCCCTTTACTGACCGAGTCATTTCCTTAGACCATGATCGATCTTTCAAGAGATATTTTGTTTTGTTTTGTTTTTCGAGACAGGGCTTCTCTGGGTAGCCCTGGATGTCCTGGAACTCACTTTGTAGACCAGGCTGGCCTGAACTCACAGAGATCCACCTGCCTCTGCTTCCCGAGTGCTGGGGTTAAAGGCATGGTCCACCATGCCCAGCTGAGATTTTTTAAAAATGAAGAAGAAGAAGAAAAGAAGAAGAAGAAGAAGAAGAAGAAGAAGAAGAAGAAGAAGAAGAAGAAGAAG
>CAJQZJ010004773.1:98342-116002 GCA_907164525.1 Lophiomys imhausi | reverse complement strand
TCCTTCAGATCATACTGGAATTGGTGCTAATGGAGCGAATTTGGGTAGGTGGGGCCTCTAGGCAACATTAGAATGAGCTCTACCGACCAAGTTCTACCTGTCTCTGGCCCTGGGTACTCTTCTGCATCTTTCGCAATATGTTTACAATAAATGTGTTAGAGTTTGAGTATGAAGTTTCTGTGACAGCTCATTTGTTGAGCATTTGGCCCTCAGCTGCTTAGCACCATTTAGGGAGCTAGTGAAAACCGTTGGAGGTAGGTCCCGCCTAAATGAAGTATGTTGGCATTCTTTTGAAATTGTACCTGGTCCCTAGTCTCTTGTTCCT
Organism: Lophiomys imhausi; assembly: GCA_907164525.1. NCBI lineage: Eukaryota > Metazoa > Chordata > Mammalia > Rodentia > Muridae > Lophiomys > Lophiomys imhausi. The sequence continues at coordinate 115,677 of CAJQZJ010004773.1, read as the reverse complement.
TCTGCCTCCTCTCCACCATGAGGCACACAGTAGCCTCTTCTGCAAGCTGCCACCACTATGGTGCTCAAGCGTCGGTGGACTGAATCCTCTGAAATCACAAGCAAGATAAAGCTTCCTTCCCTGAAACTATTTCTGTCAGGTATTTTGGTTCCAGCTACACAAAAGTAACTAGTTCAAAAATGCTAGATCTGTTTCCCTCAGCAGCAAGAGACATTCTAGCAAATTAGTCAAACCCAATAGACCCATGGCCAATAGTCAATTGGTCAGGGGCATGGGTGACCCACACAACAATTGGGATCTGAAGAGGATAGAGCATTGTGGGAGTGAGCCTTCAACCTGCGGGGTTTGGTCTCTGGGTAGATAATGTCAGAACTGAATTATAGAACACTCAGTCGGTGACTCCTGGAGAATTGCTTAGGGTGTGGAAACTCCCACACACCGGATCACAAAAGCTTTCTGTGTTGCACTGAGTGTATGAGTAGAAAAGAAAAAAAACAACTTGTTTTTCCCTTAACACACAAACACAAAAAGCATTTTTAGAGAAGTAATGGTCCTAAATGTACCAAATAACTACAGATTTGCCTTTCAGTCTTGGCAGTCCCATCAACATTCAAAATCCCAGTGAAAGAGAGAAATTGTCTAAAAGGGAATGAAGTTCAGAGCAGAAAGCTTACGATTGCCCAGTGTCTGTATGACAAGCACTTTTGCATTCTTTTCTTGTTCTGTTATCATGAGGACATAATAGCCATTGTGATCTCATAACCAAGGACACTGAGCGACAGGTCTAGAGTACATGTCTGGGAGAACATAAAGGAAAATAAGCCAGATCTGTTGAACTATTGTTAAACTTTCTTACCTAACAGGTTCTGCAAATGACCGAACATTCTGTCAGCTCAGTTACCCTACAACGTTTGTTTGTTTTAAAGGGTGAGTGGTAATGTGAAAACATGTCAAAGCTAGAAGTTCATGTAGAGCATGTTCATATAGAGCAACAAATGTACCTCATGTTTGTCTCCATGTAGCAGCTAGCTTCTCAAAGAAGCCTGGTAAGGTTTGGAAGGGTTCAAGCAGATAAAAGAAATGGAGGTGGGCTTGAACCCAGTTTTGGTATTTTGATTCTAGATTATGGCTTCCCCAAGTAGATTCCTATGAAAGTGAAGCACATCTGAAGAATTGTGCTATATTGAGTCTGTTCTGTTTTTTGGGGTTGAGTACCAAAAACTGGATAAATGATAAAGAATAACCATTTGCCGGGCATGGTGGTGCATGCCTTTGATCCCAGCATTCAGGAGGCAGAGGCAGGCGGATCTCTGTGCGTTCGAGGCCAGCCTGATGTACAAAGTGAGTCCTGGACAGCCAGTACTGTTACACAGAGAAACTGTCTTAGAAAAAAAAAAAAGAATAGGGCTGGAGAGATGGCTCAGTGGTTATGAGCACTGGCTGCTCTTCCAGAGGTCCTGAGTTCAGTTCCCAGCTACCACATGGTGGCTCCCAACCATCCATAATAAAATTTGGTGCCCTTCTCTGGCCTTGCAGGCATACCTGCAGACTGAACACTGTATACATAATAAATAAATAAATCTTAAAAAACAAAAAAAAAGAGTAAAGATTTGTTCCTCTTCTTCCTCCTCCTCCTCTCTTCTTTCTCTTCTTCTTCCTCCTTCTTCTTAAGGCACAATTTCCCAGAAGCTCTTCCCCTTCATTAGTGCTTCTTATCCTAATTGCCTCCCCAAATTCAAATCACCGTATGACCGAGGATGAATTTGGGTTCAGGAAGTCCAAAGTATAACTATAGCATTCATTTTTATGCCTGTGTTCTGAGTATAAATTACTGTGAGTCCTGAAGGCACATAATCCTGAAGCCAGAATTGGTTCTCTCCAATCAAGCATGTGGTTTCCCATCACTTATGGGCTTCAGGCATAAGTACAAATAAAGGTGCAAATGCCACATGACAAACATGTAAATGTAAACAAGGTACCACATAAAGGATGCTGATCTTTTTACCAAGATGATGTCACTTTATGATGCTCTAGATGGCTATGTTTCATTTGCTAGTTCTCTCGTCCTTACAATCTCCACACTTACCCTCCTCTTCCCATGCCTTAAAGAGCTCTTAGGATCCTCTGTGTTGATGGGAACTTGGTTCCATGCCTCACCCACCAGGACCCTGTCCCTTGAGAAGACAGATCCAAAGAAAAAGCTAGAACAATTTCCGTATTAATCAATCTGTGGTTCTTTGCTCAAGGAAGTCCAGGGAACTTGGGATCATGCTCAGGAGAAGGAGGTGTTGATGTTCTGTGGCCACATTCGTGGGTACCATCACCCCATGCTACAACAGGAGGAACATCAGAGATAGGTCCTCCTGGGTGTAGGGCCCCTCCTGCTGGGCCTATGGGCAGCAGGTTCTGCTTATGGTCCCTGGACCAAATGCAAAGGCAGATTCTTTAGACAGCCAACATTAAACGTTACCTTTGAAAGTAAATTCCAGTATTTTAGGTGTCTAGGCTCTCAAACGTGAAGTGCTTTTTAATACTTAAATCCCGGTAATAATTCTTTCATCATTATAAAGTCTATTAATTTTCTCATTGCTGTACCAAAACACCTGAAGGAAATATCTTAAGGAAAAAATTAAATTTTACTTGGTGGTGGGGAAATCACAGCAGGATGAGTGTGTGGTACAGTTCCCTCTACAGACAGGAAGCAGAGAAAGGCACCCACATACTGGTGTGCCACCCACTTCCTCCTTTCTATTCATCCCAGACCTGAGCCCAAGGAGAGTTACCACCCACATTCAGGGTAAGGCTCCCCATGTCAGTAAAAGCCCCTCTAGGAATGTCTCACAAACGGGTCAAGAAGTATGTCTCAGAGGTGATTCTAAATTCCTCTAAAGCTTGGCCATCACCTCCATTTTTCTTTTCCTATTTTTTTTTTAACCACTTCGTGACTCTAAAGACTTGAAGCCCCACCTGCCCCATTAAAGGTCATTTCTCCCCTCAAAGCTCAACTCCACTCCCTTTGATTCCCTTCCCTCCCTCTCTCCCCTCCTACATTGTCTTTCTCTAGCTTTTTATTATGTTAAAGGATTACCTTTCTGCAGGAAAAACCCTAAATTTTTTTAGACATCATCTTCCTCTTCTAGCTCAGTTTCCTTTCATCCCCCAACTTTATATTACAGATATTTTTAGCCAAAGGAGAGAAGACTACTTAGGGAAAAGGGAGGGGAGGGAATGTTAAGAGAAGTTGACTAGGAGGTTGGAGGAAGTAGAGGGATGATATGAAAAGAATGATCAGTTTTTTTGGGGGGGGTGGAATCTAAAAAGAAATCTGAAAATATGACTCAAAGAGCCTCAAAACACATTAAATATATTTATATATTTTTCCTTTGGTGGAAGTGTACACCAAAAATCCGATTTATAGAAGTAAAATGCAGGGAAATCATTTGGTGGGTGGGTGTGTTGTGTCTCTATGTGTAATTTGTGGTTTTATTGGTTAATTCAATTTCTTGTTCTGTATGTGCTTTCATGTGTTTGTTTAAAGGGCGAGTGTTCCTCTAACACTTCAGAATCTATCACGTGGGCATTCCAGACACATATCACAAGTTACATCAAGGGAAGGTATTTATAACCACTTCAGTTTGCCTTCAACTCAAGATTTCCTTTTTTTCCCCCTGGTAATGTTGGAGGGTGGGATGAGGATTTAACCTGGAGCCCTGTGTATACCTGCCAGACAAGTGTCTTAACACTGAGCTATAGCCCTACCCTCAGTGTATCTTAAATTCAAATGAGCGGTGGTTTTCCTTTGAATTTTGAACATGTTTTAAAATGTAAAAATAACTACCACATTGATTCCTTTGGCCTTAGCTTATACAAATGTTAATGTTTTAGATAAAAAAAATATCATTTTCCTTCAGCTGTATTTGTTCGATGGCTGATGTAATAATAGGTTAGGTTAGGTTACTTTCTGAGTTCTATGTTTTCTTTTTTTTTTTTTTTTTAATTTATTTATTATGTATACAGTATTTGCTCTACATATATGCCTGGGCAGAGCTCAATGTAGATGGCTGTGAGCCACCATGTGGTTGCTGGGAATTGAACTCAGGACCTTGGGAAGAACAGCCAGTGCTCTTAACCTCTGAGCCACCTCTCTAGCCCCAAGTTCTATGTTTTTTAAGAACCAACTCCGGAATTTCATTTTGAGTGAAATAAAAAAAAAAAAAAAAAGGATTGATCAACCACGATCAATTTGTATGATTTGTAGATGAGATTTTAAGAATATATTAATTCCATAAAATAAAGCATATCTGTCTTCTTTTCAGGGCTCCACTCTCTGTATTAAAGGCAAATGCATGTGTTAGTTGCAGATTTCTCCTGAAACATTGCCTGAAAGGAGACATCTGCTTCCTGTGAAACGAAGCCAGACCAACACTTCTCGGAGTTTTTAGCCATGAAGTGTTGTAGTAGCTTCAGCAGGACAGTGTTGTTGCTTAGGACTGCCTGGCTAATTCTGGAGTAGGCAAGGACAAGCTATTTGGGGCTGTAATTTTGCAGTAACTAGGTCTTAGGACACAAATGCCAGGCAACTCACATATGACTCATCCTTTACTTCCCGGATCCTTTTCTCACATTTTGAAGGGCTTCTCAGCTTTACACAATGCTCTGCTCAGAGAGATCTCGGAGGCCTTTTGTTCCACTAACATGGACTGACCGTCAACAAGAAACTTGACCATGATTTGGTATCTTCTTTGTTGCTGTTTGAGAGTCTCTTAAGTTATGAAAAATATCAACAGAGCTTAGAGCTCAGAAAGGAAGAAGTGTGCAGCAATTGTCCGCTAAACATATTACTAGCCATATCCTCTCCCATACTATATTTAGTTCTGGGCTTTGCATCTAAAAGACGACAAAGCTCGGAGAGAGCTTAAACGAAAGCTATAGCACAATTAAAGGTTTGAGAAACCAGTCCCATGAGGAAAGCTTCAAGGGGTTTTATGAATCTTCCTGCTGTCAAGGACTTGAACTCAAAAGACTCAAGTTTATGGCTACTGGGTGACTACTGACTTCGCTACTGTTCAGAGAGGATTTAAGTTACATGTCAAACGTTCTGACCATGGAATGATTTACCTCAAAGAAGTATCCATGCAAAACAGAACTCTCATCTCAAAGGGAATAGTTTATTCCAGAGCCAAATGTGAGCGAGCATGGACTGGGGATGCAGTTGTAGGCTACCCCAAATTCCACATCCCAATGTGGAAGCTGTTTCATGAAGCTTTTATAGTAGCAGAACAAAGGAAGTCATGAATCGAAATGCTTTTCAACTATGTTAGTGGAAGCATTAGGAAGGCTGATGAAAACCAAAGTGGGGAACCTCTGCTGTAGGCCTCAGATGCCATCTGATGACATTTTTAGTTTTGGCTGGTTAGAAACTAGTTTTTTTGTTGTACACTCCAAAAGATTCGACTAACGGTCATGAAGATATTAGGCCAGGTACAGAAGAGGGCAATGTGGGTAGGAGGGGGCCAGAGACAATTAGGCTTTGGATGTACAACACTCCAAATTCTTCACAACTCCTGAAGCTCCCATCAGCTAAGTGCCTTTGAGAAGTTTCAATGGAAGGTTCAATTCCTTTCTGGGACCTTTTGTTCATAGAACATAGAGAAATCCTTTGCAAAGAATAATGAAAAGTAGGGTAGATTTTAAAAATAGATCTACCATAGGATCCAGCTAGCCTATGCCTGCACATATATCCAGAGCAACTCAACGCCACTCACTGAAGAGATTCTTGCACATCCATTTCATTCACAGTATGCAGGGCAGCTTAGATGTCTATCAACAGATAGAATGGGGAAGATACATGTATACTGAGAGACCCTGTCTCGGGGAATAAAGCACAGAATAGGGAGACTTCCAAAGTCCTCCTCTAGCCTCTGCATGCACACACATTTACACACTCACATGTACACATCACACATGAACAATGCACACAAAGGATATATATATATATATATATATACATTCATACACATACACATGCATACATATATATGAGTATTATTCTGTATTTGTAGCAAAATAGATGACCTGAAGAATACTTTGTGAAATGAAGCCACACACAGGTAAGTATTGACCTGCCCCTTGAAGCACTGAAGATGTGACTACTATGTCACATGTGCATCAGTACGTGGCAGAGAGAAGAAAGACTATGTCTGTAGTCAGTGTTCTGACCTATGAACATCTGAATGAATAGTAGCCTAACATTCCTGGAAAAAATCAAGCCAGAGACCAACACCAGTTCTGTACCATGGGACCTGGACAGGGAACTAGTCTGTGATGATGACCATCAGTCCAGCACCAGGCAAGCACTAGATGGACTCTCAGGACAGGAAGCAAGCCAGAGACTAGAAGAACTCTGCCTGGTCCTGGATGTGGGGTTGTGGGTGAGCCAGCCCTGAGGGAGGGAGTGTGGGAGAGCCAGCCCTGCCTTTTGTCTGCTTTGTGGTGGTGTTAGCAAGGGAGAGATTCCCCTCCCCTCCCTTTTGCCCTCACCACCAGAGGTGGACAGGATATCTGGTCCTGATGGGGTCCCAAGACCAGGAGAGCTATCCCTGCCCTTCACACACTGCAACAATTGGGAAAGCAGGCCCTACACCTCCCCTGGGCAGCCACGGTACAGCTAGCCCTGGATATGGGGGTTGGGAGTGAGCCAGCCCTGAGGGTGTGAGTGTGGGAGAGCGAGCCCTGTCTTTTGTCTGCTTTTCGGTGGTGTTGTCAAAAAAGAAATCCCCTCCACACTCTGATGCCCTCGACACAGGTAGCAGGTGGGAGAGTTGGCCCTGATGGGCTCATGAATGGAGGAGAACTGGTCCAGTCCCTTACCTGCTGTAGCACTCAGGATAGCAGGCCCTGCACCTTACCTGGGTAGCACAGTAGAACTGACCCTGGATGCAGGCCCAGAACCAGGGCTTTGAGTTGGCTCAGACCAACATGCACACCATGAACAAACTGTTGGAGTGCAGGAAGAGGCCAGTTCCACACACCCAAAACTACAGGATCTCCATGACACAGGACAACAACAGTATGTATATCTTAGAGGAGTCCCAGTGAGATTCCAGCATTGACAAAGTAACAGAAGCCAGAGGCCTCATACAAGACCAAGGAGTCATTATAGTGGACATTTGCAAGCAAATGTGTGGGCAAAACAGAATATTGTGGGACACATTGAGACACACTTCCACAATGAGATTTTTTTTTAAGATGGGAGACATTTTGATGGTAGAGGGTGGGTCTGAGGGGAGGTAGGAGGTGAGAGAGAACAGGTATTTTTATTTTGTGATGTAAAATTCACAAAATAAAAAAAAGAAAGAAAGAAAAGGTAAGTATAGTATCATCTCTCTCACAGTGGGAGATAAAAACAAACAAACAAACAAAAATTAAATAGCAACCCAAAAGTAGTCTAGAGATTGGGAATGGTCTATGTGTGTGATAGGAGAAGGCGTGAAGCTGCACGTGATAACTGTAGTTTATATGTACACACAGAAACATCACACTGATGCTTCCTAATGGATACAATTTATATCTATCGTCTATCTATCTATCTATATATCTATCTACCTACCTGTCTATCATCTATCTATCTATCTATCTATCTATCTATCTATCGTCTATCTATCTATCTATCTATCTACACATATATAATAGAGACAGAGAGAAATGAGGGAGGGGAAGAAGGAAGAAAGAAAAGGAAAAAATAATTTAAATTATCAGGTAGGAGAGAGCTTGGCCTCTCTGATTTAAAGAGAATGTAATCAATACTTCTCTTAAAATTTTTTTTTTAGTTTCACAGCCATTTCCACTTATAGAAATGAATGATGGATCTTACTCTGTAAATGGTGAGATTTCCAACCTCAAAGAAAAGTTTAAGGTCAATTCTTGGAGGAAGATCTAATACTTTGGATCTAAAGTATTATGCTGAGATCTGATTACTGCTCCTTCTGAGGCATTCTCTTGATTGGTTAATAAAAGTTGCTGACGACCAATTAACAATAATATAAATACAGATTAATAATTTAATTAATTATTTCTACAAATGGTGCCAAATGTTATTTAATTAATTTCTTCTACAAATGGCGCACAATCACGGCATTTAGAATCCACGCTTACAGCCTAAGAAGGCCTGGGTAAAAGGCGGTTTCCTAGCCAAAGAGCAGGGAACCTAACCCAAATGCACTTCAAAAATGTGGCTCCCTTAGCAAAAACTGCTGCCTCGAAGCAAAGGTAGAGACCTAAAACCTTGGCTCTCCCTAAGTACTAAAAAACCTGTCACCCTTCTAGACAGAGTGTGGGAGCAGAATTAACCGCCTAGATTAAAAATGGAGGAATTCATAATGTCTCAATATGTTTGGATTCCAATTGAGTTTGTATTTCTTAGCATACAAATGATTTTTACACTGACAATTGTGGTTCTGTGTATTGCTTTTGAGAAAGATCATACTAGGATAGGCTTAGAAAAGGAGAAAGCTTATAGATGGAATACTGAGTTACCAACAATGACAATGGGGGAAGGAGTGAGGCTCTTCCGGATAGATAAGACAAAATTGATGGTAACTGGAGCTCAGAACTCCTTGGCTACTAGGTGCTTGTCAAGGCTATCTGGAATAGGCCCTCCAATATAATGCAGACACAGCTAGATTACAGGGAATAATAAACAAAATTTTAATTGCACCATGGGATGCCACAGTTAGACTAAAGATTTTAGTATCTTGTTTCTTTGCTTGATTTTTGTTTAGATGTCTTTGATTTTCCCTACATCAGGAGGTAAAAAGAATATTTTTGTGGTTTGGCAATGCTAAAATATGAGAGATTTTTGAGATTTTTGGACAGATTTAGAATTATCACTGCATTTCAGAGTTGCTCTCTGGGTTACAGAGTTATCTTGGATTTAAGGGAAATATTTCAGGAGGTTGGTAATGGCACACACCCTTAATCCCATCACACTAGAGGCAGAAACAGGCAGACCTCTGACTTCTAGACCAGTGTAGTCTAAACAATGAAAGTCAGGGTGGGACCCCTGCTGATACGATAAGGCTGCTTGCTAAGGACAGTCTAGAATTCAAAATGACACATTTTTTTCCTTGAAGGTATTATGTAAGTTTTTTCTTAGTAATAAATAATAATATTTTTACTGACCTAATGTATAAATACACATAATTTTAAATTTATGTAAAGAGAAAGGGGGTCACAAGCCAGTTTCCTTAGGTGTGGGGCTCTTACAGGAGAACTGGTTTCAAGAGGCATTTTGCCCTTAAAAAAGATGTTAATCTCTAGGTGTGGTGGCACACATGCCTTTAATCCCAGCATTTAGGAGGCAGAGGCAGGAAGATCTCTGTGAGTTCAAGGCCAGCCTGATCTACAAAGTGAGTCCAGGGCAAGGATGCACAGAGAAATCCTGTCTCGAAAACCGTAAAAAAATAAAAAATAAAAAATAGAAAGAGAGATGTTAGTCAATGTAAGGACCCAGAGTTAGGTGGGGGATGAACATGCAAGCTGCATGCCTCCCACTGCCCACAGTTAAAAAAAGAAGACGTAAGATAGCATATCATGTAATTCTAAACCAATCTCCTTAAGAATGGGAAAATCCTTATTTCCTGCTGCACAATTATGTCTGTGAGATATGCTTGGCCAGAAGGCTGAAGATGATGCTCCAACAGTATTGAGAGATAAATGAGACTGTCTAGGCAGAAAACTGTCATTTTTCCATTCTGGAAGCTGCTCTACTATGCTTCCTACTCACTCAAATAATAACTTTATCCCTTCTATGTCTTTGATGGGGTTGAAGACATAATATAGATATAAAATTTCAATTGAACTTGAGTTGTTTAGGATTTAATACTTTGAATCTAAATTAAATTTTTAGGTTTATAAATACATGGCCTTAATAGAAAATGTTTGAGTTCAGAACTTTAGACACACCAAGATAGATAGATTATTTTTTTCCTTCTTCAAGATTGCCTGATACAAATAGGCTAAATATTATGTGTGTAACTTTGATATATGTTTTTCTTGATTGTTTCATATTTGTTCTTACTGTTTTTACTATATGAGTTTAAAAATTAGCCTTTTTATTAGATAAAAGGAGGGAATTGATGGGGTGATGTTATGCATTCTAAATATTAATTAACCTGCTCCCAGAAGCCTGCTTGCTCTACTCCAAGTGAAGCTGTGTTAACTTTCTTGTTAACCATTGTCTCTGATTGGTTAAATAAATGCTGAGGTCTGAGTTTGGGCAAAGACAGAGGTAGGCAGTACTAAGGTGCTCAGACTTCTAAAGCAGAGAGGTTCAAGGGTAAGAGAAAACTCCAATAGAAGGAAAAGGAGCCAAGAGTAGGAAGGAGGACATACGCCATAAATTAGAGAAAAGAATGTCATTCCACATGGCCTGGAACATTGGCATATCGTGGAGAATAACAGTCTAAGGGGACATGTGTATATATGGGGCTTTATTCAGGTATAGAATTATGAGCTAGCTTGGATAGGCTAAGATTGTACAGTCCAGGCCAATGCTTGTTAAAATCCATCAGGTGTGTCTGTATGTTTGTAATAGTGGGTTAAGAATTAATACCACCGCCAAGCAATTAACGATAATCTAAATGCTGCCTAACAATTTAGTTAGCCATTTTTCTACAGTTAATCAAACAGTGATGACAGACAAGTAGCAGCATTGGTGACAACTCAGTAAATATGGCTTAAGAAGATGACAAGGCCTTGAGCAAGAGCCATTTCAATTGATATTTAGACCAAATGATTGTCTACTAGAGAATATAATTTCTCTAGCTGTAGCTCAGCTTCACTGATAATTCTATAAAACTTAGAGGAGGGACTGAGGAAATGCAAGCACAAGGACCTGAATTTGGATGCCTAAAACCCCCATAAAAGGCCAGACATCAGGGGCACATGCCTAGAACTCAAGCTTTGGAGGGGTGGAAACAGGCAGATTCCTAAAGTGCAGGCTGGCTGATCTAACTGAGCTGATGATGAGGTTCAGGGTCGGTGAGAGACCCTGTCTCAAACACTAAAGATGGAGAGTTATCAGGAAAGACGAGAGAGAGAGAGAGAGAGAGAGAGAGAGAGAGAGAGAGAGAGAGAGAGAAAGGAGAGAGAGAATAAACCTTCAGTCATTGGGAATTGAGCTGGTCGTACAGGTTTAATTATAACTGAATGCTTATGTTTCCCTCTTCCAAATTTGTATGTTGAAACGCTAAGACCCACAGTGAGAGTATTAAGGAATAATGCCAGGTGATTAGGTCATGAGAACAGAGCCTCATGAATGGAATCAGTGACTGCGGTATGAAATATTCCCACTGGTTCCCATTGCAGCATTTTTAAATCCCTAAGGCGTCACTGAATATTATGGTTTAGATCTGGAATGTTTCCTACAGGCTTGTGCTGTGAAACCCTGTCCCTAGCTGGTGGCACTGTTTTAGGATCTGTGAGCCCAGCTCAGGCCATATTGCATAACCTACAGGAAACGCTCAGTGGATATGACCCTTAGACAGGGTCCCATCACTGGTTCTAGAGTCTTCTCTGTCTGTGGGTCCACTGTGTTCCCTAGAGCCTCAACGTAATGGGCCAGCTACCATGAGCTCCATGGGGCTCCTGCCATGACAGACTATGAAGAACTAAAAAAAAAAAAAAAACCCTCCTCCCTTATGTTGTGCCTGTCAGGTATTTTCTCCTACCAATGTAAAGATACAAGTTACTCAAGAGATAGGAGTATTTTTTTTCTTTTCACAGTAGGCCCCTTTGGCAAATACTGAGCTTATCCAAAGAGATGTCTTAGGGAGGTGCTCCTCAATAGTCTCAGAAAAGGGGTGATCCCTGGAAAGGCCAAGTCAAATAAAGGTCAAAGGTCAAAGCCTGGGACTGGGAGCCAATAGAGAGTAATTGTTATAACGACAGTGACAGTGATATTTGAGGAGCTTCCAAGATGCTGAACACATGGAGGGGCTGGGAGGATGGTGTACCCAGGGAAGGCCCAGGATACCTGGGGTACACCATTTAACAGTTTCTCTTCATTCTTTAAATAAACTAGGAAACTTAAGCAAGGCACTTCCTGAATCCCATGAGCCACCATACCAAACCTGAGGTGGGGGAGGGGGGGGGCTGGGAACAATTTAGAGGCTGTCCTTTGTCCCTTAGGTCAGATGTTTGTCATCTAAAGTGGGCAGGATCTGCGGGACTCAACCCTCAGCCTGTGGGTCTGACAATATAGACAAGCAATGTCAAAATTCATCTGAATTGTAGGACACGGTTGTAGGAAAAACTCTACATGCTTCTGGATACAGAAATATTCCATTTTGAGTGTGAGAGGGGAGAGAAAACACAGGTTTTTTTTTTTCTTTATTGTAACCTTTTAAAAGTCTTTCATTTCCTCTTTGATCACAGGAAGACAGAGTGAGAAGAAAGCTAATATGAACAAAGAAACTGGTCCTCCTCCCCACACATGGGCAGAGGTACAGGATTTCTCAGCATGCAATACTGAGACAATACATTTCTGTTGTTTATAAGATAACCAGTCTAGAGTATTTTGTTATAGCAGCCCAAACAGACCAATACAATTATGAAGGCCTATAACTCAAAAGCTTATAACAATTTTAATAACAAAGAGAATTTCTTTAAAGTTACAAGATTGTGACTAGCATGTTTATTTTTAGAGTCATGCACTTGGTATTTATTTTGACCCCGTGACTTCTCAATAACTTTAGACACTCTCTAGAGTACAGATGATACACTGTATTAAACATACCCACAAGTGTTTACTGTTAGATGAAGGAAGAACTATGAACCCTGAGTGTTTGCATGGGATTAAGAAGGCTAGAAATCTCCTGTTCTCATGAAAACAAAAATCTCCTAAAGAGACAAATGTACAGATCCATACTGTTCATTATTCTCAATATTAGCTCCAACTGTCTGCATACCACAATACTCGGGATGCTAAAACTATCAAAGAAAACTCATGACTTTATTTTCAATATTAATGTAACAGTAATAAAAGTGTTTTTGACAGACTCAATTAATTTAAATTTAATACAAATATCCAGAATATGAGACAATTGCTTGAGACTCTTAGAAAAACACAATTGTGTTTGTGTGTGGCTGGCTGGCCTGGAGCTTGCCATGTAAACTAGGCTGGCCTCAAACTACAGTCATGGATTATAGGTATGCGCTAACATGCCCAGTTTATAAATGTTTGTTTTGTTTTGTTTTTGAGACATGGTCTCTCTAGACCAGGCTGGCCTGAAACTTACTCATAGAGACCCACTTGCCTCTTCTTCCCCAGGGCTGGGAACAAAGGTGTGCACCACCATGCCCCGATTTCATAGAAATATTTTTAAAGCTGAGATATTATATGAATTAAGATCTAAAGAGAAATAATAAAACAAGAAACAAATCTAGGTTGAAACCCAAGTTAGGAAAAGTAAAATGTGTGTACAAGTCATTTTTAGAACAATTGAGAACATCTAGTATAGACTAGTCATAAGTCAATATTGTAGGATCAATGTCAGTTTTCTTAAGCATAGTGATGGTGTTGTGAATGTAAAATCTATAATCTTGGTTTTCGATGGTCTGTATTCTCTCTGTGCACCTAGCCAGTTAAATTCTTTTTGCATAATATAGAATGGAAACTTAATAAAACAAAAAAAATTCCAGACATGTACATATACTATATATTTATATGCATGCCTGAATATGTTCATAGGCAGATTAAGCAAATATGACAAAACATTAAAAGCTTTGAATGTAAGTTTTAAAATATGCATATTCATTTGCTATTCTTTAAGGTAAACTTTTCTGTAGTTGTTTAAATTTTCAAAATAAGAATGACCATACAATGTCTTCAAGACAATCAACAAACTCTGAGCCACCATTAAGAATCCATACAGTACTTGAACTTATAAAGAGCAATTTCCTTTGATGGGGATCATTTTTTCTCCCTTTTTCTTTTTAGTGGAATCTATGCTGTTCAAGAATTCACTTTAATACACAAGCTTCCCAGACTAGGAGATTAATCACTAAAGGAACTGAACACAAAGGATTATGTGCAGGTTGAACATTTTTAAGATCAAAAACCTGAAAGCTGAAAAGCTCCAAAAACCCGACACTTTTTTGAGGCACAGGACACCGCAAATGGAAAATTCCACACCTGACCTAGTAGAGTGGCTCACAGTCAAAACATAACAAAACACTGAATATACTGTACAAAATGACCTGCAGGCTATGTGCACAAGGTGGAGATGAAGCAAAAATGAATTTCATGTTTAGACCTGAGTCCCATCTCTAAGGGATCTCTTTCTATGCAAATCTTTCTAAACTGCAATGCTAAAATCCAGAACATTTCTGATCTCAAGAATTTCAGATTTCAAATGGATAGCCATTGTCAACACTTGTGAATTTTTTTAATCCTCAGTTTTCAGAAATCCCATCTGTGATTGTCAGTGAGAAGTGAACAAAAAATTAGTGGCATAATTAAAAATGTGAGCACTGGTGAGAGGGCTCAGTGGGGAAAGGTATTTGTGGCCAAGCTGTGAGGACCTGGGAGTTCAGTGCTGGGGATCCACATGGTGGAAGGAGAACTGAACACACTCTAAAGAGAAGCCTGTGCCTTTATGACTCTGGGCCCTTAGGATTTCCCCTGAATCTCCTGCTGGGAAAGAAATGGCTTAAGCCCTAGGGGCAGCCAGAGAAGAAACAATTTCTTTTTTTTTTTTTTGGTTTTTTTGAGACAGGGTTTCTCTGTTTAACAGCTCTGGCTGTCCTGGACTTGCTTTGTAGACCAGGCTGGCCTCGAACTCGCAAAGATCCGCCTGCCTCTGCCTCCCAAATGCTGGGATTAAAGGCGTGCGCCACCACCGCCCGGCCGAAGAAACAATTTCTTAGGTGACCTTGCAGGACAGACTTGGAGCTGAGACAGGTTGTTTAGTGAGACATGTCTCTTGCTTTCTAGTGTAAACTCTACCCTCATGTCAGAACCCCCAAAGACACACTTGTGGGAGTCACTAGATCTCATTAAACCTCTTCCCAGTATTACCACATTGAATATAATTCCGTTTCTGCTTTGTTAATGTGCCTCCTTTAATTGACTTGAGGAGATGTGTCTGAACTTGACTTTCTGGGGCACAGGCTTTGACTCTTCAAGTGTAATAACACAAGTTGTCCTGTGACCAGACCACTCCTCCGCCAACACACACACTAAATAACTAACGCACAAATACAAAGAAAGAAAGAAAGAAAGAATGAATGAATGAATGAATGAAAGGAAGGAAGGAAGGA
The DNA here is from genome assembly GCA_907164525.1 of Lophiomys imhausi. Taxonomy (NCBI): domain Eukaryota; kingdom Metazoa; phylum Chordata; class Mammalia; order Rodentia; family Muridae; genus Lophiomys; species Lophiomys imhausi. The sequence continues at coordinate 100,356 of CAJQZJ010004773.1, read as the reverse complement.
AGGAAGAAAGAAAATTATTTTTCAGAGTGTCTTGGGTTCCCAACCTTTAAAGTAACAGATCATGAGCCCTAGGCTGTCATTGGCTTAATTATTTTAATAGTATATAGTTCTTATTTCAGTAGATTGCCCACGGAATACATCCCACTAATACAAACTGCCACAATTCTAAAATATTTTGATGCTCTGATTTTATCAAATGAAAACAATTAATAAAATTCTATTCCATTTTTGTCAGCATGATTATTTTTTTAATTGGCATATCACAATCCCATCATGTTCACTGGTGATTTGCCCACCGGTTGCAAACTGCATATTTCAAATCTTTCTGGAATGCTGCAAGCTGTGTGCTTTGCTGATCGAGAAGGCTCCACCCAGTAAATGCTTCAGAAACACAAGCTGAACAGAGCATTCTGTCTCTGTTTAGGAATTACCTGAGTCACCAGATGACTTGTTGGGTCTTGAGAGCCTGTTGAATAGAACAGGCTGGGGTTGTCAGAGAGAGCAGCTCTGTGTGGCATGTCAACTTCAAGTTCAACACATCTGTGGCTTTTTTTCTCTCCTTGTCTCCACATTCTGAGATTTCTTTGGAAACACTCCCTACTGAATCAGTTTTCCAGTTCCTTTGCTTCACTCTGTCACATAAGGGGTGGCGGATCTGGGGAGAGTTGGGACCTGTAAGATATTTCTGGGAACATGCAATGCATTTCTTGCATTAAGAAGCAGTGTGCCATGCCTTGGGAGTGTCTTATGAGGGAGAATTCAAAGGTTTTTTGGGTAATAGCGGAAGAGAGACCTGTCATTATGACGTGTTTGCTTCTGGGGAGAAGCACAAAGCCTTATACAGGGGATGTATTTGAAGGAGATTATCTTTCTCAGGTAACATGAGATGAAGCAGATCCATTTATAAAAGTTTGGTACACACGTGCGTACATCTCTTCTGTGTGCATGGGCCTTCCAAGCCCTGTACTATTGCAAAGCTCCAACGAGAGAAGCATCACTTTTCCCCATGGGTCATTTGATTGAGAACAACTCAGAGAGAATCACAGTAAACACACTCTCCCAACTGGGACTTAGGCTCCCCATTTCTACTTCTACTGTTCTTGCTTCTCTTGTTGCTATGGAATCTTGCAGTTTACATTACAAAGTATGTGTGACTCTCCATTCAGATCATATGCTCATGGAAATCAGGAAACAATGCTTTCTCAGCATGGTGACCCTAGTTAGCCTCGAACTCAAAATCTCCCAGCCCGAGTGCTGGAATTAAACATGCACCATCACATCGAACTAGAGACAATGTTTTACTTAGTATTATCTTCTTATATGTTACCTTATGGAGAGAAATGCCTCCACAGCTGTTTATAGGATTATTCATTGACTGAGTAGAGAAAGTTATGAAAAAGTAAAGAGTGATTAAATTCTAAGCAAAATATATTTCTAAACAACCAGGAAAAGCTGGAGCAGATAATTGCTTTACTTCCACTCATAATTTATGAACAAATGAAAATAGTCTTTTGGTGCCTTTTGATCCTTCTGTGCCCTTTGACCATTCCCTCCTGAACTTCTGAGGCTTCCAAAAATGGGCAGAAATAAGCATGGAAATGCAACTTAAAATGACTGAGATTTCATCACATCTCAGCCAGAATGGTTAAGATTTTTTTTTTTAATGCTGATGTGGATGTGAAGAGGGGGAAACACTTATTCAGTGCTGGTAGGAAGCACAGACTGGTTCAGTCACTATGAAAATCACTGTACAGGTTCCCCCCCATATCTAGAAAGGGATGTACCACATGACCCAATTATATCATTCCTGGATATAGTCCCAAAGGGCTCTATATCCTACTACAGAGACCTTGTTCATTCATGCTCATTGCTGCTGTATTCACAATGACCAGAAAGTGAAAACAGCCTAGATGTTCATCAGCTAATGAGGGGATAATGAGGAATTGGCATGTGTACACAATGGAATACTATCCAGATGCAAAGAAACATGAAATTCACTGGTAAACAGAAGAAT
>CAJQZJ010004773.1:68190-85464 GCA_907164525.1 Lophiomys imhausi | reverse complement strand
ACACACACACACACACACACACACACACACACAAAGACTGAAAATAAATTCTATCACATAGAGAGGAGACTGTGTTAGAACGAAAACAAGCCTATAAGACTGAGATGGGGCAATGAGAATAAGTCGGAACACAAGGACAGCACAAAAGCTGCCAGAGAAGTTGGACCATTCAGTTTTCTGTTTCTGTGTCAAAATACCAGAGAAAACCCAAGAGGAGGAAATGGTTTACTTGGACCCCTTGTTCCAGAGATTAGTGGTTAGTGGACTCCATTGTTTTTGGGCTTGTGTGAGATGGAACCTCATGACAGGGAGAAGATGGCAAGACTGGAATGAGGATGGTCACTTCTTGCTGGCCAGGAAGCAAGAAAAAAAATGAGAGAGGTATGGACTAGGGTCTCAATATCCCCTTGAAAGACACACCTCTCTAACAGTCTCAATATCCCCTTGAAAGACACACCTCTCTAACATACATAACCTGACCCTTCTCCCATGCTCCACCTCTATAGACCCCACCTCATGGTAGCATAGGCTGGTGACCAAGACTTTGGAGCAAGTCTTCCCTAAATGGGCTTTAGAGAAACATTTTAAAACAAAACTATACCAGAAACCAAGACTCTGCTGGGTTTCCAAAGAAAGAGACTGGGGATGTGTTTCTTTTTACAAGTGAAAAGATCTGAGCATATTTAAAGACAGAGCAGAGAGGTAAATAGTAGGGAATACACATACATAGGCGGATGTGCCAAGGAAAAGTTAGTGGTTACTTCTCCATCCAGTTTGCTTTATCTCCATAATACCAGGGCCCCTTGTTTTTAAAGTAGTCAGACAGCCAATCAGAATGAACTACATAGCCTCCGTTGAATTGGTAGGGGCGGTTAGTCTGGGTTCCGCTCCCCGGAAGGCCGTTTCTCTGCCTCTTGGCAGGAGACCTCAAAATATATACACTAAAGCTGGTTTAGCTCCAAAATAACAAAATAATTTCTTCTTTAAAGCAGATTGAAAGATAACACTTTATATATTGTCAAAAACCAAATTTGCTTCAGGAGAAATATTACCTACCCCCCCCCAAAAAAAGAGGGTGATTGTCCCTGAGTGAGGAATAGGGCAGGGCTCTGTTCTTAACTTTCCAGGAGAATCAAAGCATCCATTCAAGGAACCCAGGGACAACTGGACAACGGAAACCTCAGCAGAAATCAGAATCAGACACCAAAAGAAGACGAATGACCCAGATGATTCAGCCTGACAGACTCCCTCAATAGATGTCTCCATCAAAAGCCTACAACCACAACAACTCAATATCGCTAAGACCGTTCAGCCCTACACAATGCCCCAGCCAGAACCTCAGTAAAGCCTGGAAGTTCAGCTTCCGCCTACAAACTCCTTAGGTCATCTAAACAGCTGAGAACAGAAGGACTGAACATAAAAGGATTGTATAAACATTTTTAACCATTTTTCCATTTTGGTTTGGGCCCCAAACAGGTTTACTACGACCCAAATCAGCAGGAAGTCATTTTAAGAGAGCGACGTCCCATACCCAGAGGGTGGGGAGGGTGTTTCTCCACCCCCCCCTTTTTTCGGTTATTTGAAGGACAACTGAAAACACTGTTATTTAGGGGAAGAGATTACAAGTTGTTAAATGGTCCTGTTTAATGGGTTTTGGAGGTTAGACCCAGGGTATTCCTTTTTTCCCTTTTCTGTATCCTTCTTTATCTCCTATGTAGGAATGCACGGACGAGAGAAAAATCGAGACACAGCACAGGAAGGATCAAGAAGAAAGGTCACATTATTGAATATGCCCTTATACCCTTGTATATTGATACAAAATTAATAGTATATTTGGCTAAAGTGGTATTGACCATTGTTTATTGTGCAAAAATAAGATTGTATTGGTCTACGTCAGTATTGATATTTGTATATTGATACAAAACTAAGATTATAGTTGGCCACAATGGTATTGACCCTTGTATATGGACGCAATATTAAGATTGTATTGGGCCGCATAGGCATTGATCTTTGTATATTGATACAAAATTAAGAGTATATTTAGCCACATTTGAATAGATCTTTGTATATTGATGCAAAATTTAAGGTAACGCTTCCTAATGGTATCGTACTTAGAGATACTTAAAAATGAAATGTGAAGTTCTGGCCTCTTGATACCAACCGTCTTAAACTGTTTAGGATAGTTAAGAAAAACAAACTCCTAGTCATGCATGCATGTCACCTTGTTAGCTACTAAGACAGTCTATCACAGATATTCTCTAAGCTACTCAGTAATCAAGTTGTTAAGAGACAAGCAACATTTGCTTATCTAAATACAAGAGATAGATAGGGCATCTTCAAAAACCCCAAGAGATCTGCAGAATATGGCATTCAAAGATGTGGTCTTAAATTAAGATTTTTTTTTTGATATCGTGGCACATTCTCATTTCTTCCTCTTTGCCTCTGGCTATCACACAGATGCGATGGCCAGGGCTGAAACAACAATTTGAGAATTAGGGTGACTTTGGATACCCTTTTTTTTTTTTTGGATGATATCCTACACAGACTAACTTAATACTAATGCCACTGAGATAGTGGGTTTGATGGTGGAAGCTTAAAGGACTCTGTTGGTTCGTGAAGTAAAACAGGGCTCAAAGAACAAGAGTGAAAAGACTAGGGAGGGACGACAGAGCTGTGGAGAGAGGCTTGAGAGAGCTGTGCGAATAAGTTAAGCCGTATATCTGGTTCATCTCACGGGCCTGGATAGTCTCTGATCTCCAGATCAAATCTCCATTCTCCTCCACCCAGATCTGGCTGTAAGAACTGATTTTGATGCCCTTTTCAATCCAATTCCCTTCTCCTCTAGCTCCACCTGGTTTGGTAAACCTGAGGCATCAGGAGGAGAGTGAGAGTGGGCAGATAGGCTCCATATATGCTTGGCAGACACTGCGCTGCCCTTCTGAATCCTGTACCCCAGCCACAGCTGAGTTCTGGCGTGCCTCCGAGGTTCCCGTGGGCGAAGGGATGGACCCGTGTTGGATTTCTGTAACCACGACCACAACTTGCTAAGTCTTTTCTTCGTGAGGCCTCCTTAGCCCCTTGGAAGTGAGTCATATGTTTCCTGTTGGGCCCTGTTGGGATGTATGTTTTGCTGTCTTAGGACTCTTCTGGATCTAAGTATATTGGCATTATAATTATGATTAATGTAACTATGCTTTGAAAGAACTAATTCCATTTCGAGCTTTTCCGTACAACCCACGCAGTAAGAGAGCCAAGGGCTGTCTGAGAGTCACCTTAAGAAACATGAGCCAATACACAAATAGAAGAGTTGGTGTCTGGGACTTTTCCATCCACAGTTGATATATGGAAGTTCAGATAATACACCTCCTTAAGACTATAAATACCAGGGCCCTCAGACTGCCATTTAAGACATATCTTACATTTCAACAACTTCTTCCACAGAGACACAAAGTGTTTGACTCATTACTGATGTTCTGAACTTAGATGCTTTTCTTTACTTTTGCAGTATTGAGGATTGAATCCATGGCCTAGCATGTGGTTGACTTGGCAAGCGTTCTAGCACTGAGTTGTATCCTAAATACTATCTTGAATTAAAAGAGTGGGAGAGCGAAATTTTTTGTTGTTGTTCGTTTTGAGACAGGAGTTTGTTATGAAGCTCAGGCTAGCTTTGAACTCACGTTTTTTCTTGCCTTGCCCTCCCAGGATTATAGATATGATACAACCAGATTTTTTTACTTATTTTTTCAGTTTAATATATTATATACTTTGTTATTTTTGCTTATTCTGCTTTTTTGTCTATTGTAATAAACTGATTAACTGAGAAACTGTCTTTGCCATTTGAGTACAGACTCTTAGCCAGTTAAAACTATCAACAACTACCAAGGAACTGAACCACTTTGTTTGGTCTGGAATGACAGTCCCTGACTGGTGCAAGCCCTGAGATTTCTGACCACAGTCCATGGTAAAGTCAACAAGCCTCATGTTGTGACTCTCACAACATTGTTGTCCCTGGGTGGAAGTGAAGAATATATTAGAGGTCAACTGGCTTATATACACCATGAAGAGTCCAGTCACTTACTAAATTATTAGTAACTACTGAAATAAGTACCCAGAAAATTTAAGTAGTAATAGAAGAATAAAGGATAAGACACAAGTCTGGAGATAGGCAGAGGTTACTTTCCTGGAGGCTCTAGGGTCAAAGGTTATGGAGTGAGAAGAACCTGCAAGCTAGCATTTGAGGACATGTAAGAGAGTGAGAGTGAGACATTTGAATCGGTGAGCCCCAAACAGGTTGGACAGCATCTGAGGCCACTTAAGGCTTCTAAATATCCCCAGAAGAGTTACAATAAATAGGAGACTTTGCCTGGGAAAACCAGACGAAACAATTAAATCCATGGAGGATTTAATACTTGAATTGAGAAGGCAGATCATAAAATATGTAGGTTTTAATTTACAATGATCAAAACTGTATGCAAAATGCCAAATGGTGTTCAGAGAAAGAAGCATTCTCCGAAGATGTCCCATCCTTGGGAACTGGTAGAGAAGGGAGGGTTTGGCACCAGCTTTGAAGAAGGAAGCCTTTGAGCCTGACGGAGCTGGAGGTAGTTCAGCCAGAGAGGCTGAGTAAGGCTATGGGACTAGGCATGCCCGGTGAGTGTTTAGAATGAACTGGATTAACTAGAGTCCACTGAGAGGAATTTTTTAAAAAGGGGAGAGGGGAGGGAGGTACAGCAGGGACACCCAAGATCATCTCTACAATCGGTGAATGTTTCACTGGTTGCACTCACAAGACTCAGACAATGATTGTGTCTATGTGCAAAAAGGTTCAGAAGAAAACCAGCAAAGGGAAGAGGTGCGTGGAGAGACATCTGCAGGAGACTAGGCAAGCTTCTGGGATTCTGGGAAGTTACAGCATGTGTTTAATTCCTCCTGCAGCAACGGATTGCAGTACAGTAAAGTGTCCTTTAGCAGAGTCGAGTCAATGCCCAAGGCTTTTACAGAAGGATGTTACCATAGACATCTTTTCCTTGACAGTGTACAAATCCTAGAATGCAGGAAGGAAAGGTATCAGTATAAAACACACTATTTGCACAGTTTGAACATACTGAGAAACTCTTACCAGTTCAGAAAGGATGGGGATCTTCCCTAAATCCAAGTTGTTAGAGCTAGGCAAGGGTAAATCTTGGTATCAGGCCTCCCTCAGCCAGCATCTCAAATGTGCTGTGTTCTCTGCACAAGGAATTACTAAAACTTCATCCCAGGAGGAGGTTACACAAGCTTAAGAGCTAGATACTAGAAAGACTCATGGAGACAGGGACGTGTATGTAGGGAGTTGGAGTAAGAGTCATTGGAATCACCGGAGGAAGGGACTGGGGACATTACTTAGCAGGGGAGCATTTATCTGACATACTCAGGAGTCTGAGTTCCAACCCCACTGTGAAAGCAAACAAAAAGGGGAGTGATTGGAGAGAGGGACCTTTCAGAGAGATGAATAAATGGAGCCTGGAGGATTGAAGTGGTGACAGTTGCTTACACTTAGCAGGGCTCAGATCATAGAGGACTATGAACTAGAGTTCTATGATCTAGAGATAGAAGTGCCTACCTCTAAAGTGCATCCAGGACAGAAAGCAGGAACTATAGAGAAGGAAACAGGGACTCCACTTGCCAGACAGGGACCTGTAGACTGGCTATACAAAAGACTGGGTGCTATCAGCCCATTTGAACACGGGATGAAGACATGGATGGGATTTCAGAACCGCACCTTTGCATTCATGATACCAAGAATTGATATGTACACAGCACACTGCAGCAGCTTGAAAAGTGTTTTATATATATATATATATATATATATATATATATATATACACACACACTATATTTTTGGAGTGATGTGGCAGCTTGAGAAGTACACAGGCTTAGAATGCTGGGGCCATACCTGAATTCTAGGTGGTAATAGAAGCAAAGGGGACTTTAAAAGGAACTTATATCCAAAACACAGTCTTTATTTAAAAGTACTAACTGTGGCACTTGTTCAAGACACTCCTTTGAAGGTGGGTATACTGGATGTCTACCCCTTATTCCACTTAAGCTCTGTGATCAGTTGTTCTGGGCATTGGACCTGTTCTCCCTGCAGGCTCTGTCATTTTAACTGGCTGTTACGTCTCTCCTGTATTAATGTAAAAACCTCAGTCTTCATCTTAAAGGACATAAGAGGCATTATGGAACCATTTTTAGTGACAATGTTCCAAGAATGTAGATTTTAGGTTACCCTAAATACTATGTTCCAACATAGTGGTTTTACAGTTTAAAAGAACAAAGAAAGTCATAAGTCAAGGCAAGTTTAAATACATTGGTGGATACATCAGAGAGGTAGGTACATCAAGTTGGAGGAAACTTTTCTATAGGCCTAGGATATTATATGATGACATTCTTAGCTTTATAGTTACTGGAAACTAGTTGTCTGCTAAGTTAATAGATTCTAAAAGGTTTTTTTTTTTTAAGTATTGGTCATAAGATGTTTGTTCCAACACACATAGGACTGGACTGACCGTAACAGAGGGCTAGACTGAGCCCAAGATGACCATGGAGGGCACATGGGGGCTTACTCTTTGGCAGTTTTGCAGTGTGCTACCATTGGCCCAACTCTGTTCTATGGATGCTAATGGGCAACATGTAAGGCCAAAGACAATTCTTTGTTTCTCAAAAGGTAGCACTGAAAATTGCTTGTAGGCAGAATTATTTTTATCCATGACTTATCAGAGGTCCTGTATGAAACACGCAATGTGAATTTCCAAGGTGCAGAATAGAACTTCAGAAGTCAGAAGAATGTGGAGATGCACTGTGCTGTGGGAATTCAGAGTGAGTGGTGGTCTAGACAATGAGCCCTCTGTCTGTCTTGTCACTGATGAGTCCCCTGTGAGCATTATAGGGGCAGACATTGAGCAATCCATAAATGTCGGTTAAATTAATGAACATAGGGATCTCAGACTTCATCCTGTGCCTCTGACTGGTGGGCTGACGCAGCAGATGCTAGCTCTTAGCCCTGGTGAAGCATGACTTCTCTTCCCACACAAAATATCAAGGGTCACCGATGGATCTTTTTCAAGGTTTTGTTTGTGAATAGTCTTTTCTTCTTCCAAATTTGTTTTTCTTTTTTCCTTCATGTTTGTTTGTTTCTCTTTTCTGTATTTTGATGAGTCTTAGAAAATGGTTTATATGTCACAGTGTGTGTTCTTGTGCTGGAAGAGAGAAAAAGGTATATGGAACCCTCCTGGACAAACACCCGTAGGGCCAAAATTCAGGGCCCATGGCTTAGTTGGAGTTACTATTGTTATGGTGAAACACCATGACCAAAAATAAGTGGAAGAAGAAAGGTTTTATTTGGCTCATACTTCCACACCATAGTCTATCACTGAAGGAAGTCAGGACAGGAACTCAAGCAGAGCAGAAACTTAGAGGCAAGAGCTAATGCAGAGGCCATGGAGGAGTGCTACTGGTTTGCTCCCCAGGGCTTGCTCAGCCTGCTTTCTTATAGAACCCAGCCCAGGGATGGCACCACCCACAATGGGCTGGGCCTTCTCACACCAATTGCTAGTTAAGAAAATGCCTTACAGATGTCCCTAAAGGCATTGCAGGTGTGGCTTCTGTGTCACATGTTCATGAGTAAATGGTAGAGAGGAGAGAGGTTATAAGTACACTCAGTGTTTCGAGCTGTGAACGTATGAATGATTAGTAGTCTAACACCTGCTCCAGCATTCAGAAGAGTGGGTCCTGCACCTTACCTGGGCAGCTGGGTAGGGCTGGCCATGGTTGCAGGGGTTGCCAGTGAGCCAGTCCAGAGAGTGTGAGGGTGGGAGAGCCAGTAAGCTAACCAGCTCAGATACCTCTCAAGTCCAGATCCAGGGCTTTTAGTTGGCCTACCCCAACATCTACCCTATTGATTAACTGCTGGAGTGCATGAAGGGACAGGTCCTACAGATCCAAAACTATAGGATCTCCAGACACAGGGAAACAACAGGATACCTGAGAGAAGTCTCAGAGAGGTTTCAGTACTGATAGTGTAGCAGAATCCAGAGGCCTCAAACTAGACAAATGACTCATTGCAATGAACATTTGCAAGCAAAGAAGGGTAGACAAAAGGGTATATTGTGGGACACACTGTGACATACTACAGCTTCCACAATGAGATTTTTTATTTTCTCTGTTGAAGGGGAGGTTGCAAAGATGGAGGCAGGCTACCAGGGGAGGGAGAGATGAGTGGGACTTGGGGTGCATGATATGAAATTCACAATGAACCAATAAAAGGTTAAAAAAATCATTTAAAATAATTTTTTTTTTAAAAAGAAAGAAAATGCCTTACAGACTTGCTTATAGCCCATCCTATGCAGCCATTTTTCTCAACTGAGGCTCTCTTCTCACTGATGACTCTAGCTTGTGTCAAGTTAAAATAAAACTAGCCAGCACAGCCCGTGTTCTTAGGTCTTCCGGTGTTCTTGGAGCCCAGCCATGGGCCATACTGGAGATATCCCCAGCCATGATGGAGACTGTGCTTTTGTAAATACAGGCATCACCTCCACTATGCCTGGGGCCCTCCAGTCTAGACCTCTCTCTAAACCAGCATTCATGGAGAAAGCTTAGAGACAGCAGAAAAGAGTCAGGGAAAAAAAGTCTCCATCCCTGTAAGTATGCCAGGAGTTTCGTTTTATTTATTTATTTATTTTCATTGATTTTGCAGTGTTAAGTATGGGATCTAGGGCTTTGTACTTGCTAGGTTTAGCACTGAGCTAAACCTCTTACCCCGTTGAGATAGTTTTTAATCATATATTTAATCAAATATCTATGACTGATATTAAACTACTTTATTTGAATACAAAGGGGAAAGCAGAACCAGAAGATAGAAGATTTTTTTTTGAGAATCTTGTCTACTAAAATAAAACACTGTGAGAAAATGTAAAGAATAAACCCATTCATAATCCCACCTCTGTAGCATCCTTTTCATTTTTTAAGTTCTGTTTGTTTGTTTCAATTCTTTACTTGTTGTAACTGAAGGATTTTTCCAACTGGTTTTACTCATAGGGTAGGAATAATTTGGTGTCTTGTTTTTACAAAGTGGTGCATGATTTTTATATTTACTTGTGTGTCAACTCCCATCTTCTGTTTGTCAGGGAGACTGGTCACTGTCTTAATTATCCGTTAAGGACTAATGGCCCTTTATCAGGAAGACAGGCCAATGGAGTCCAGTGTCACTGTACTTTACCCTACCCCCGTCATCCAGCAATTAGATCAGGATTATATAACTACATTTGAGAGATGGAGTTGCTGGGGGCGGGATCAGGAGGGCAGCCTTTGGAAGAGGAAGTATGATTATGTTAGAGGCCAAACCCATGACTTTGAACATAATAATCTCTCTTCAGCTAAGCTGTCTGGAATGATGATGAAAACCGAAATCTAAAACCGCAGACTGTATCAAGCTTTGGAGTCTGAAGAATTAGTACCAAAACAATATAGTCACAAAGGAGACAATGCTGATGCAGAGATGGGAGGGGTGCCATTAAAATGCATTAAGACACAGTAAGAAGCTGTAGTCTGGGCTTGCTTCAGGTAGAAGGGCCCGTGCCAATGAATTATTCAAGGTGAAAGGAACTGAATGAGGGAATCCTCTCTTGGCTTGGCAACAGTTCAGGCATATTTCACATTTTCTCCCCAGGTGGTAGGGTAACAAAGAGTCCCGAAGCACATGCCTTTGTTACTTGAGTTCTTTGGGAATGTTACAAGGTCTTGGCATGAGTTCTCCTGTTACAGTCTGAAGGTAGATTTGGGGAAAAGAACACTAGGAATGTAATTTTCCATGTACAAGTTACTAATAAACAGGTCCATTAAAAGTTTGAGGGACCTGTGGGAATTCCCCTTCTGTGATCGTAAGCAAAATGGTAAGCCACATCAATTAAACAGGGTTAGACATCTTATACCGTGTGAATGCATTGCCTTTCCATTTACATAGAGAAAAGCAAGGCCTGTTCCTTAAGACACTAGTAATCTATAATCTATCCATTTGAGTCTAAACAGTAGTTATTTCCCTGTGATTTTTTAAAAAAAGTTCTCAGCATGAAGTGTGTGTGTGTGTGTGTGTGTGTGTGTGTGTGTGTGTTAGCAGTGGTGAGGACACTACTTTCCAGTTTCTTATCTTTTCACCCGTCTTCCAGTTGGGGAGGCCCATTTCAGTGTAGCTGAAATGAACACAGAACACCACACAGCTCAAGCGTGCTCCTTTCTCCCTGTCCAGGCCACATGCAGTCTGTGCCTTGACTCTGCATCACATTTTCATGGAAGAGTCCTTAGATGTTTCTTATGAAGGAATTTTCTTCTTTCTTTCTTTCTTTCCTTCTTCCTTCCTTTTTTACTTATTTCCTTTTATTGAAAATATTTTTTTCTCACATAATACATACTGTTTATGGTTTCCCTTCCCTTTGCTTCTCCCAGTTTCTCCATACTTCTCCTATCTGGGTCCACCCCATTCTATCTCTCATTACAAAACAAACAAGGTTCTATGGGATGATACTAAAATCTCATAAGATAAAGCAAAAACTAACACATCAGAATTGGACAAAACAGAAAGAAAAGAGCTCAATAAACTGAGAATGCACTCATTTGCATTCTCAGGAATCCCATAAAAACACTAAACTGAAAGCCATAATATATCTGCAAAGGACCTATAGGGTAAAAATTTTAGAAAGAATATATATATATAATAAAAATAAAGAATAAAAAATAATAAGATAAAAATTGTAAAAAGGAGAGGTCCTGACGGTCCATTATGAGGCAAGGAACCTCTAAAGTTGCCTTTGAGCTCCGTCTCTGTTGTCCATCTGCGGCTGGCCATGCAGCCTGCCCCTTAAGAGTGTTTTGTTTCCCCAGTGAGACTCCCTTGGAGGAAATTAATTTTCATTTTGCAACTGGCTATTCATTACAAGGAATCTCCTTTCCTTTTTTTTTTAATGTGTTTAACTTTTTTTAAATTTGTTTTTTATTTCTTCAAGTTACATCTCAATCACAATCCCCTACCTATGACACCCTCCATTCCCACCCTCTTCCCCCTCAACCTCTCATCCTCTACCCTTTTTTTTTAATTTTAAGGTATATCTTCTCCCCCCCCAACAGCTCCTTCTTTCAGTCCAACAAATGGTTCTTTCTCTTATAACAATAAATACAATACAAAACAACAGAAATAAATAGGCCACAATTATGACAGTTATATGGCTTAGCAAACATTCCCAATGTCCAGTCCATATGTATTTGGCACCTGACTTTAACATTCTACTATCTAACCACCTCCATGAGTTTAAAGTTCTATATCTAACTCAGTTTTCATACTAACTTGCCTCAAAATTTTAAAAACATATTCTTAGATCCAGAACACCCTCTTGATTCCTAAACAACTCAAAATTTAACTATGAGACTCTAGCTATCTATTTTTCAACCACCTCAGAGACCTGAGAGGGATAAATATATTTGCTTATATAGGAAGTGCAGGGCTGCCTGCACAGTTCCCATTTTCTCTCCATACATTACAGCATCAATCTTCAGCCGTTTGGCCCCATTTCTCTGACAGACATTCATTGTAGAGCAGGAATTATGAGGGACTTGCCTACCCTGTCTTGGCAGAGCTAGGCTGTCGACTTACCTGCTTCCAAATTTTGTCCTTTTTGGACAGCATTCTGTCTACAGTTGAAGCAAGGGGTTTTTCTTGCCAAAAGATAGGCTTGTCACTAATTCAACCATCTCCCACAGGAGATTATTCAATGCTCACCTTCTACTTGGAGTAGAATAGGGGGTGCTGTCAGGAGCTGACATGTCTCGATATCAAAAAATCTTAAGTGAAGAAAACATCTTTGAATGCCATATTCTGCAGATCTCTTGAGGTTTTTGAAGATGCCCAATCTATCTCTTATATTTAGATAAGCAACTGTTGCTTATCTTTTAGCAACTTGATTTCTGATTGGCTTAGAAAATAACTGTGATAGGCTGTCATAATACCTAACAAAATGACATGCATGCATGACTATTAGTTTGCATTTCTTAATTATCCTAAGCAGTTTATGACGGTTGGTAGCAAAAGGCCAAAACTTCACATTTCATTTTTTTTTTTAGTACAGTTTCTGCTTTATTTACTTAAGTCACTTAGGAACATTCAAATGCCTTTATAAGACATGAACGTTTTAATAGTTGTATTTGTGGCTATGGATATATCTCAGTGCTTCCTATTATTTCTAAGCATGACTATCCATGTTATTCTTTACACAGCAAAACCCTCTGATGGGATTTCAGCATTTGTCTATCAAAACATACTGGTCTGACTGTAAAAGTTCACACTTAAGACTTAACTAATCCTATTGATGTATTCTAGAGATAGTAATTGATGGTTAGAGATATCCCCAAATCACTTCACTTTCTCTATAGTCTCTCTTGATTTTTTTTTGTTATTTAAATACTTTATTTTTTTTTCTTCAAGTTACATCTCAGTAACAAACCCCTCCCTATTCCCCCCTTCCTAACCCGCCCTTCCACCCTCTTACCCCCAGAAGTTTCCCCTTTCAGTCCAACAGATGGTTCCTTCTCTTATAAGAGTAAGTATTACACAAAACAATAGATATAAATATGCCACATTTATGAGAGTAAATTGGCCCAGTATACCTTCCCAATGTCCAGTTTATACATATTTGGCCCCTGACTTTAACATTCTACTATCTAACCAACTCCATGAGTTTAAAGGTCTATATATGACTCAACATTCATACTATCTTGCAACACACTTTTAAGAGTATCTTCTTAGATCTATAACACCCTCTTGATTCCTAAACAGTTCAAAATTTAACTATGAGACTCTAGCTTTCTATTCTTCAACCACCTCAGAGACCTGAGAGGGATAAATATATTTGCTTATATAGGAAGTGCAGGGCCTGCAGCTTCCAAAAGTAAGAAAGAACATACCAATGACTGCCTGGACAGTTCCCATTTTCTCTCCATACATTCCAGCATCAATCTTCAGCCTTTGGGTCCTGTTTCTCTGACAGACATTTGTTGTAGAGCAGGGATTATGAAGGACTTACCTACCCTGTCTTGGCAGAGTTAGGCTGTCGACTTCTCTGCTACCAAGTTTTGTCCTTTTTGGACAGCAGTCTGTCTGCAGTTGGTGCAAGGGGTTTTTTCATGCCAAGAGAAGGGCTTGCCACTAATTCAACCATCTTACAGTGGAGGTTCTTCGATGCTTATCTTCTTTTTTTTTTTTTTATTTTGGTTTTTCGAGACAGGGTTTCTCTGTGTATCCTTGGCTGTCCTGGACTCACTTTGTAGACCAGGCTGGCCTCGAACTCACAAAGATCCGCCTGCCTCTGCCTCCCAAGTGCTGGGATTAAAGGCGTGCGCCACCACCGCCCGGCGATGCTTATCTTCTACTTGGAGTAGAATAGGGGGTCCTGTCAGGCGCTGATATGTCTCGATATCAAAAAAAAAATCTTGATTTAAGATAACATCTTTGAATGCCATATTCTGCAGATCTCTAGGGGTTTTTGAAGATGCCCTATCCATCTCTTGTATTTAGATAAGCAAATTTTGCTTGTCTCTTAGCAACTTGATTACTGGGTAGTTTAGAGAATATCTGTGATAGACTGTCATAGTAGCTAACAAAGTGACATGTTTGCATGACTAGGAGTTTGTTTTAACTATCCTAGACCGTTTTAGACGGTTGGTATCAAGAGGTCAGAGCTTCACATTTTATTTTTAAGTATCTCTAGGTATGATACCATTAGGAAGCGTTACCTTTAAATTTGTATCAATATACAAAGATCTATTCAATTGTGGTTAAATATACTCTTAATTATGTATCAATATACCAAGATCAATGCCTATGTAGCCCAATATAATCTTAATATTACGTCCATATGCAAGGGTCAATACCATTGTGGCCAACTATAATCTTAATTTTGTATCAATATACAAAGATCAATACCGATATAATCCAATACAATCTTATTTTTGCACAATAAACAATGGTCAATACCACTTTAGCCAAGTAAACTACTAATTTTGTATCAATATACAAAGGTATAAGGGCACATTTCATTTTTAAGCATTACTAGGTACAATACCTTTGAAGAGCATTACCCTTAATTTTGCATCAGTATACAAAGATCAATACCAATGTGGCCAATATAATCTTAATTTTGTATTAATATACAAAGATCAGTACCTATGTAGCCCAATACAATCTTAATTTTGTATCAATATACAAGGGTCATTACAATTGTGGCCAAATATAACCTTAATTTTGTATCAATATACAAAGATCAATATTGATGTAGCCCAATACAATCTTAATTTTGCATCAATATACAAGGGTCAATACCATTGTGGCCAAATATAACCTTAATTTTGTATCAATATACAAAGGTATAAGGGCATATTCAATAATCTGTCCTTTTTTCTTGATCTTTCCTATACTATGTCTATGTCCCATTTTTTATCAAGTCTGTTTACTCCTACATAGGAAAGAAAGAAGGATACAGAAAAGAAAAAGAGAGAAGTCCCTTGGTCTTACTTCCAAAACCCATTTAACAAGACCATTTAACAGCTTGTAGTCTCTTCCCCTAAATAACATGATTTTCTATTATCCATCAAATGACCAAAGGGGGGGGGAACCCCTCCCCACCTTCTGGGGATGGGACGTTGCTCTCTTAAAATGACTTCCTGCTGATTTGGGACATAGTAAACCTGTTTGGGGCCCAAATAAGAATGGAAAAATGGTTAAAAATGTTAATAGAATCATTTGATGTTCAGTCCTTTTGTGCTCAGCTATTTAGATGTCCTACAAAGTTCATAGACAGAAACTGATCTTCAGAGCTTTACTGAAGTTCTGGCTGGAGCAGTCTGTGGAGCTGAATAATTTTAGCAATTTTGAGTTGTTGTGGTTGTAGACTTTTGAGGAAACAGCTATTGAGGAAGTCTGCAAGGCAGGATCGTCTGGGCCACTTGTCTTCTTTCATGTCTGATAAGTTTTCTTCTGAGGTTTCTGTTGTCCAGTTGTCCCTGGATTCCTTGAATGGATGCTTTAAATCTCCTGGAAAAATAAGAGCAGAGCCCTGCCCTAATCCTAACTCTGGGACAATTACTTTTTTTTTGAGGGGGGGGTGTCAGGTAATATTTTTCCTGGAGCAAATTTGGTTTTTTGACAATATATAAAGTATTATCTTTCAATTCAGATTAAAGAAGAAATGATATTTTGGAGCTAAACAAACCTTTAGTGTATATATTTTGAGATCTCAAAGGATAATTTGTTTGAATTGCAGCATGCCTTTTGTGAGTAGCTTTTAAACTTAAATCCTTCCAAATCCAATGTGCCTGTCTCTGCATTCTTAGTATTGGGATCAAAGACATGTGGTTCCCAACTGATGGGATTAAAGATGTGCTCCACCACCCCTGGATCGAAGTTTTTCTCTATTTAGAGCTTGTTTTGTGTCAGTCGGACCTTGAGCTCTGAGATCTGCCTGTTTCTGTCTCTATTGTGTTGGGATTAAGGGTGTATTCTTCTCAAATGATGGGTTTAAGGGTGTGCACCATCACCACCCTGTTCCTTGTAACTCTAGAATTTATAAGACAACTAACTCTATAGTGATCCTCCTGTCTCTGCTGGAGATAAAGGCATGGGCTAACACCATGCATTTCATGTATTTTACCTTAGCTCCAAGTTTTTTCAACTCTTGGAGGTTTATAAAACCAGGTTGAACAGCAGTAACCTTTAATTTATTTACAGTATTTTAAACCTGTTACCTGCTTTTTAATGCCAAACCATGAAAATATACTATACATCTACAAAAACAAACAAACAAACAAAGAAAAACTTTTAAGTTGCTATCAAGTTTGTGTAATCTATGCAGCCACCTGTAGTCTAACATTCTAATCTGAAATTAAGGCCATTTTCCTTTCATGCCAGTAAGGCAAGTATACTCTTGGTAAATTATAGTTTGAAATTTTTATATTGTATTTTTTAAGCTTATTAACTCTTTTCTTAAAAAAGTATTATTTACTTCTAGAGCATAGTATGCTCCCTCCTTCCCTCCTGGCCCCTCCTTTCCTCTTTCCCTCCCTCCCTCCCTCCCTCCCTCCTTGTTCCTCTACTTGGTACTCTCCTTCTCCTCAGATGAGGTGGGCCCTCACATATCATATTCCCTCAGATCTTGCATCATGTGAGGGCCAAGAGCTTCCACTTGTACTGGAGCTTAATAAGGCACACCATCTAGGGTATGGTGTTCCACTAACCTGCAGCAGATTCCATGACTCACTGGTGAGTAAAATTTTTCCTAAGATAGTTATGCTAGGTTCCTATCTATTTGGGTGTGTGGGTTGTAGGATAGTTATCCTGTGATGTATGGTTAATATCCATTTATAAGGGAATACATACCATGTTTATCTTTCTGGGACTGCGTCAGCTCACTTAGGATGAGCTTTTCTAGCTCCATCCATTTGGTTGTGAATTGCATGATTTCCTCATTTCTGATAGCTGTGTAGTATTCCATTGTGTAAATGTACCACAGTTTTTTTTATCCATTCTTCAGTTGAAGGACATCTGGGTTGCTTCCAGTTTCTGGCTATTACAAATAAAGCTGCTATGAACATAGTTGAGGCAATGTTCTTGTGGTTTCATTTCGATTCTTTTGGATATATGCCCAAGAGGGGTATGGCTGGGTCTTGAGGTAGATTTATTCCCAATTTTCTAAGATATCTCCAGATTGATTTCCAAAGTGGCTGCACAAGTTTGCATTCCCACCAGCAATGGGGGACTGTTTGCCTTTTTCCACATCCTCACCAGTATGTGCTATCATTTGAGTTTTTGATCTTAGCCATTCTCACAGGTGAGAGATGGAATCTCAGAGTTGTTTTAAGTTGCATTTCCCTGATGACCAAAGATGTTGAACATTTCTTCAAATGCCTCTCAGCCTTTAGAGATTCCTCTTCTGTGACTTCTTGGTTTAGCTCTGTACCCCATTTATTGATGGGGTTATTTGATTTTTTGGTGTTTAATTTCTTCAGTTCTTTATATATTTTGGATATTAGCCTTCTGTCAGATATTGGGTTAGTGAAGATCCTTTCCCAGTCTGTAGACTGCCGTTTTGTTCTAAGGACAGTGTCCTTTGCCTTACAGAAGCTTTTCAATTTTATAAGGTCCCATTTATTGATTGTTTGTTTTAGTGCCTGAGCTATTGGTGTTCTATTCAGGAAGTT
>CAJQZJ010004773.1:34670-67790 GCA_907164525.1 Lophiomys imhausi | reverse complement strand
GAGCTGGATTTGTGTATAGATATTGTTTGAATTTAGCTTTGTCATGGAATATCTTGTTTTCTCCATCTATGTTGATTGACAGTTTAGCAGGGAATAGTAGTCTGGCCTGGCATTTGTGGTTTTTTAGGGTCTGCAAGACATGTGTCCAGGCCCTCTGGCTTTTAGAGTCTCTGAAGAAAAGTCAGGTGTGATTCTGATAGGTTTGCCATTATATGTTACTTTTCTCTTTTCCCTAGCAGCTTTTAAAATTCTTTCTTTGTTCTGTACATTTAGTGTTTTGATTATTATGTGGCGGGAAGATTTTCTTTTCTGGTCTAATCTATTTGGAGTTCTGTAAGCTTCTTGTACAGTTATAGGCATCTCTTTTTTTAGATTTGGGAAATTCTCTTCAATGATTTTGTTGAAGATATTTTCTGGTCCATGGAGGTGGGACTCTTCTCTTTCTTCTATTCCTATTATTCTGAGATTTCGTCTTTTCATTGTGTCCTTGATTTCCTGAAGGTTTTGTGTCAGGACTTTTTTAGATTTGACATTTTCTTTGACAGATGTATCAATTTCTTCAATTTTATCCTCTGAGCCTGAAATTCTTTCTTCCATCTCTTGTATTCTGTTGGTGATGCTAGTGTCTGTAGTTCCAATTCTTTTCTTAAGGTTTTCCAGTTCTATGGATGTCTCAGATTGGATTTTCTTCCTTGCTTCAACTTCCCTTTTCAATGTCTTCCATTCCTTTAAACACTTTATTCATTTCCATCACCTCCTTTGCAGTACTTTGTTGTTGCTCTCTGAGGCATTTGATTTCCTCCCTTATGCCTTCTATTATTAATATAAGCATGGGATTAAGGCCATTTTCCTTTATTTCAATCATGTTAGGATGTCCAGAGTTGTCTGTAGCATTATTGCTAGGATCTGGAGACATCCTATTGTTTTGTTTTGTTTTGTTTTTTACCATGTTCTTGCGCTGACCTTTTGTCATCTGATTGACCCTGGTGTTGTCTGTTTCTTTTGTCAGTTTACCTTGCTGTTCAGGAAAACTCCCTGCCCCGGGGAGTTGGCTGATCCTGGGATCCTGGTGTTACCTTCAGATGGTGGACAGGTTCCTGTAATAGACGGCTCCCAGAGAGGAGAATGGCTGCCGCTCTCCTCAACTGCTTGTGACCCAATTGGACCAATATAGAGGGGATTAGAGTGGGGAGAGGGCTAGCCTCTGAGGACCTGGGAGCTGACAGGTCTCCTCAGAAAGGCAGGTAGAGCTGTGGTTGGGTCTGTGTTCTCCTCTCACTGACCCAGTCGTTCTGGCTCCCCAGCTGGGCTGACTGTGCAGGCAGGGAGCTCCACCCACAACAGATGCCGGCCTCAGTGTGCCTGTTGCTGACTGCCTCATATGCTTGGGTGCTAGGGTGAGTGACCCACCCGCCGCAGTATTTGTGGAGAACACACAGTCCCGGGCTCTGTTTGCAGTCAGTCTTGGCTCCTAATTGCTTTACTGTGACTGGGTTACGTCTGTGCCTCTCTGCTACAGTGCACACTGTGCTGCCATGTTGGAAACTCCAGGAAAAAAAAATCTCACTTACCTTTGCTGTTGTGGTGCAGCTGTTTTCCCCTCTTGGGTGTACAGGTCCACATGTAGGCTATATATCAAGCAGACAGGCAGGGCCACTGATCTGTGGCTGGAGCCATGGGCTGGATATGCTCCTGGGCTAGATCTCCTCTAACCGGAGCTCCTTTCCAGACCGGTGACAGAACTGGCTGATCTCAGGGTGGTCGTGTGTAACTTTTATATATGGCTTTCTTGATTATTCTTATTCTTTTTTCATGTGGAGACTTCGGAACTTGCCCCAGCTCCCCTCAAGCACCCAGCAGCAGAGCTCAGAGAATATCACAAGAATCTGCTTTCTTAAGATGCAATTTTTTTTTTGTTTTTTTTTGAGATAGGGTTTCTCTGTATTACAGCTCTGGCTGTCCTAGACTCGCTTTGTAGACCAGGCTGGCCTCGAACTCACAAAGATCTGCCTGCCTCTGCCTCCCAGGTGCTGGGATTAAAGGCGTGCGCCACCACCGCCCGGCTGTTAAGATGCCATTTTACTTTTACTTCCCATTATTATTTGGAGTTTTCTCAATACAGTAGCATGTTATTACGGGTGGCTTAGGGAGAATCTGCCATTTTTCCATGTATTAGTTTTGAATTCCCAATTAATTAACTTGAAAGCAACCAATGGGGTTTCCCTGCCTGTTTCTCCTACATCAATTGTTTGGGGGTGTATAACTCTTTGGAAATTGCTCTTCTTGATTTGTTCTGTCTTATTTATGCAAAAAAGTCTCATGTATCACTGCCTGGCCTTGAATTTACATCCAAAAATGGCCCTAAGCTTCTGATATTCTTGCCTCTTCCTCCTGAGTTCTGGAGTTGTAAACATGGACCACGCCTGGTTTATGTGGCACTGAGTATCAAACCTAGGATCTTTCTAGGTAAGCACTCTGCCAGCCTGAATTGTTTTTTGAAAGACTTACTCAGTCACTCACTCATTTAATCATTGTTTGTCGAATACACCAAGAGTGTGGAAGGCAGTGATGAGGGCCCCAGGAGTATAAGGGTGACCAAGAAGAATGTCCTCTGTACTACACAGCAAAATCAGGTCCACTAAGAAAGCTTTTATTATTTCTTGTGGCTTCTCAGAAAACTCACCTAATTTGGTCATACACAACTCAGATTTCTTGGGATGGATGTTTTGTCTTCTGAAGAAGTTTAATGGAGGTAAAGATGAACTGTCTCCCCAGGTAATAGGGTAACAAACAGTCCCAAAGAATCGTCTTCCTGTATTACCTGAGTACTTTGTGAGTGTTACAAGGTTTTGGCATGAGTTCTCCTGTTATTATCTGAAGCCTGATTAGTAATTTGGAGGAAAGAACATTAGGAATGTAATTTTCCAGCTACAAGTTACTGGTTTGTATGGTAACTTTGTTCTCAGAGAACCATGAGAAAAAAAAACAATAAAATTAGGTTATTTGAAGGAAACTGAGTTTAACTTATGGGGATGATCAGCCTTGATCTAGTAAATTTTGTCAGTTTCCTGGGTCTTGTGGGCCTCCTTCCCCCTTCTAGCAGGGAATGTTTCAATCTGGAGGAAACAGCTACACAAAACTGATAAAGACAAATATCTCATATCCTTTCATGTATGGATTTTAGAATATGTATACACACATATACACGCACCTTTGTACATACCTATACATACCATGAAAGTAGAAGGGAGACTGATCAGAACAGGAGTGGAGATTGGCAAGTGGAACAGGAGAAGGTGATAAGGGTTGGGATATTACCATAGTACACACTGGTATACGTGAACAGAAATGTCATTATAAAAACTACCACTTTGTACATTGAATATTTGCTAAGAAAATGTTTGAATGAACTAAACAAGAGCATTCTTGCATACACAGAACCTAAATAACTTATGAAACCTGATCCAGGAGCCCTCTACCATCTAACATTCATTTGAAATAGGTGTGGTGGGTGCTGGAGAGATGGCTCAGTGGTTAAGAGCACTGACTGCTCTACCAAAGGTACTGAGTTCAATTCCTGGCAACCACATGGTGGCTTACAACCATCTATAATGTGATCTGATGCCCTCTTCTGGCCTGCAGGTATATATGCAGATAGAGCACTCATATACATTAAATAAATAATTTTTTTAAAAAGAAAAGAAATGGATGTGGTAATATTCCAGATGCAAGATACTCAATTCTCTATTAGATTCTTACAAATATTTGTACGTAGGCAGGAGATGGTGACTTATTTTATCTAATCTGTATGTCCTAAAATTTGCAACATGAGTCCAGTTTTAATATTTATTGATTATCCATAGGGTAGTAAATTACCAAAACAATTTCTGACTGGGCACATAGCTCAATCGAAGAGCATGTTGCCTAGTCCATGAGGCTCTGAGTTCAGTCCCTAGAACTCAGAACAGATCACACTAATAACAACAAGGCAACAATAACAAGGCACTGACATTTCTCATGTTGATTGGCATTGTGTGACTGGCTGTTGATAGTATAACTTAAATCAGTCCTTTCTAGCAGGCCATGGTGGCCCAAGCCTTTTATCCCAGCACTCTGGAGGCAGAGGCAGGAATCCCTGTGAGTCTTATAGGTCAGCCTGGTCTATACAGACAGACAAGTATATATATGTAATCCCAGTACTCTGGAGGCAGAGGCAGGTGGATCTCTGTGAGTTTGAGGCCAGCCTGGTCTACATAGTGAGTTCTAGGACAGCCAGGACTACATAGAGAGACCCTTCTAAAAAAGGAAACAGTCATTATTAGAGTGGGGGACTTCCTGTTTTTAGTAACAATTGAAGGGTCTTGAGCCCCTGACTGTTGAGTCATGACAGACATGTTGGTGATAACACCAACTGTGTTATCCACAATTCTCTCAATGTGGAGTAAATGTGTCATCCACAATTCTCTCAATGTGGAGTAAAGAGTTTCCAAGCAATAAAACCAACATCACAACAGCAACAAGCCTGGCTTACACATTACTGTGACTACTGTGTAACTTACCCCTCTAGTACTCAAAATTGCTAAATACAAATTTTGGCACAGAACTACATTTCTGCGATAAGACTTTAAAGTAAGCCAGGCCACTATGGTTATGGTGATGCACACCTTTAATCCCAGCACTTAGGAGGCAGAGGCAGGAAACTAAATCAGACTGGTCTACGTAGATAGACAAAGGTACATAGTGAGATTTTGTCACAGAGAAAGAGAGAGACTGAGAGACTGACTACATCGCAGGTGCAGAGTGTTAATGGGAGAGCACGGCTGTCTACCAGATAAAATCTGAGTTCATATAACTGGTGGGGATCGCTTGATTCTGAGTCTAGACCCAATGAAGGGAGTCTAAACTACCTATTGGCAGTTAATTTAGGACAGGCTACAGAGGAATGTGTATTTCCTTGTTATCCATGGAGGATACATTCCAAGACCCCCAATGGATGCCTGAAGCTACAGAGTACCCAACCCTATATTCTATAATATATATATTATAGATATTATACAATATATATGTATATTATATATTATACACATGTAGTATATATAATATTATATATGTATAATATACCTATATGACACATGTGTAATATATATTATATAAATATACATAATCATTAGTAAAACAGCATGAATTTTCTTTTTACCTTTCTTTTTTTTGAGACAGAGTTTCTCTGTGTAGCCCTGGTTGTCTTGGAACTCTCTCTATAGACCAGGTTGGCCTTGAACTCAGAGATCTGCCTGCCTCTGCCTTCCCAGTGCTGGGATTAAAGGTGTGTGCTACCACACCCAGCTAAAACAGAGCAGTTATAAAATATATTATAATACAAGTTCCATGAGTGTAGTGTCTCCAAATATCCTGCTGTGTATTATATGTAGGGCTTGGCACTATATTTGGAGGGAATGGTTAACTTACACCACAGAAAGTAAAATCACAGATAAAGAGTCTTCATTACTTAAGTCTTGATCAGAATGTATATACCAGAGAAAATGAACTGGTCATTGGCCCACTGTGTTGTGACAGGGGGAAAGAAGAGGCAGCACGGTGGACCCATGGGGGTGATTTATTCAGGTAATGTGAAAGCCTGGGTGTGTCCTGAATCTCAGGAGAGGAGACCCCTCTGGGACCTGTAGAGAAATATAATTAATTAAATCACTTACCCAATATTTATATTTAATTGGTCGGTGGGTGGTGTTAATCCTTAACCCGCCATTATAAATGAATACAAATAGACACCATGTGGATCTTAAGAAGCCTAGGCCTGGGTTGTGCAATCCTAGCCCATCTAAGCTAGCTCATAACTCTATTACCCAAATATGACCCTATATATACATACATCCCTTTGGACTATTATTTATCAGGCTAAACTGATGTTCCAGGCCACATGGAAGAATCTTCTTTAATCTACCCCATGGCATGTCCTCCTTGTTTACTCCTGGCTTCTCTCTGGCAATCTTCTCCTTCCCAAGATGCTCTGTCTCTCTCTAAAAGCTTCTAGTCCTGCCTACCTCTGTCTTTGCCCAATCTCCAGGACTCAGCATTTAGTTAACCAATCAGAGTCAATTAAGTAACAGACAGCAAACAGGACCAATTAACATTTAGAATGCTTAACACTACCCCATCAGGGACTTGATGAAATAGAGTTCCCAGTAAGAATATTGAATATTCTTATTTTGCTAATCTTCATTAAGGTAGTGCTGTAGCTATTTTTTTCTGAGCATCTAATAAAATAAAGATCCATCTTACAAAGGGTTAAGTCTTCCATGCCATTAAATATGATAATTGTCCCTGTATTATTATCCATTCAGATTTCAACTTGTGTCAGTCAGCTCCATCCATCTGTGTTGCAATGGCAGCTATGAGAGTGTTCTGAGGTCATAGCCAGGATGGAGGGTCCACTCTAAATTACCCTGGGCAGTGAGCTCACATGCCTCTCAAGGGAGCTTCCCTCTGAAAGTTCTCCCATTACTTTCTCACTTGGCTCCTGCTCCTTTCTCAAGAGTTCTGATTTAAAGTTAGCTTCAAATGGAGGAAACAGTCTACCCAGTGCTCAAGGACATTGGACAGCCAACATCCTGATGTTAACACAGGTCTCACCTGCCCAGACTCTCAGCCTCTCGGATCAATGCCTTCCTTTCAGCCAGGTGCCAACCAATCATTAATGGATGTTTACAGTGGAGATGGCAAGTTGCTGTGACACAGCTTAAGACATGATCTAGTTAGTCTCTTTAGTTTCACGTCTGAAGGATTTAGTGGCACAAAATTGTGCTTGCTGGGGCTTCACTGTTTCCTTCCTCAACCCTTTATTTCAGATCTTTGGTTAGGGACAAAGCATTACATAAAACAAGTTTACATAACAGCACCCCTACCACATAATCATATATTATGGCTGGTGATAAAGAAAAAAATAAGCCCTTCACAAAGCATGACTCTCCCAAAAGAATTTAAATTACAAACCTAAGCTTAAACCTCTTGGCTTTTACTAGAGTTACAGAACTGATAATGTCCAACTGGGATATATAAATTACCATGTTCAGAGCCACCACTTGACTCT
Organism: Lophiomys imhausi; assembly: GCA_907164525.1. NCBI lineage: Eukaryota > Metazoa > Chordata > Mammalia > Rodentia > Muridae > Lophiomys > Lophiomys imhausi. The sequence goes on along the minus strand of CAJQZJ010004773.1, from coordinate 60,685 downwards.
TAATCAAACCCTCCTGCTACTTAATCTGAGGTGCAATCATTCTTGATAATTGGCAGGTGACATTTTCATAGGAAGCCACAGTATATTTATACACGCATGAGTTTAAATTGAGCCCCTCCCTCCTATTGATTGAGAGAGTGAAGGATCATTCCAGCTTTTGAGATGTTCAACTTTTAGAAAGCTGAAAAGTTTGGGCGCTGCAGTTGCAATCCTCAGGGGTGATTTGGGAAAAGGGAAGAAGCTGTTTTAATAGCCCGACTGGGATCTGTTTTGTAGTGTGCTACCTGGCCTGTGAGCTTTTTCCACTTTATAGACTATGCCTAGCTGCCAGTTGAGATAGGTTTGTTTTCCATCCAACCTTTGGTTATAAAAAAGAAGAAAGAAAGAAAGAAAGAAAGAAAGAAAGAAAGAAAGAAAGAAAGCAACAGCTTCGGAATGTTAAATAAATGAGCCCAGTATTCAAAAGTGAGTTTAGAGCCTATATGTTTAATGTTTTTCTTTGAGTCCATGAACTTTATCCCCTTAAAAACCACCAATGGATTTCACATCTGATGAAAAAAAAAAAAAACTGGCTTCAATAAGACAAAGGTGCTGGCAGAGCCAGGCCTTCTTAGTATAGGTAAGATTATGATCTGAAATGAACAGTGTATGAGCCAGAACACTCAGAGATGAAACAAGAAAAGAAATGTGATGGTGTTAGTTTCAAACTCATGGTCCTAATTCCATAGTGTCCTGGATGCTGAAACAGAATCTCCTGGAAAGGCTGTTGCAAATTACAATAAAGATGTTTTGTTTGGTTCATGTTTCTTGGGGGTGGCCTTAACTACACACCCTGACCAACAAATGCCACACAGCTCTGACCAGTGACTCATGGGCTGAACTGCGAGATCTCGTGTCAGTTTCAAAATATCATTTATAATTATCTGAGCCAAATAGTCAAGGGCTTATCATAACTCAATATACTTTCTTGGCTCTGTTCTAATTAAATCCTTATTTTAAAAAATGTATGTGTATGGTTAAGAAAAACTTTATTTTATTTTTATGATAGACTCTCTAGCTAGGCTAGCCTTGAACTCCCTATGTAGAAAGAATGACATTGAACTTCTTAGTATGAAAATAAAAAATAAGAATCTCAATAGAGTAAAAATAACCCTGCCCCCCCCATGGAAAACAAATCTTTAAAGATTATTTTGTTGTCGTTACAATTTTTGTTGGGTATTTTTATATCCTTCTTCCTCTCTCTTCCCTTTCTTTTTCCTTTTCCTTTCCTCCCTCCCCCCCCCCCCTTTGAGATAGGGACTAAGATGTAATCTAATATGACTTTGAACTCAGCATCCTCTTGCCTTCTGTCTGTCCTGAATGTTGGGATCATGGCCCTGAGCCACCATACACCATTCATCTTTGTCTGTGAACATAAGCATTGATGGGGCTGGAGAGATGGCTCAGTTGTTAAGAGCCCTTGTTGCTCTTGCAGAGTCAGGAGTTTGGTTCCTGGTAGCCACAAGTGGAATCGTAACCATCTGAAACTACAGGTCCAGGGAATCCATTTCCCTTCTCTGGTTTCCCAGGGCCCTGTAAGTAGGCACATACATGTTTTACTCTTTCGAATAAAAAAAATTTAAAGATACATTTAAAAATTTAAGGGTAGTTGTAATGCTGCAGTGAATTTCTTTCTCTTGTTTTGTACTCCTAACATCCAGCTTATTAGAAGAGAAAGATTGTGTGTGTGTGTGTGTGTGTGTGTGTGTGTGTGTGTGTGTATAATTTGTGTATATATACACACTCATATAAACAATATATATGTGTATCTTCCCAAGTCAATATAGTGATGCAAAGAAGAACACTTAGTTCAAAAGCAAAGTGATGACACCCTGAGCTTAGGTGTCCCTTGTCAGTTGTCAATGAGTGACACACAGTTGATAATAAATGATAGCTTCACCACTAAAAATAGCTTCTCTTAATAATGGTCGTGAATTGAATTCTACACTACGCGGTATTGTGTAAAATGCCATACCTTACATTCTGACCTTTATATTAAGTAAGAATGTAGGCCAGTTTAATCTCTGCAAAGAAAATCTTTATTCAGCAACACTCGTTTGTGTGTGTGTGTGTGTGTGTGTGTGTGTGTGTGTGGTCGTGACAGGTGTCAGTATTTCATCAGGCCATCTGCTCTTTTGTGGTATTGCCGGCAACCCAGGCCTGTTTACGTCATGAGAATAGCCATTAGATGGGGGTCACTAGCTTCCAGTCTCCCAAGAGGGTGACAATTAGTAGGAGGCCAAGCAAAAGAGAGAGCCAAGAAAGCTGCAGATCTGAGAGGCATGTGGGAAGGGCGTTGACGGAGGAAACTTAAGTCTCCCAAATGCAGAGTCCAACCAGGAAGGAGGCTGAGCTCAGATCCCTGAGGGTGGGGTGAAGGAAACAGAAAGGGTCCGGGGGTGTCGTGGGCTGCAGCAGAGTTATTTACAGGGCGCAGCTTTCCTTGGAGACATTTTAGGAGCGGGTTGGCTTGTGGGCGTCAGGGGAAGAAGGTGCTTTGTCGCCAGGCTTCTTCTGTCTGGTGGGGCGGACGGCATAGCAGGACCGAGGGGCAGGAGCCCGCCTAGCTCCTCAGTCCAACAGCTCTCATCCCCGCCTCCGATTCCCATCCCGCCCCCCCCCCCCCCCCCGCCCAAGGTTTCTCTGGGAGTCGCCATAGCAACGGACGCCTTTGGGACTCAGACTCTCAGAGCTCAGAACGAGTTGAGAAGTTCGGTGATGGCTGCAGGCTCACCGCCCAGCGGGCATGGAGGAGGCTAAGAGTGAAGAAAGGCTGAAGATACAAAAACGTTGGAAGATGATCCAGACCCTCGAGGGGGTTACTGACCAATTAGGATACAACCCCAGGTGACCTGCCCGCTTCGCCCACGCTCCCTCCCCAGAGCTGTCCCCAGAACCCATTCTCCACAGCCAAACAGCGGGTGATTTCTTAAGTAAACCACAGGCTAACAGCTCAGAATCAGGTCTGGGTTCCAACTTTCGCCTAGCTTCTCACCAGGCCCTGACTTAAGCGGTTTCCTTTTCCATGCCTCTGGTATCTTAACTGGGAAACGGGACAGTGACCAACTGTACCTACTCCATAGACCACAGGGAATGTTAAATGTGTTCAACTAGGTACAGTTTAGAAGAGGGTCCTACAGAAATGGCACGAGACTGCTTTAAGAAAATATCATAGACGAAATATCATAGATGCCTGTGTTTAAACACTTATTTCTTCTGGGGATTCTGGAGGCTGGAAGTCGGAAAACTGAGCACTGATTTGGTATCTGATGGTTCTTTCTCATAAACAGCAGGTTTTTACTGCATCCTCCCTCAGTGGGAACAACAGAGGCACTGTCTCCCAATTTCTCCACTCTGTACCCCCCACTTCGGCTTTTTATAAGAATATAGTCCCATTTATGAAGCTCCTACCTCATGGTCTATTCATATCTCTTGACCCCACCTCCGGAGTCCATCACTTTGGAAAGTAGACCATTTGCACAGATTTTCCTAGAACTGGAGCACCCGCAAGCGCACAGAGACAGCAAGCCATAGGCCTTTGCTAATGGAGTCATTATTTCAGGGTCCTTAGGTTTCATTCCTCCCTCTCAGGATTCCGGCCCTGCTATTGTTACTTGGATAATGTGGAATTGACATTTCTGGAAAGAAAGTTTTTTCTTAAAACACTTTTTCAGAGTAGTAAGCACATAGCCCTAGGTAACTGTCTACAGGGTGCAATTCCACAGCTCAGGAAACCAGGCTATTGTTCCAGGTAAGCCCCACACTGAGGCAGCTCTAGAGAATGAGAGAAGAGGAGACTGTTAGCACTCTGGCCTGCAGGGGGATGGGAAGGTATCCTGAGACTCCTGAGCCCGGGAACGCACAATTATGAGGGAAGGGAGTATCCCCAGTGAAAGTGTTACAGCTCTCCGGAAGGTGAGCCACACAGCTCTTTTTTGGGGGACAATGTCCCCATGGAAGGATATCCTGAGGCTCTGGAGCTTAGGAATCCCACAGATTCCTCAACAGAGGTGTTGCAGTTCACAAGGGAGAGTTTTCTCACCCCCAGCTGAGCTGAGGAGCCCCAGGCTAAGCTCTGCTCCTTCTTCTTTTTTCTTTTTTTTTTTAACAATTTATTTTTTGTTTCTTCAAGTTACATCTCAATCACAATCCCCTCCCTACTCCCTCCTCCAGTCCCACCCTTCCACCCTCCTCCCCCCAACCCCCATCCTCTTCCCTTTTTTTTTTTTTTTAATTTCAGGTATTTCTTTTTCCCCCCAACAGCTCTCTCTTTCAGTCCAACAAATGGTTCTTTCTCTTATAACTATAAATACAAAACAACAGAAATAAATAGACCACAATTATGAGTTATATGGCTTAGCATACATTCCCAATGTCCAGTCCATATGTATTTGGCACCTGACTTTAACATTCTACTATCTAACCATCTCCAAGAGTTTAAAGTTCTATATCTAACTCAGCTTTCATACTAACTTGCCTCACAATTTTAAAAATATCTTCTTAGATCCAAAACACCCTCTTGATTCCTAAACAAATCAAAATTTAACTATGAAACTCTAGCTATGTGTCTTCCCTTCTTTGCTTCTTCCCCCAGGATGAATGATGGAGTCTCAGCAGGCAGCAAATCTCATAAAAGAGATTTTATTGGAGGGTGGGGAACAAATCCAGGGTGTGTCTGCCCCTGTTCCCAGGAGAGGACAGTCCAAGAGTAGAGGAAGCTCTGGGCTTATATAGGGTTGGGGGGCGGGTGTGGCTTTCTAAGGCAGGAATTTCCAGAGTGAGGGTTGGTGGGCCTTCAAGTCCTGAGCTTGGGGGATCCCATTGCAGGGCTGGAGACTGTTAGAGGCTGAAACTGCCATTCTGACAGAGAGGTGTGGGGGAAGGGCCTATTAACCCAAGCCTTAGGGGATTTACACAAACTTGAACTCCAACAAAACAAGTTTCCTTAACTGTGAATTCATACTAAAGGGTCAGATTCCTAGTCCTGGTTCCTGGCTGGCAGTGGCAGACCAAGTAAAGTTCCCTGCTTCTTTTGGGGAATGGCTAATTTATACATTATTGCCACAGAGATGGCCCAGGAGCTCACAGACAGGCCTCCCTCCCCAGTTCCCCATCAGCTGAGGCCCTAACTGAAGACTCCTTCCTGTGTTGCTGGCTCCAGTTTCCCAGTGTTTTCCTCAGCCCCCTGGAGTCCTGAGGTGCAACTCAGGTCTAGGGATATAGAAGGGGCCAGCAGCACACCCTGAAGGTCCCAGTACCCCTTTCAGGAGATGTTACCCAGGGGAGTAGCAAGGCTGAAGAGGGGACACCCAGGGAAAGATGTAGGGGAAGTCCAGAGTCAAAACCTGAAACAGTGGGGCCTGGCTGCTGGGGCTCCTCAGGTGGAGGCTTGGATACTTTCCTGTAAGGTATACAAAGTTTTTAAAAGTATACAAAGTTAAGAAAGAAGAGTCTGTGGCCGGAAAGTCTTTCCCCGCAGCAAGAATGACTGACTGAAACTGGATAGGAGGTGCTACCTCTGTAGACAGCTCCCTAGCTGAGGCAGGAAAGATGTCTCAGTGGGCAGCTCTCGAGGTAGAAGGCTGAGGCAGGACAACTGCTGAGGCAGGACAGCTCCCTTGTCAGCAGCCCGCCAGTAAACTTTTGTGGCATGCTGCTCAGGGACTTTACTGACACTGGGGAAGGGGGTGAGGGTGGACCTTTTGATGAATTGCCGCCACAGCTGCTTTGATCAGCCGTGGCAGCTGCATTGGGACCACAGACAGAGACAGACTGACTATAGCTGGACCAGGTCCAATAGTGAGCCTGACCCAGTACACGGTCCTGCTGAGCTCAGCCTCTCTGGCTCAACTGTGTTAAATACGAGGTGTGCTGGTTAAACTAAAGTCAGCACACAGAGACCCTGATAAAAGTGTCCAAAGCACTCCTCACAGTCAGCTCTTGGCAGAAACCACTGGAATTCTGTGTCTAATCTGTTCCCAAGAGTCCCTTTCTCTCCTGGACCCCTTGACGTTCCAACAAAACATTCCAGCCAGACTCAAGGGGCAGACTGACCTCTGCCAAGTGCCGTACTGACACATGTTGATTGAACCAAGGAACCACTGATGCCTATAATAAGTTTTCTTCACTCAAAGGCTCAAGGAACCAAGTTAGATGGAGTTCTGGTATGAGTGGGAAAAAGTGGGTTAGCCAGTGAATGAAGATGAGTTAGGCCCCGGAAGACAGTAGTTCACAGGTCTGCCTTGGTGAAGTTAAACATTCTAGTTAGGAACCAATGGCAAACTCGTAAGTCAGTAACCACATAATGAGTCAGACAGCATTTACATGTGAAAGAAGAAACAGAAGCAAAGGGCAGCAGAGGAAATTGTGTGTGTGTGTGTGTGTGTGTGTGTGTGTGTGTGTGTGTGTGTGTGCACATGCGCAGAAGCAAAGGGCAGCAGAGGAAATTGTGTGTGTGTGTGTGTGTGTGTGTGTGTGCGCGCGTGCGTGTGTGTGTGTGTGTGTGTGTGCGCGTGTGTGTGTGCGCGTGTGTGTGTGCGCGCGTGCACATGCGCGCACACCCCCAAGACACTAAGTGGAAAAAGGGAATTGTAATTTTAGATATGCTCTCAGGAAAGGCTTCTCAGAGATGACATTAAGAAGAAGCTGCTGGAAGAGTCAAGCAGAGATATCTAGAGCCAAAATGTTCCCAACTGAGAAAACAAGAAGTAGAAAATAGGGAGTCTGGGCTTAGGGAATAGCAAGGAGACTAGCTTGACTATAACAGAAAGAACGGGGTGAGCTGTGGACAAGAGGCAGAGGAGAGATTCACGGCCAAACTTCGGGGTCTTAGATCACCATAAACACTTTAGTTTTTATTTCCAAAGAGATGGGAAGTCAAGAAGGGACTTCACAGCGTCCTGGTGTTCTCTGACTTGCCTATCTATGGGACTCTTCTGCTTCTTGGTAATAAGGGCACAAGTTGGGATACCAGTTAGGGACTTTTATAATATCCATCAAGATGGCCATGGGCACTAGTAAAGCACTTGCTGAGAGGGCCTGAGTTTGTATCCACAACCATGTACAAATGGCATCCCCCAGGGCATGATGAAGTACATGGGTAACCCCAGCATAGCAGAGAGGGGGCCAGGCAGGTTCAGACACTCACTGCCAGCCAGTCTAGGCTGATGCAGCTAGAAGCCTGAGTTCAGCCAGTGGCCCTGCTCCAAAAAAAAAAAAAAAAAAAAAAAAAAGGTGTAATTCTTATTGTCAACTTCTGGCTTCCACATGTGCACACTTGCAGGCAAGTGTGTGTGTGTGTGCACAGATGCTTGTGCTCACACACAGGCAGATAACACTCAAAAGGGGGAAGAGGAATAGAAGGAGGAAGATGGTGATGGGGGAACAGGAGGCAGTCCTTGCCAGGGCTAAAGATGGCTGCCCACCAAAACTGGGATTGGTTGAGTTTACTAACGGACTGCCATACACAGGACAGGCTCCAGGGTTTCGGATCTAAGTATCTGGAAAAATGGAATTGCCATTAACTTTGTTGGGAGAGGGAATGTGAGGAACAGGACTGGGAGCAATATGATAAGCTCATCTTGGGATACAGACTGCCGGCAGTGACTTGTTAAACATGATTTAAGCAGTTTAATAATAGGGTCTGGAGGCTGAAAGAGAGGTCCAGCCTTGGTATATCAATTTGGAAAAAAAATTGTACAAAGATGCTATGTTACATAAATTATGAGATTTGGTGAGATCAGCCAGGAAGTGGGATTGTACATATATTTGTGTGTGTGTGTGTGTGTGTGTGTGTGTACAATTACTTTGAAACAGAAAAAGAAGAATATTTTCCTTAAATAACACTGAGCTGTTCACCACAGTGAAAATTTAGCACCTCTAATGTCATCTTCATTGACTAATCTATTAACAAGCATTTGTTAGGACAGACTATTATAGGACTCAGTGGGATGTACTCCTGTAGTCTATTAATAAATATTCATGGGTCTGTTTTATATGTTAGCATATTCATTTTGTGTCTAATTTATTAAACATAATTGTTATCTCCCAAGACCATGATTTATGCATAGCAAGCAACCTATTATTTGGGAGAATTGCACAGAATTATAAATAAGAACTGTGTAGGAACCACTTAGCTAAGTTCTGGTGATGTGGGCTTCTGTTCTAGGCAGTGGAGTTAGCATCTGAAATTAGAGCTATTTCAAATTTGAAGGGAAGCTGAAGAATAAGCCTTCATATTTTATTTAGATTCTGGGTGGGCCAGATCTTTCTAAATCAATCTTAGAAAAAGTTAAGACTGCAGGCGGGGTGGGGGTGGGGTGGCGTTGGGGGATTAAAATCCCAAATCTGTTTAAACCAAAGATTCAGAGGAAGGGTCTGTCTGCACCCTTGGCTTACAGTTTTAGATAAGTTATTTACTTTTGTTGAACCTCAGTTTCCACATCTTTGAGACAAGATGTTGGAGAATTACTAGAAGAAGAAAAAGTGTAGATTCGAGCATACATCCTACCAAAACCTCTGGGGCAAGTTACTCTATAAGCAAGTATATTGTTTTTAAGCACTCCAGAGGGTTTATCTATAAAATTAAATATTTTATTATTGTCCTATTACAGCAACAGAAGGAATAACCAATTATCTCAAGTTTCTAAATTATAGCCTGAAAAAATATATCAATAATAAAAGTTATCCACATCCTACAAACATACCACTCAAAATAAGTGTTTTTGCCTAATCTAGGAAGGAATAGAAAGAAGGAATAAATGCTCAAGCTTAAGGGAAAATGAAGTTCAGTAGTGAAAAGAAGCTACTCAACAATGGAGGAGGGTAAAGGAGTACAGCTCAAGACTGGAGGAATAAACCACTGAGGTCTGTTAAATACACAATGTGCAGACTGCAGAGAAACAGGGTACAATCAGACGATGGCTTCTTTCTGTTATGGTGACACTGTAATAGAACAAATAATTGTCCCCAGGGTTTAGACAGTAGGCATGCACTTCATCAGTCATTTGAAAAGGTACTATTTCCTGTCCCTTATTAAATATCAAGACAGATTATTAACAGGTAAATTGTAGCACCTTTTCTTTAAAGACACTAATTAGGCAGTAGAACAGTAGTCCTGCTGAAAGCAACTGTGGTCTTCAGGTCTGAAGAAGAGAAAACAAGGAAGAATCCAAGAATTTAGAATTCCTCCAAACCCTGAAGACAGAGATTAAGACCTCTTTGGAGAGGACCTGGCAGCCACTACAGCTTTCAGGATGCTCGTGGCAAAGAGACTTGGCAAGAGGGTGTAAGCAGCGCTGGTCTGCAGGAATAGCTTGCCCAGTGGCTAAGGAACATTACAAGGTACAGTTGGGCCAAAGCTCCTTACCCATCCAGGAGAGCTTTCTGTCATTTTGGCAGCTGTCTTTTTCATATCTACCATTGGGTATGGGAACACTAAAAGGCACTTTGCAGAACTCACAGGCTGCACATCGAGGGTCTTCCTTGGCTCCAGTGTGAGGCAACCACCCAGTCATCCCTTGATAGTCAGGTTCCAGTCATACCCTGCAGTAGAGTAGATACCTTTTGTATGCCTTTGCCTTAGTGGTCTAAGGATCATAGAACAGCCCAGTCTCATGGCTCTCATTGGAGTCACCATTTACAGGGACATTTATAGTTTGTCCCTATTCTTAAAAGTTCATCCATATAGCTCTTCCCTCGAAGCTCTTGCCACCAAGCTCATTCCTTTGAGCTTCCTGGACATTCAGCTATCCTTTCAATTAGCCCCCATTAAGAATGCTGGCCCCGAGCCAGTACTCGTGGCACACGCCTTTAATCTCAGCAGAGATTGGGAGGCAGAGGCAGGTGGATCTCTGTGAATTCAAACCCAGCCTGGTCTACAAAGTGAGTTCCAGGAGAAACCTTGTCTCAAAAAGAAATATGCCAACAACAAGCAAGGAATAACTCTTACCTTGCTCGGTTAGTGTCTTCCAAGGCTCTCTAACTTAAAGGTGCCATTCTTCCTGTGGTTTTGAATTTTGTCTTGTTGGTGGGTTTAAGATTTCCTTTACCTAAATGGGCTCTAGCAAATGGGTTCCTGGCCTTCTCTGTGTAGCTCCCACCCCCCGCCTTTTTTTTTAAATCATCCTCATGTCATTGGTACCTTGTTGATGCCTCCACCGTGAGAAATTAAGAAAGACTAGAATGAAAATTAGATGGAAAAGGAGGAGAGTATCAATGATTTTAGAAGGTAAAACTGTGTGCAGATGTAAGCCCAGACTGAGAGTGTTGCTGGTGTGGAGAAGAATCTTGGAATGCTTGATTGCAAATGAGCACCCTAACTGGGGGCCCTGAGAGCTGCGTTTTTGTTCTCTGGGTACTCGGTTGGTGAGATGCAAATGCCACAAGAGCACAGACCTTCCCTTGTCCACTGTGATTACTCCAGTGCCAAGGCAAACAGCTGGCATGCACACACCATGTGTTACAGTAAAGGAGCTTGGGCCATTAGTCTGGACCCAGATTTGGGAGGTTAGAAAAAGAGGCCTGAATTTAATTCCTTTTTGACGAGGAAGGATATCAAAGCTCTTTGTAGGAAGATAGGTACACAATATAGATTTTAGCAATATACCTCAGGAGACAATGAAAATGATAAGATTCAAAAATAATAGTTTAGAAGCTGGGCAGTGGTGGCACAGGCCTTTAATCCCAGCACTCGGAGGGGAGGAGGCAGAGGCAGGCAGATCTCTGTGAGTTTGAGGCCAGCCTGGTCTACAAAGTGAGTCCAGCACAACCAGAACTACACAGAGAAACTCTGTCTCAAAAACACAAAAAGAAAAAAAAACCAAAACAACAAAAACAAAAACAAAACAAATGCCTAAATAAATAAATAAGTTCAGGGCTGGAGAGATGGCTTATCAGTTTAAGACATTTGCCCCCAAGTCTGATGACCTGAGTCTGATCCTCAGGACCTACATGGCAGAAGGAGAGAAGCAACTCCTGTGGGTTGCCCTCTGACCTTGGCATGTTGAATGGTGGGTTGTACACATACATGTACATAATAAAATGGGCAAATAAATATAAAATTTGAAATTACTAAACTGAAGAAAAGTTTAGAGATTTACGGTAGTATTAGGAAAAGCCTACATGGTTATCTATATTTGTGAGTAGACATCTGAAAATGTCATGGCTTTTTGTTTATGACTTAAAATAGTCTCAAATACATCACGAGAGAACTTTTAAATTTCTAAAGTACATTTTTCTCAGAAAAACAATTTGCCATCAATAGTCATTTTTGAAGTAAAAAAAAAAAAGTATCCTGCAATTCTGTCATCATTGCTAAAAGTTGCTTTTTTCCTAATTTTTTGTAACACATTTAAAAATATGTTCAATTTTGATTGTCTAATGTATTCATTGCTACAGTGCAGTACAATATTATACTTAATTTTACATAGCTATTATAATTTATTAGTGTTTTCACAAATTATTTTCAGAGTTGGCTCTAGATTTCATAGCAGGTAAAGCCTTAAGTATTGACGATTCTTCCAGTTAATCACCGTGAAGTGGTCTTAATGAGAACAGTCAATACTGGTCAATCTCAAATGTGCAACCCCTGTGTGTCAACCTCCCCAGTACCATCACACCTGTAATTGGTCTTTCTGGGTCAAGTGCTTGTCAGGGACTGTTTGAGACCTCACCCTATCCAGTCACTGATGGGTTTTCCTGTCACTGCTCCACAATCTTTGGTGAACAACATAAGACACCAGGGGCACAAACAAGTTAGCTCGTCCAAAGACAGCGTCCAGAGCCATATATCAATTGTATTGAGCTTTCCGTCTCATTCCCAGTTCCCATGAAGGTAACTTTAAAGACCCATCATAGCTTTCTACACACACATTGAGTTACACGCGAGAAGAAGATCCTAGGGATTGGGAGCCACTATTTATGTTTTAAGATTAATTTATTAGTTTTTTATGTATAGAATTGTTTTGCCTGCATGTATGTAAGTGTACTGTGTGTGTGCCTGGTGCCTAGGGAGGTCAGTTGATGGTGCCAACTCCCCTGGAACTGAAGTTACTGACAGTTGTTAGTACCATGTGGGTGCTGGGAACCAAGCCAGGACCCTCTGCAAGACCATCAAGCATTGTTATCTACCATGCAACTCTCCATCTTGGCCGCCATTTTTATATGAGAAAGAAGATTGCTTCTTGGTAGGGAGAAGATGTTACCTCCTTCAAGGTTACTCTGAAGATATAACTTAGAAGGGGCCTTCTCTTTTTTGGCCTCTCCTAAAAGAATGCTCAGGGATGCTGAGGGGATATGGGGGTTTCCAGAACACTGTGTCAGGGAGAAAAATACACAAGTTCCTGAGCTGAATCAAACTAAATCTAAAACACAGTTTCTTATTGGAAAAAAAAAACCCAGAAATTTTAATTAAAATCAGATGTACATTTATGTCTAGGTAATGCTGAAGATCAAATTTATCATCATAATATTGATGTGCATGGACACATGATTGAGAACTTAGTGGAATTAATTGAAAACCATTATTTTTGAGTATCAAGTTTTAAATTTCAAATTAGCTTTTTGTAGTTGAATTCTAAGATGCTTTCATGTTTTTCTTCAAATGTGATGAACAAATTGTGATGTTTAAAAACCTGACAGTCAGCCATGCATGGTGGCACACACCTTTAATGCCAGAGCTTGCATGGGGAGAGGGGATCTTTGTGAGTTACAGGCCACTTAGTCTACATAGTGAGTTCTAGGACAGCCAGAGCTACATAATAATGAGACCCTTTCTCAAAGAAATAAAAACAAAGAAAAGAAAGAAAGAAAGGAAGGAAGGAAGGAAGAAAAAGAAAAAAAGAAAGAAAGAAAAAGAAAAAAAGAAAGAAAGGAAGGGAGAGAGGGAGGGAAAGGAAAAGAAGAAAACCTGACTATGGTAGCATTGTAAAAATAACTCCCCTCCACCCCAATATTGAATGCAATATTCCTTGAGAGCTTACTGTGCATAAAGTATCACACCAAAGTGATTCGAAGATCAGTGACCCAATGGGCTATATACTACTGGGGCATGTTGAAGAGACGATAGCTCAGTGGTTAAGAGGACTGGCTGCCCTTCCAGAGGACTGGGTTTGATTACCAGCACCCACGTGTAGGCTCACAACTGTAACTCCAGTTCCAGGGGATCTGACACCCTCTTCCACCTCTTTCAGCACCAAGCATGCAAATGGTGCACAGACATACAGGAAGGCAACACGCCCATACACATGACATTAGCAGTAATAAGAACACAAGAGGAAATTGAAGAAAGAAAGGTTAAAAAATTTCCCTAAAGTCGGGTGGTTACAGTGTCAGTTCGAATCCACTCACTGTGGCTGACAGAAACTGCCAACAGGAGGTGCATATTATGTGACAACACAGGAAGAGCAGAGGCTCTCGGCAGGTTTCAGGACTAGATAGTTCTCAGGTAGGTGCACGAATAGCTCTGCCACTAAGGAAGAAGAGAAGGACAGCCATCATGCCCACTGTAGGGTCTGTCTCCGCTGCTCAGCACAGGACTAGTAAGAGAAATGTTATGTTTTGTTTTGCATCAGAGCCTCCATTTCTAATGGATTTGCTTGGCTTGCTTGCTCGCTTGTTTCCTTCCTTCCTTCCTTTCTCCTTCCTGCTTTCCTTCCACCTTTTCTCTCTCCCCTCCCTCCCTTCCTCAGCCAACATTTTGGAAAACAGGGGTCGTGATGTGTTTGATCAAATCAATGGCACACCCGGAAAGGGATCTTACTTATGAACCATTGAAGATGCTTGTGTTGACAGAATGCTGGGAGGAATATACAAAGGCTGGCTCCTGGCCTCTGCAGCTGCTCCAGGAGGAGAATTTGACAGTCAGCTACAGGGTGGTGATCATCTTTAGTAGGGCTCAAGCCTTCTGGCTTTAGAGCCTGTTAGAATTTCTTCAAAGTGTTGACAGTCTCTTTGATTTACATTCATCATATCTATTAATAGTTGTCAAAGTCAAATTAGAATGTAGAAATTAAATGAACATTTTTATTTTTTTAATTTATTTTTATGTCTTCAAGTTACATCTCAATCACACTCCCCTCCCTACTCCCCCCTCCAGTCCCACCCTCCCACCCTCTTCCTGCTCAACCTCCCATCCTTTTCCCTTTTTTTTTAATTTAAGGTATATCTTTTTCCTCCCAACAGCTCCCCCTTTCAGCCCAACAAATGGTTCTTTCTCTTATAGCAATAAATACAATACAAAACAACAGAAATAAATAGGCCACAATTATGAGAGTTATATGAATATTTTTAACAACTCATTTAGCATAATGATAAAAATCATGTTAATATAAATTTTAAAAACTTTAAAGAAAATGTAACCATGTTTTTCACTACTCAAACTTTCAGGGGGAAAGTCACTGTCCTCAATTTGGTGAATCTTTTTTATACCTGGCTTAAAGGCAGGCAACTCCTTCATTTTAGCTGCTTCTGCATTCTACCAGTCACACAGCCTGGAGCCACTGGCCCCAGTGAACTTTTGTGAGAAAATTATAGGGCAAATGCCAAATTCTTAATATTGTGAAAAATAATTTTCCTCTTGTGAATTCTCCTATAGAGTGTTCTGGAACCCCAAGTGTTCTCAGTTCACACCAAGAGAATATCCATCTTAACATACTTCCACTAGATATGCCCATGCATAAACTATAATCATCTCTAGCAATAACGCAGGATAAGGTATTAAGATAGTAGACTTAAGTACATCATATGTCTGAAAAGTGGAGGAAACACAAAGACCATGCAGTCACAATGCAGGGAGTCTGACAACCAGGCTGAGTTCAACTCATTTATGACAACCAGATAGTCCAGAAGTTTTCTTTATTTCATAGATGCTTAGAGCATTGTAAATATAATCAAATTTACCTCCAAATGTGTGTGTTTACCTTTTTCTAAGGAGATGTAATGTCTGTTCTCCTTTCAGACTTCATATTTCGGAGAATTTAAAGGTTGGCTTTTTCTCTTCAGACCATGCTACCCAGACAGATTGCAGTGAAATTTTTTCATTGAAAGATTTAACTGAAGCAACAGAAAAGTTAATGCAGGTAAATCTGGGTGCAACTTCTAAGGTAACTTTGTCTATTATTTGTCTTTCTGGGGATTAATTGGATTGGTGTACTGGAGATCAAACCCAGTGCTTGAGGGGTGTTATGAAGTGCCCATCTTTGACCCACCCTACAGATACGTGTTTATATACATCTTCTATTGACAAAACGGAAGTGATTGAGATTGTTTCAATATACAAAGGTGTTTGAGAAACTGAAAGGGATGACAACTGTGTTTTTCTTAAATTTTAAAGATTTAATTTTAATTGTGTGTATGTGTATGTTTTGCCCGCATATATGTTTGTGTACCATGTGTGTGCTTAATGCCCCTGAAGGTCAGGAGAAGGGATCAGATCCCCTGGAACTGCAGTGGCAAGTGGTGTGTGCCACTGTGTGGCTTCTGGGAACTGAACCCAATCCTCTGTGAGAACAGTAAGTGTTCCTAACCACTGAGCCATCCCTCCAGCCCTGAGCTGCACCTTTTTAATTATTATAAGCCATGATCTATATGTGTCATGTCTGTGTCTTTCTTACATATGTGAGTCTATTCAGTGAGAGATCTATCCTTTCGACAGCTGTGGATATTTTATGCTTAAAATACATTAAGAAAAGTAGAAAATATTTTCCATATAAATAAATGTACACAATGAGATACTGACTAACTTTCTACTGGTACAGCTTTGTCAAATCGTATCATATCCCTTGGATCTTTTGAGACTGAAAAAGAGTGGGTCACTTCATAGAATAAGATATTGAGTTATTAAAGCCACCACATGAATTGGTGTACTACTACAAATAGTCTCAGGTGCCTTATTTTTATTTTTTTACATATTTGGATATCAATACATATAAAGATCTTCCATGTAGTTGGATACAGTAGCACATCCCTGGAATTTAGGTTACTATGGAAACTGAGACAGGAGAATCACTAGTTTGAAACTAGCCTGGGCATCTTTGTGACACCACCCCTGCACTGGTGGTTCTATAAGAAAGAAGGCTGAGCAAGCCATAGGGAACAAGCCAAGAAGCTGCACCCCTCCATGGCCTCTGCATCAGCTTCTGCCTCCAGGTTCCTGCCCTATATGAGTTCCTGCCCTAACATAAAGTCATTTATGGTGTCCTTGACCCCTCTCCAACTCCCTCAAATTTTCCCCTTACTCTTCCACAAGAGTCTGGATGTTCCTGTTGAGCAGGCCTAATGACAGCCTAGATGTTCCTGGTGCAGCAGGAACATCTTGTGGAGCTTGATGGAGCAGTCCCATGACAGTGAAGCTGGATATTCCTAGTATAGCAGGCCTAGATCTTCCTCTTGTATCAGGCCCAGTGACCTGGATGCTTCTGGTTTATCGGGCCTGATGAAGTGACTATAAACTATATTTCTAATCTGTCCCTTCATGGTACTTTCTATGTGGCCTATTTGGAATAGGTTGAAGCATATAATACCTATTAGTATAACATAATAACACTATGCTATTGTGAAACACTATGTCAAAAAATTAAATTCAAAATAAAAAAGGAAAGAAAAGCAAAAACAACAGCGGAGGGTGCTTAGTGGGGCAAGTACTTGCCCAGCATGTGTAAGGTCCTGGGTCCAATATCCCGTGTCTTGTTTATTTCACAACTATGTCATAAGATGTACAGCATATATTTCTCTATCCCTGTATTGATAGACATTCTGGTAGTTTCTAATCTTTCATTGTGATGAATAATGCTGCAAGTGCCAGTAAATCTGTGGTGTGAATTCTTAAAAGGGAATTTGTGAGTCAGAGGGTACATACATTAGTCACTTTGAAGGGCATTGCCAAATTGCCCTGCTGAGAGACTGTACCGCCAATTTTCACTGTGAAGAGCTTTTGAAGATTCCTCCTCACCACATGTTTGAGAATTTATTGTCTTCTTTTACAAAGGCACATTTTCCAACAGTATCTTTGTAATTTTCTTTATAGGTAGCTAGGTGGGTCCAAACTAAAATAACTTTTATTCAAGAGAATTTAGGTGGCAGTGGTGCATGAAAGCTTAGGGAGCCTTCTTTGAGATACAGTACAGAAGCACTGACTTGCCTGTCCTTGCCTCCTCTTCCAGTGCCTCCTTCCCACCTCCCTCTCCTCTGCCCCAGGATTCTATCTAATTCCAATCACATCCCCAAACTCCCACCTGTAAATACCATAGTCATGCAAAACTTTCACTCTCTTAGTGTCTCATGATGGAGATTAAATTCCAACATAAGCTTTGGAAGGAACAGACCACACTCAAACCCTACTATTCCCTGGCATATCTTAGTTCTCAAATTAGACACCATTTTGAAAACCCAGACACAATGAGAGAGAATTATTGGACTTCTCCAACATACCATATCAGAGACATAAGTCTTCAAAGAAAAGCCAGGCACCAGGTCAGATCCCTGAACCAAAGAATGTGCTGGAATATTGGCTCCCAGGGTCCCACTCTCTACGCTAATAAATGATTTTTATTTTGTAGACCATTGCATCACTTCAGGTGGATTTTGGGTTTCTGAAAGATCTGGTTCAACTGAAGTTCGAGGACCGACTTAAAGAGGAGTCTTGGAAAATCGTCAATGTGCTCCATGACAGGATCTTAGAAATGAAAAGGTTTTATCAACAGGTAGCTGCTCTCTTGTTTTCTCTGTTCACCATGTGGATCCATCGTGCATGTGCTGTGGACAGATTTGAATGTAGTAACTTACTAGGGCAACTGCAGTTATGTTCGATGTGTCTGGAGGAGTTAATACGGTCAGGAGCTTCGCTGAATACCTCATGGATGAGCTCAATAGTTCCCATCCTCATCTTGTACACTTGGAATAACTGTTGCAAATAAGGAAACAAGTTAATTTGCTCACAACTACCAGCCAGCCAGCAGAACTTTAGATTGTATGCCAGATACTTGCTTTTGACCAGTTTTTAAAAGATAGTACTTTTATTTATTCTTCAATTATTTCTTGTACATATACAATGTATTTTAACCGTATCTACTCCAAATCCCCTCTGTAACTCTCCCAGACATCCCTCCAACACACACCCATCATACTTCCATGTGTGCTTTTAAAAAAATAATACAGTTGGTTCATTTAGTGCAGCCTGCATAAACATGTGACGTATAGCAGTTGGAAGAAAGTGCCTTCCTTCCCCCAGCTCAGGGTTAGCAGTAGCTCCTCAGCTAGGAGTGAAACCCCATGAAGCCCTCCCCCATCCACACTGGAATATCGATTGGCCTGATATTATGCAAGTCTTGTTTAGGTTATCATAGCTACTGCAAATCCATGTCTGGACATCCCCCAGACAACATCTCCTAGAACTCCTCCATGTGCTTGGGTGAATACACTCCTTCAGCTCCCTCTTCTGTATGTAATACAGACACCTTATTTAGGGATGAGCATTCACCTATTCTCAGCACTCTGACTACTTGTTTGTCTCTGCAGTGGCTGCTGCCATTGCAAAAAGAAATTTCTGACCAGTGTTGAGAGCATCACTAACTTATGGGTATGAAAATAAGTATTTACAAGGCCTTATTCATCAGGCTATTGAGACTTTTTAGAAGGCTGTTTGATGCTAGGGCCTGTGGCCTCTTGACCCATAATAATTTCATTGTTTTGTGTGTATATGTGTTTTCCTGCTTGTGTGTTTGCTCCCTGCATGTGGTACCTGGTGCCTATAGATAAAAGGGTGTTGGATCCACTGGAACTGGAGCTGTAGAGATTTATGAGCATCTTTGTGGGTTTTGGGAATCAAATCTCAGTCCTCTGGAAAAGCAGTCAGTGTCCTTAAACACTGAGACATCTCTCCAGCCAGTCATTGGTTTTTGATCAGGTTTGTGGTACCTGGCACGCATTCTACTCTGTGTGGAACAGGGTTCAAGTCCAATCAGAAAACAATTGATCCCCAGCTTCTCCCCCCATAGCATTCATGCCGTGATTACCCCTGTGGTCACATTTTGCCTGGAGGGTCAGTTTCTACCTACAGAATCTACCTCCGAGTATGCTCATTAATGACTTTGCCCTCCCCAGTGGCCTGCATAGCATCTTTTGGCTTTCTGAAAGCTAGCCAGCAGGGAAGAAGTTTCCAAGTCTGTTTCAGTTTGATTTCTAGATGCACAAAACCAAGATGTTCTTTGTTTTCAGGATTGAAATCTTATAAACTGTCAAGTCAGAGCAATGGCACTAGCCTATGTTCAGGAGGCCTCTGGAGCCTCACTTACCAATAGATCAGATAGGTAGAGGAAGGTATCCCATATCTGCCATTGAGATTTTTACTTAGTAATTGTCCACTGATACAGGGGTACCTTCATTCAAACTCCTTTAAGCACACACACACACACACACACAGAGAGAGAGAGAGAGAGAGAGAGAGAGAGAGAGAGAGAGAAATGGGTTTTCATAAGGTTTCTTTGGTTAAGCCAGTCACTCTGCAACCTTCCTGACCCTCCCCCACCCCCACCATAACTCTCCTCAAGCCTTTAACCCTCAGAATTACCTACCCTGCTTTTTGGGTTTTGTTTTGTTTTTTCAGATTATAATACAACCATATTTCCCCCCCTTTTCTTTCCACCCTTCAAACCCTCGCATATGTGTCCCTACTACAAATTCATGGCCTCCTTTTATTAATTGTCATTGCATGCATACACATATATACACATGTATTGCTAAATATAACCTGTTCAGTCCATACAATGTTACTAGTACATATGTCTTCAGAGGTCATCATTTGACACTAGACAACCAGTTGGTGTACTTTTCCTGGGAAATGGCCACCGCTCACACACCCAGCTTTCCTGGGTTGCCTATATCATGTAGGGTTGTTCCACATCGGCTTTTCCCCCATCCAGTTTTGTATGCCTTTTGGTACCAACCTTGTCCAACTCACATTTGGGCAGTCATGTTGGTGAACCTGCCCTACATTTATGCCACATGTGTCCTGCATTCTATCCCCAACTTTCATCCTCTTTCCCTCCTCCCTCTCACAGGTACTCTCTAGCTTCCTGATCACTATAGACACTACAAGTTAAAGACACATACACACACACACACACACACACACACACACACACACACACACACAAATACTGAAAGCCAGGATAATATCCACATATAAGAACATGTTATTTATCTTTTGGAGCCTGGGTGGCTTAACTCACTATATATTCCATTTCCATCCCCTTCCCTTAAATTTCATAATTTCGTCTTTCTTTACTGTTGGATAAAATTCCGTTGTGTATATGTAGCATATTTTCATTATCATTCACCAGACATTTAGGCTGATTCCATTTCCTAACTATTGTTAGTACAGCAGTGATAAACATAGATGAACAAGAATCACTGTGGGAGGACGTGGAGTCCTTTTGGTATGTGCCAGGATTGGTTAGCTCAGTCATATGGTAGTTCTATTTTCAGCTTTGTGAGAAACCGTCACACTGCCTTACAAAGTAGCTATCCCATTTTACACTACCGTCATCAATAGGTAGGTGTTCTTCTAGCCCCACACCCTAGGCATCATTTGTTGTCTTTTGTTTACTTGATGATAGCCATTCTTATTAGCCTGAGATGGGATCTCAAAGTAGTTTTACTTTGCGTCACCCTTAATGGCTAATAATGTTGAAGACTTTTAAAAATGTTTATTAGCCATTTGTGGGTTTCATTATTTTGAGAACTTTTTTTTCAGTTCCATAGATCATTTTTTTTAAAAATTGGGTTGTTACTTTGATGTTTAGTTTCTTGAGGGTTTTGTTTTGTTTTTATTTGTGGCTGTTTTGTTTTGAAAATACTAGATCTTAATCCTCTGTTGGATGGACAGCCAGCAAAAAGATTTTCTTCCACTCTGTAGGCTGTCCTAAAAAAAATTGATAGTTTTCTTGGCCCTACAGAAGTTTTCGATTTTATGAAATTTTATTTGTTAATTATTGCTTGTATTTCTTCAGAGAATGAAGTTCTTTCTCCCCTTGTGTCTCATATGTGTCATATGTAAAAAATATGGCTAATAAGTTATTTAACAGTATTTAGATTATTGTTGCTTGTTTTGGCAGTAGTTAATTCTTATCCAGACATTATAAATGAGTATACAGAGACACAGGATGGATTTTAACAAGCCTTGGCCTGAATTGTGCAATCCTAGCCCATCTAAGCTAGCTCTTAATTCTATTACCCAAATATGACCCCATATATACATACGTCCCCTTGGACTGCCATTCTCCACGATATGCCGATGTTCCTGGCCATGTGGAATGAGGTTCCTTTTTCTAACCCATGGTGTGTGCCTCCTTCCTGCTGCTCCTGGATGGAATGAATTAATCCCAGCATGTCAGCTCTTATGTTAAGGGCCTTGATTCATTTGGAGTTGATTTTTGTGCAGCATAAAAGACAACAGAGTCTTGTTTCATTCTTCCATGCCTTGATACCCAGTGTTTCCAAAATCATTTGTTAAAGATGCTATCCTTCCTCCAATGTGTATTTTTAGTGTCTTCGTAAAAAAAAAAAAAAACAAAACAAACAAACAAAAAACAGGCAGCTATAGTGGCAGAAAGTTATATCTCAGTTTTCTATCCTATTATGTTGATAAATATGTCTGTCTTTGTCCAGTACCATGATATTTGTATTACCATGCCTCTGTAGAATAAATTAAAATCAGGCATGGTGATACTTCCATTGTATTCTCTTTGATCAGGATTGTTTTGGCTACCCAGGTTGTGTGTGTGTGTGTGTGTGTTTCTATGTGAATTTTAAGAGAGTTTATCCTATATCTGTGAAGAACAATGCTGGAACTTTGGGATTGCAGTGGGTGAATTTGCTTTTGTTCAAGTAGCCATTTTTAAAGAATTAGTTCTGCTGATCCATGAACATGGGAGTATTTCCATCTTCTGCCGGCTTCCTTGGTTTCATTCTTTGGGTTTAAAGTTTTCACTGTAGAAGTCTTTCCCTTCCTAGGTTAGGTTTACTCCAAGGTTGGGTTTTTGTTTCTTGGTTTTTTGTTTTTGTAGTTTTTTTTCATTGCTGTTTGTTTGTTTTGAGGCTTTTGTGACTGGAATTGCTTCTCTGGTTTCTTTTCAGTATTTTTGTTAATGGTACATAGGAAGGCTACATATTTCTATATGATTCTAGGAGTTTTCTGGTGAAATCTCTAGTGTCTCTTAAATAGAGAGCTATATCATTTTCAAATAGGATATTTAAAAAGCTTTTTGCTTTCTATTTGTATTATCTTTTTAAAATATATTAATTATACTATATTATTATAGCATTTGTGCGTATGTGTCTGTGTATGTGCAAATGTGGGTACCTACAGAAGCCAGAAGAAAGTGTCACATTCCTTAGAGCTGGAGTCACAGGGGTTTGTGATCAACCCAATATGGATGCCGGGATCTGAACTCTGGTCCTTATAATTGAGCAACAAGTGCTTTTACTCACTAGACTGTATCTCCAGATCGTACATCACTCTTATTTGCTTCCCTCGTCTCATTGCTATAGCTAGACTTCCAGTACTAGGTAAACACTAGTGGAGAAAGTAAGTACCCTAGTCTTGTTCCTGGATTTACTGAAAATGCTTTGAATATTTTGCCATTTAAAATAATTTGATTGGGCTGGAGAGATGGCTCAGCCGTTAAAGGCTAGGCTCACAACCAAAAAAAAAAAAAATAATAATTTGATCATACTAAGTAGATCTGTATAAATTGTTTATCTCATCTTAGTTAATTTTGGTCACATATGCCTAGAAATTTAACTATTGCTGTCAGATTTTCAATTTTATTGAATTATAGGTGCTTATGGTAATGCCTAATGATTTTATGAATTTCATTGTTATCTGTTGCAATGGCTCCTTTTTAACCTCTAATTTTGTTAAATTGGGTCTTCTCTCTCTTTCTTTTGGCTAGTATGTATGTTTGTAGGGGGTTGGACATTCAGGCTCCATGGTACCCTTGCAGAGGTCAGAGATTCTCTCCTTGCACTGTGGGGGTTCAGGGGCTCAAATTCAGGTCATTATGTTTGGTAGAGTCCTTTTACCCACTGAGTCATCTCGTACATTCTCTTTGGTTAACTTGGCTAAGGACTTGTCAACTCCAGTTTTCTTTCAAAGAACCAATTCTGTTTCATTTTTTTAAATTGGTTTTGTTGTTCATTTGTTTGTTACTATATCATTAATATCTGCCTTGATCTTAATACTTTCTTTCCATCTACTTACTTTTTCTAGGGCCTCTGGGAGTCTTAGATCATTCTGATATATATATATATATATATATATATATATATATATATATATATAGTGAGATTCCATCATACATACAAACATATATATAATATATAATGTATATATATATATAATATATATGTTTTAGTGACCACATCATAGTAAATACTTTGCTAAGCATTTTGAATACATTTATGTAATCTTCAAGTCTATCTAAATTCCCAAATGGAAATCCTGTTATCCCTGAGATACAAATTGCAGAAATTAAGCTTGCCAAGGTTAACCTTTTATATCAGCTTGAACTTCAGAGGGGCATGGTATTTAAATTCAGCTCTTTCCGACTCTAACACCTATTTGTTATGTATACCTCATGCTAGAATCAGAATGGATATGAGAATCAAGAATGTCTTTTTAAAAATAATGTTTCATTTTTACCCTAAGCAAATATAATCAAATTTATTTGAATAATAAAATCATTATAAATTATAGATCAACAAAGCTAACCTTTTAATGAGATCATCCCATCCAAAAGTACAAGGACTAGGAGCTGGAGATGTGACTCAGTGGTTAAGAGCAATGGCTGCTCTTTCGCAGGAATGGAGTTTGAGTCCCAGAACTCACATAGCAGCTCACAACCATTTGTAACTCCAATTTGATAGGCTCCAGCACCCTCTTCTAGTCTCCCTGGGCACCAGGCACACAAGTGGTACACAGATATATATATATACAGGAAATAAACCTATACACATTTTTTTTAAAAGTTAATATTAAAAAAAAATAGTAAAAAGTCTATAAGGACATATGAATATAAATAGATCTTATTCTTGTTCTAAGCAGTTTTAGGAGCATTCTATAAGATTTTAGTTGATGTATGCAGTGAACCATTGTCAAGTTATCTATATCTTATCCATAGAATCTTTCTATTGCTCTTGGTTAAGCACAAACAAAAATTCAGTGTGCTGCAATAGCTACAGTATAGAAGAATGATAAATCCAAATTCTCAAGAAATTGATGGGTTAGATGGCAAGTCATTGCTATGCTCTCTTTCCCAGGGCTATGGAGTGTATTCAGAGGTGCAGTGATGCTTACAATGTTTATTTTTGGTTTTCAGAATGAAGACTCCTTGAGAAAATGCTATGAACAGCAGTTAAGTGACGCCATAGCTGTTATCAAAGGAATGTACCAGGTGGGTTTTGAGCGCTGCCAAAAACAAGACAGGCTTTTGTTTCTGTGTGTGCACGAAGTGGAGCTCACCCTGAGTTCACAGTCTGAACTTTTAGCTTTGGAGGTATGCTGCTGCAAATTTCAGGTGATTTCAGAGAATTCCAGCTTAGACTGTTCACAACTCAAACTAAGTGATGTATGCAGTGAAACATTAACAACCACACTGCCTGATAACAGGCAAAACTTTCTAGAAACTGAGAAATTGCAATCTCAGTTCCTGAGCAGCTAAGCAAATACCTAAATAACCCAAAGTTCTGTGGTGGAGAAGCAGCTGGATAGAAGACAGTCAGATAGCCATAAGAGTTCAAAAGGCAAGTCATAGCGACCAGTGAATGGCCTCTGGTCCTTGATGGAGTAGCCTTCTTAATGGCAGGGCCCCCACTGTGTGGGCAATGCAGTGCTTCAGTCCACCACACTGTGGGACAGTGCGTACTTCTTTCAAAGGTGACTTTTAGACTTAGTGAGCATCTTACGCATCTTTTTGTATCTATAGCTACAATCTCATCTTTCATTTTAATATACTCCAATAGATTATTTATACTTATGGCTGATTGACTCTCTGATCGCTTTGCACATCATCTGGCATAGCTGTATTTAACTATGTAACCGCATGTTCTGCGCCAGAAGATAAGGATGGCCACTTTTTCATTTGGTGTGATCCTTCTCTCAGCTCTGAGCACGCCTCATTGCTGACCCTCAGTTGCTAATCGTGAGTGGTGGTTTACTGCAGCCTGTCGCAGATGTTGGCGTTGCTTGCTTCTCACCCATTTTCACCAACTGCACATCCTCTCCTCTCTTTTAAACTCACAGAAGCATTTCCAATATTTATAGAATCTGAAGACATTGCTTCGACCTAGCTTTCTTTTTAGCAATTGGATGGGCATGGGAAGTCAGGTCTGACCAATGGCCCCTGTAGATGAGTTCCTGTAAGGCTTAGGGGAAAGGATCCTTGCTGACTGAAGAAACTTGCCTTAGTTTGTTTTCTATTGCTGTGATAAACACCATGAGCAAAAACAACTTGGGAGGAAAGGGTTTATTAATCCCAGCTTACAGTCCATCATCAAGGAAGTGAGGATGGGAACTCAAGGATTCTGGAGGCAGGACCTGAACCAGAGACCATCAAAGAATGCTGCTTACTGGTTTGCTCTCCATGATCTGCTCAGCTTACTTTCTTATACAATACGGTAAGTGACTCAGTGGTCTTGACTCTCACATATCAATCATAAACTCAGAAAATTCCCCACAATCTTACCTATAGATCAATCTGATGGAAGCATTTATTTTTTTCAGTTCAGATGGACTGTTCTTCCCAGATGGTTCTAAGTTGAGTCAAGTTGACAGAAAAAAAATCAGCACAGAACCCATGAAAGAAAATGTCCCCTTTTTTCTCTCTTGCATTTATTTGTTTGTTTATGTATTATTTATCCATTTATCTATCTATCTATCTATCTATCTATCTATCTATCTATCTATCTATCTATCTATCTAT
>CAJQZJ010004773.1:17768-34660 GCA_907164525.1 Lophiomys imhausi | reverse complement strand
TATCTATCTATCTATCTATCTATCTATCTATCTATCTATCTATCTATTTATCAAGGTCATAGGACAGCCTGGTGGAATTGGTTCTGTTCTTTTCCTTCCACCTTTATGTGAGTTCTAAGAATCAAATCCACCCGCATTTCCCTCTCCCTTCCTCCCCAACCCCCCAACAATGGAAGAAGGGACACCTTGTTGGTGGTGTTCTTATTTCAGTCAGGGACGGAGGAGATGGCAGTCCTTTGTTCATCCTAGCTTGATGTCTGGTTTGGTCATCAAAACTGTCTTATGCCTAGGACTCATAAAAGTCAAATATCAAATATCAGACCAAATAAAATCAAATCCAGGCAGTGCAACATAGAGGAGGAAAACAGACAAAGACCTACAGACTGCCATGCCACCCACAGTGACCACATGGCACAGGTGGGCCATAGACACCTGCTTGCTGCAACAGCGTTCAGCACAGATGGGAGATGTCACCCAGGGCCCCCACAGACACATGGCCAGCCTGCAGCAGGACCCACCACAATGTCCAAGTACATGGTGGACAGATGGGAGAGAGAGAGCAGTGGAGCATTATGAAGCATTATGAAGAAGATGGAACTGGAGACTCGAGGGTGGGGAGGAGAATCCTGCTGTGAGTGGCCAGTCCCACCACCTGCGACTGATGAGGTTCCAGGCTGAGCTGCTGCTGAGGGCCATGTCTGAGTCCATGGCTATGCAGCAGCAGGAGTTGGTGTTGATGTGCATGGCTCATATCACCATTGAGAACATGGGGATGTACCTGGTCAGGTCAGCCTTGGGACCACTTGGATGTCCAGGGGCTGTGCATAACTGGCCCTGCCCCTCACTGGATGCTTCATTCTGGGAGAGCTGGCCCCATCTCTCACAGGTGGCAGCACTCAGGAGAGCAGGTCCTGCACCTCACCCGGGCAGCACAGCGGAACTGGTCCTGGTGGCAGGGGTGTGGGTGAGCCGGCCCAAGGAAGTGAGTGTGGGAGAACTGACCCTGCCACTCATCTGTCATGGGGCAGCACAGGCTCAGAGGTGATGCCTCACTCCCACCCCTTGCCATATTAGGAGTCAGAAGTGCTTCCCACAGGGTCACAAGCTCAGGAGAGCCATCCCTGCCCCTCATCAGATGCAGTACTTGGGAAAGTGGACCCTGCACCTTGCCTGGACATGACAGCAGAGCTGACTCTGATGACAAGGGCACAGTGAGCCAGCCCTGAGTGTGAGACCACAGTTGAGCTGGTTCGGTCACTTGTCTGCCATGATGTGGCCAAGGCTGGAGGGGGGTGCCTCTGCTCCCTTGACCCTCACCACCTGAGGCAGTCAGGAGAGCTGACCATGAGGTCATAGAATAGGTGAGCTGGCCCTGCCCCTCACCTGCTGCAACACTCAGATTTCAGGCCCTGCTCATCATCTGGGCAGCACAGTAGAACTGACCCTGCTGGAGAGGATGCGGGTGAGCTGGCCCCATGGGTGAGAGCATGGGACATCTGTCCCCACCACTCAGCTGGCATGAGGTGGCATGGTTGCAAGGGTGATGCCCTCCCCACCCCACCGCGCCATCTGCAGTAGCCAGGAGAGCTGACCCTGGGGTTATGAGAGAAGGAGACCTATCCCTGCCCCTTACTTTCTGTAGCACTCAGAAGAGTGGCCCTACACCTCACTTAGGCAATGCAGTGGGGATGGCCTTTATGGCAAAGGCACAGGGGAGCCAGCCCCAAAGATGCGAGAGCAGGAGAACTGTCCCAGCCCCTTACAGGCTGCAGCACTTAGGGGAGGTGGTCCCAGACCTTGATTGGGTAACACAGTGGACATGGTTCTAGAGGTATGGGTGCTAGTGAGTGGCTCCAACGGCGTAAGAGCAGGAGAGTTGATCCTACCTCCTGCCAATGGTGGCATTGGGTGGCCTATCCAGGGCAATGCTGGAGAACTCTCCCTGGTGGTGCAGATAAGGGAGAGCTGGCAGGCTGGCCAGCTCAGCTACTACCCAAGCCCAGATCCAGGGCTCTGAATTGGCCCACCCCAAAATCTATATCATCTGTGAAGGGTTGGGGTGCGTGAAAGAGCCAATCCTACTGTGCCAAAGCTGCAGGATCTCCATGACACAGGTCGACAGCAGGATAACCAGGAGGAGTCCTGATGAGGATCCAGTATTGGTGGTGTCACAGAAGCCAGACCAATGACTCACTGCAATGAACATTTGCAAGTGAAGATGAGTGGACAGAGGGATACATTGTGGGACACACTGTGATAGACTACAGTTTCCACA
Source organism: Lophiomys imhausi (assembly GCA_907164525.1). Classification (NCBI taxonomy): domain Eukaryota; kingdom Metazoa; phylum Chordata; class Mammalia; order Rodentia; family Muridae; genus Lophiomys; species Lophiomys imhausi. The sequence continues at coordinate 32,385 of CAJQZJ010004773.1, read as the reverse complement.
ATGAGATGTTTTCTATGCTCTTTTGTTGTTGTTTTTATTGTTGTTAATGTGTGTTTTGTTTTGAAGGGGGAGGTTGCAAGGGTGAAGGGCAGATATGAGGGGTTCAGGAGATGAGCAGGACTGGGGTGCATGATGTGAAACTCACAAAGAATCTATAAGAAGTTTTACAAAATAATCAAACTCAGAACTCAAATTTGGCTGTCAAGGACTTTAACCTGCAAAGCCATGTTACCAGACCCTCTATGTTAATTATGAGATGGGATCTCTCACTAAACCTGGACCTCATTGTTTCATCTAGACTAGATTGGCAGCAAGCTCCTGGGATCTGCCTGTCTCCACTCTCCCAGGGGCTGGGGGTATTCAGACATGCAATTGTCCTCATCCTTTACGAGCATGCTGAGGATCTAAACATAGGTCTTCATGCTTCTGCTGTAAGACTTTTATCCATCTTCCCTGGCCCATGCCTCCTCCTTTGCTTAATATCACTAAGTCATTTTCTGATGCTTAGAATATCACAGCAACCAGAGGACTGAGATTCACTATATGTGCTGGAGTGACAAGGTAAAAAGACAGAAGATTTCTAGTGTTGACACTGAACAACTGATGTAACTTGCCCTTTTGCTCTGACATGATAACCCTTGGTGTTTAAACCACTGTTGGCTGTTCATTTATTTGCAGCTAAAAACATCCTAAGACCAACTGCTCTGTAAACAGTCTTTGTGCCTTTGTGCCAACTGTGTTTTGATGTGGCCCTCCTGCTATGTCCCATTCAACCTGCTCTTTGGTAATGTGACCTTGCTTCTCTCCTGACCAAAGGCAAAGGTGGCCTTATTGGCTTGCATGTAAGTGAAGACTGAGAGGAAGAGAAATTGTAAAAGAAACTGTAACTTTTATTCTCCTGATTTAATTTTCATCTCGGAGGCTTATTGCCTCCATCTGCTAACCTAGGCCTAGTCCTGGAAGCTTCTAGCCTCCATACAATGAGGCTTATCTAGGCCTAGAATATTTTCAGCCTCTGAGACTTACTTCTGAATAAGCTCATCCTTTCTAGCTCTTTCTGAACTCTGGTTGGCTGGTTCAATTCAACTGTTCTGGCTCGAACTCCTCTCCAGGCCCACTGATTCAATCTGGCTTTTCTCTCAGCCTCTGAATTGCTCTGCTTGGCCTCAAACTAGCTCCAACAATCTATTATAATCTGGCTCCTCATTTTCTGGCTTGTTCTGTCTTCACCTGGGTCTAGCTTGTTCTCTCTTCAACCTGTCTCTGTAAAAATCTCCTGGTTAAAACTGCCTCCTCTCTCTCATTCTCTGTGTTGCTCTCTGGTTTCAACTGCCTCTCAACTCACTAACTCAACTGAACTGACTGTACAGAACTGATAGAACTCAGAGATCTGCTTGTTTCTGTCTGCTGAATGCTGGGATTAAAGGCGTATACCACCGTGCCCGGACCTAAGCTTTACGTTACCTGAAACTTGCTCTATACAAGGCAGGCATTAAACTCAGGGATCTGCTTGCCTCTGTCTCCTGGGATTAAATGTATATCTGTATCCCAGCTGGATCACACAGACCTAGAAGGTCTTTAGATGTGTGTGATCTCTTGCCAGACCAGCCATGTTCTGAATTAAAATCTTTCCACTAGAAATGGTAGGACTTCTGAAACAAGGTCAAGAAGAAACCTTGAAAGTTACCCTCAGACTCTCAGAAGACTGGCTTTCTGCACTGCTCCTCTCTAAGCTCAGCTGCCATGGTGAAAGAAACCCAGCCTATATAGAGTCTGATTGCAAATACTGGGCCTCCAGGCTCATGTGAGCCTGTTGTTACAGTCATCTAAACTCTAGCATCAAATGCATGAGTGGAGAAACTGCCAGATGGTGTCTGCTACCAGTAGCTAGAATCCTTCCTTATGAGGCTTGTGGACCTGTGGAGCAGAGATAAGACCACTATCCCATTGCTGTCATGATTTCTGAACCCAGAATATCAATTAGCATGATAAATAGCTGTGTTTTATGTAACTGCCCTTGAGAAGGTGCACTACCCATCAACTGATAAATAGGATAGGATCCTTATGCTCACAGCAACATGCAATTTCTTGTTCTTATTTGTCAGATAAATCACTTTTCTGATGGCTTTCTACTTGTGTGAATTCATTAAGAGTAAATATAGTGGATGTTTTAGAGCAACTGCCTGGGTTCAAATCCTGGTTTTGCCACTTAATTGCTATGTGATTTTAGGTAAAATACTTAATCCATCTGTTTCGGTTTTCTCTGCTACAAAATGAGGATAGTTACAGTTCATACCACATAAGCAGGCATGCTCCAAGAGTAAGGCAGATTGATCCTTATAAAGCATTTAGAATAGTGCCTAGACCGTGGTGGTAAACTGTTAAATAGCTAGCTCATGTCCTCGTGGTCCTGCTGCTCGTGGTCCTGCTGCTCAGGGTTGCTAGTCTCTCCTGTTCCTCAGGATCAAATCTTAACATGTAGGCACTCAGCCTCCTGCCTACTGACTGAGGACAAGATAAAATGCCCCTAAGACATTAAGACCTCAGTAACCACTATTCATATTTGCTATGTTGAGTCATATGAAATTCCCATTTTTGGAGTCAAAACGTCAAGTAACTCTTTCACAAGATACATAGCTTGAATAATCATAGTTATTTTAATAAATATAAAGCAAAGAAATCAATAAATTGTGTGAGAAATGTCTCTTTAATTAAAATAAACCTTGGTATACACTATCTTCAAATGAATGCTCTGTGGAATGATATGCCAGATACTGACTCTATGGAGATGAGGTAGGGATAAGCAGAGAGGGAAATCATAAATAAATCACAAAATATGTGTGTATTACAGAGGTAAACATAGATAGTAGGGCTTATGGGAATTCCACAAATGAACAGCTATCTCTACTAGTGAACTTTGTGAAGACATAATTGAGGAGGTAATACTTGTGCTGAGTATAAAATTAAGGGACTTTTCTGACCAAAAACTTTCATGGTGTCTCCCTTTGAAAGTTGTACCTGTCTCCTTTTGTCCAATGTGTTCTTTGAAATACTTACAGAAGCAACCCTGGGTGAGTGGGCAAGAAATCTAATGGGAATCTAGGCAGTCAGCTATACTAGCATATATTAGGGTATTTTTGTTGGCAAGTGATAGAAATCTAACTTAATTGGTACTAGCCCCTTCCTCAAGCCAGTCTAGAACTACAACCAGCCCAGGTCATAATGCTAAGGAGAGACCAACCCAGAAGGAGGGATGCTGGCTATGTACAAGTGTTTGAGCAAAATGGCTCCCTACACTTACTAGCATGTGAAAGAGAAGGTTGGACCTAACCAGAGACCTGTAAGTGACTGTTGCTGGGTATGGCAGTGGCCAGTTTGGTGGCTAATAGTCACAGGTAGCTTCTGAGATTGAAATTGTCTGGTGGTTATTTCTCTTTAATTCCTGATACGTCTTTGAGAGTGGTGTTATTAATAATAGAAAGGATTTATCTCAGAGCCTTCTAGTTAGTGTTCTTGCTGACTAGATGCTTAGCCCAGTCATACGTATGCATCTAGAGCTGTGCCTGCCCTGGCTGGCTTGTCTTAAATGTTGTGCCCAGAGATGATGTGTCCCTCTACCTATTTTCACCTCATGGAGTGGACGTGCTCAAAAGGCATCATCAACTTCATTTTGTAGCTGAAGAACATATGATACACAATATGTTAAGCAAAATGCTCAAGGTCATAGGACTGGATAGTGATGGAGCTGGGAGTCTATTCTTGTTATATCTCTGGAGTTATTCTATAACCCATGGGGTTTCCTAAGCAGGAGGAAGAAAGGTGCCTTATCTTTTCAGGTGGCTACTTCTGTAACTATTTCAAAGAAGACATTGGACAAAGGGAGACAGATGCAACCTTCAAAGGGAGACACCAGGAAAGTTTTTGTTAGCAAAAGTACCTTAGGACCAAGTACAGTGTTCAGCACACACACACACACACACACACACACACACACACACACACACACGCACGCGCGCGCACATGCACACACGCACGCACACATGCACACACGTGAGCGCACACACACACACACACACACACACACACACACACACACACACACTGAATATTTGATCGAGGAAAACAGAAAGAGGAAAAGAATGAAGGGAAGATATGCATGATCTCTTGTGGCTTAAGTAATGATGGGAGTGGTAAATAAGGAGACAAGAAGTTCTACTTTAAATGAAAGGAATTAAAGATGTTCCTCAGATACAATATATAGGTCTAGTTGTATTCCCAATTAAACAGTCAGAGATGGGGATGGGGGTGATGGGGATAGGGATGGGGTGGGGGATGAGGATAGGGATGACAGGGTTAGGGAGAGAGGGAGGTGGCAGAATGATGGGTTGGGTGTTAAATACTAATGAACCATTGAACAGTGTGTTGGTGGCACTGTGACTGTGTAAGGAAGCACCTCTAACTCTTACACAGGCAATCTGAAGTCTTTCAAGTTCAATAACATTGTGTAAGACTCAGGAATACTCAAAACACAAGCAGATAGGTGGACAGCACATGATTATTTTCACTACTTTGGTTGATGTATAAAAATTTCCATCAGAAAGAATAGATGTGCTTTAAAGTCAGATTAATCCTTTCTAATCTTTATCTACTTGTTTTGTCTTTGTATGTGTGTGCCCATGCAGAGGCCAGAAGGACATTCAAGGTTCTGCTTTTATCGCCCTCTACTTAAGCCCTTGAGGCAGGATTTCCTCATTGAAACTGGAGTTTGCCTTTTGCCAGCTCTGTTGGCTGAGCCTCATGCACTAGAAATCGGCCTGTCTCTGTGCAGGGGATCTGAACTCAGGTTCAGCTTGTGCAACTCTTAGGTTGCTGTCGTTCCAGCTCTCACATTACCTTCTTAATATGTAGTAGTACATTTACACATACTTACAGTTTGTGCTTCATAATTTGCACATCTTCCATGTTTGAGGGTCTGGCAAGTGTTGGCTTTCATCAGAACTAGTCCTCAGTCATGAGATGACATTTGCTTTGAGTTTTTATAATTTTTAACTGTTCTTTTGACAGTTCTTTGAGTCTTAGGGTTGAGGGAGGTTTCTTCAGAGACATGTGTGTTTGCTTCTGTGAGACTCTGTGGGTCTGTGGTGACTGTAACATAATTCTCAGCTGAAATGCATTTTCGACTACACAGATGTGTGAACATAAGGAGAAATTTCCTCAGAAGGCTTTCTTGTTTGTTCCTTTGTTTGTTTTTCTTATTGCCCTCCTTATTCTTACAGTTGGTGTCCAGGCAGGCACTAACCCTAATACAGTGTGGTGGGAGTGAGTGAGGAGCTGATATCAACGTTGATATTTCCTACAGTGAAAAGCTGGCCTTGGCTGGTCCACCTTCAACAGGACACTCTGACTAAGACCTAGTTGTTTTTTCTCTGTGGCCTGTAGTGAGCTGGAAACCAACTCAATAGGACTCTTCTCCAGGCCTTGACAGATAGTATAGTGGGCAAGAGCATGTGACTGCGACCCTGAGTGGGAGACCCACCACACCTGTAAAAAGTCCAGAGTGGTGGTGTGTGTCTGCAACCTCAGAAGTTGTGAATGGAGACAGCCAGCGGGATTGCTGAGGGTCAGCAGCTTCAGTGAGAGACTGTCTCAAAGCAACAAAGCCGAGAGAGATAGAGCAAACCCCAGGACATCCTTCTTAGGCATACGCCTGAGACCTGTGTGTATCCCACAAACCCCCAACACACATGCAAAGAATTCTCTGGAATTTTTGTTTACAGTAAGAGAGTAACTTAGAAATGTATCGTTTATTAGAACAGGTTTTAATCATCATTCCTGTCTTCAATAATTTCTGGAATACTATTTTTAATGTACATCAAATGTTCAAAAATATGACAGGGTAGTGAATGTCACTCTACAAATGTGCAATCTCTATTTCTGGGAGTGGAAAACGGAAATGGTTAAATTCTGCCTGTTACCGAGTTTTCATAAACATGTGCTAGCTCAACATGTTTAACCAACCCACCTTAGTTGTGGTTAGTAGCTTTATCAGATTAAAAAATGTGTTTACATTAGGTAAAATTAAAGTCATTATTTGAAACTTCACTCGGGCTTGTTAGCTTTGATTTGACTCATGACCTCAAAAGCCTTGTTGATCCTGGCCACCCACTCTGCTTAGGTTTAGTCAGAAGAAAACAGCTGAGTCTTGAAAATACAACCTCCACAGTCCTGTGGAGTAACTGGCTCTGTTGCCCTCTAGAGACCAGTGAAGGCTGTAGTTACCTCTTCCAGCTCTGAAGCATAGTTCTAAATTTTTAAAAAATTTTTATTTATTACTTCAGGTTACATCTCCATCACAATGCCCTCTTTCCACCCCTCCCAGCCCTGCCCTCCCACCCTCTACCCCCTATCCCTTCCATCCCACTCCTCTGGAATGGAGTGTCCCTACATATCAGTCCCCCGCCCCAGTTCAGCAGTCATATGAGGGCCAAGAGTCTCCTCATACACTGGGGGCCTACAAGGCAGCACCACTAGGGAAAAGTGTCTCATTGACAGGAAACAAAGTCCATGTTCCTGTTCCCTTTGGTGCACTAGCTGTAGTATAGTTATCCTGTACTATATGGCTAAAATACGATTATAAGTGAGTAGATGCCATGTGCATCCTTCTGAGTCTGGGTTAGCTCACTCAGGATGAGCTTCTCTAGTTCCATCCATTTGGCTGCAAATTGCGTGATTTCATTGTTTCTGATGGCTGAGTAGTATTCCATTCTGTAGATGTACCACAGGTTTTTTTTATATATTCCTCGGTGGTGGGGCATCTGGGTTGTTTCCAGTTTCTAGCTATTACAAATAAGGCTGCTATGAACATAGATGAGGAAACTTCCTTGTGGTTTGGTGAGGAATCATTTGGATGTATACCCAGAAGTGGTATGGCTGGGTCTTCAGGTAGAGCTATTCCAAGTTTTCTAATATATCGCCAGACTGAGTTCCATAGTGGTTATACAAGCTTGCACTCCAGTTGTTACATTGTTTTATTTGCAAAAAGAAAACTTAAAAATTTATATCAACCTTATTATATTTTTCTTTCAGAAGGGTATTATTTCTCTATAGTTCTAATAAAGGACAAAACCACTCTCAGTATTTCACATGAGAATTTAATACAAAAACTTAGGTATTTATAAAACCTGTAGAACAGAGGGATAACAGAATGCTGTTATCAGCTTTCAAACTAGTAAGCATTGTTTGAGAAAGCAATTCACTGGCTTGTGATCTTTTCTTTATTGTGATCTTTTCCTTGACTTGTGATCTTTTCTTTATTGACTGCTTTAGATTCACTTCAAGTCTGTTTAGATATTTTGTGGCCCTATATGAAAACTACCTTTAATGATGATGATGATAAGCTAGTCTGGTGTGGTATCATAAGCCTTGATCTCAGACTTGGTAGGTGGAGGTTAGCAATCTCTGCGAGTTTGAAGCCAGTCAGGTCTACATAGCTAGTTCCAGGCCAGCCAAGGCTGCCTAGTGAGACATTATCTCAAACAAATAGGTGAGACAATCTATTTTACTCTGGAATTGTACCACCTTTTGAATTAATACTGTGTGTGTGTCAGTGTGTATGTGTGTGTCAATGTGTACGTGTGTGTGTCAGTGTGTATATGTGTGTGTCAGTGTGTCTGTGTGTATCAGTGTGTGTGTCAGTGTATGTGTGTGAGTGTGTGAGTGTGTGTGTGCGTCAGTGTGTGTGTCTGTGTGTAGGTGCGTGCTCTTGCAAGTTTATGCTTTGCTTTCTATTCTGTCTCTTCTTTATGATTTTCTTAACTTTTTTTATTCTTTCAAATAAACTAAAATAATTTGGGTTATTTCATTTTCAACAAAACTTCCCTTTTGCACTTTTATTGAAGTTTGATTGGTCAGACATTTATTCATAAATTGTGGAGAAGGTTTTATCATTTATAATATTCAACTTTCCAACCCAAGTATGTTATCTTGGATTATTGGTTCATTTCTGTCTTCTACATTTCAAAAAGCTTTTATAATTTTATTTATGTAATTGGCAGATACTTTTATAATCCAAGCTACTCCCAAGTGTTATAGTTCATTTCTTTAGAAGGTGTAATCTTTTCTGTCACAACTATATAGCTTATTACTAGTGTAGATTGAAAACACAGGTGTATTGAAATCATTCAGCAGCTCCATTGAAATTTTATTTGCAGAACATTAGTTGTACCCACTGGAAGTGTACGACTTAGTGCTGCTGTGAAACCAGCACCACAATTTAGTTTTAGAGAATTTTCTGTACACCTTTAATCCATTAATTCCACTTCCAGGTGTTTGCTTGCCTTGCCAAGGGGAAGAGAATGTGTCTTCCCATGGAGGCCTAGTGGGGTTGGGCTCCTTGCTCACTGACTCATTTGCCTTGTGTCTTTTGCCTTCTTAGCCCACGAGGTCACTAACCCCACTGTCTGTCATTGTCTAAGTAGTGTTTCACACATGTAGGACGGTCTAAGCTTCGTGGCATGAGACGCAGGGTCACTACCTCTCCCTGTTTCTGACATTCTATGCCTTATCCAAAACTTTGTCCTCTAACAATACCAGGCTGTTTGTGGTCATTTGCCTTCCTCTGCACACTGCAAGATTTCCAACACCTCCCTGGAATTTCCACACATTATCTACTTTTCCTAATTCTGATGTATTCAAGTCTACAGTTTTCTTTTTAAATTTTTATGTGTGATCTAATATTGAAAGTGGGGATGTAGCTCAGTGGTAGAGTGCTTACCTAGCGTGCATAAAGTCCTAGGCTTAGTCCCACAGACTGACAGAGTAATTAATGGGTTACCAAAATCCCCTACAGCTATCATACTGCTATTTCTTCCTTAAGTTGTTAATATCTATTTTATATATTTAACATATATAAACATATATTTGCTTATATGTTTACAACTCTTATATCCTTTATACAAGTTGATTGTTATTTGTAGGTCGTGACTTCTGCCTCTTATGAAAACAACTGAATCTTAATTTGTTTTGTCTGATATTAATGCAGTTGTTCTCAATCTCTTTGGGTTACCCAATGGAAGAGAGAATCTTGTGTTAATTTTAAACTTTCAGCCCTTGTATGTCATTCAGGCTAACGTGAGTCTTTTAGAAGTAGTACACTGTTGCAGGTTGTTTCCCTTTCATTCATTCACTGCCCCACCTTGGGTTAGACACTTAATTCATTTGCACTTTAAAGTAATTGCTGAAGAGTAAGGGCTTACTATTGCCATTTTGTTCATGATTCTGGTTTGTAGTTCTTTTACTCGCTTCTTCCTTTCTTACTGTCTTATCGCAATTTCTTGGCTTCTTTGTAGTACTATTCTTTATTTTATGTTCTCTTTGTCTTTCTGTACTGTGGTAGTTTGAGTAGGTATGGCCCCCATAGACTCATGTGTTTGAATGCTTGGCCCATAGGGAATGGTACTATTAGGAGATGTGGCCTTGTTAGGGTAGGTGTGGCCTTGATAGAGTAAGTGTGCCACTCTTGAGGGGCTTGGAGGTCTCATATGTTCAAGCTACACCCAGTGTGGCTCATAGTCACCTCTGCTGCCTGAGGATCAATATGTAAAACTCTCAGCTCCTTCTCCATCACCATGTCTGCCTGTGTGCTGACATGCTCCCTGCTATGACAATAAAGGACTAAAACCTCTGAATTTTAATTAGATATTTTATAATAGTTGCCGTGGTCATGGTGTCTCTTCACAGCAATAGAAACCCAAACTAATACACGTTGTTTTTTAAATTTCACTTGTGGTTAACATGAAGCTTATCTAAAATACCTCACAGTTATATGAGTCTGGTTTCAGGGCATCATGTCCAGGCCAGCATTCTAGTACTCAAGAGGCTGAGGTAGGGAGATTATAAACTCTAGGCCAACCAGTGCTACATAGCAAACCCTGCCTCAAAAAATGAACAGGAACAGCAATAAAACGGGGTGGGGGGGGAGTCAGTGAAATGATCCCTAATGATACTCTGCCATACTCATAGACCAGAGCCTAGCTTAATCTTCACCAGAGAGGCTTCATCCAACAACCAATGGGAGCAGATGCAGAGACCCACAGCCAGACATTAGTGGGAGCTTGAAGAATCCTGTGGAAGAGGGAGTGGAAGGAGTATAGGAGACAGAGGGGTCAAGGACACCGAAGAAAGCCCACAGAACCAACTAACCCAGGCTCATAGGGGCTAACAGAGACTGAATCAACAATCAGGGAGCCTGCATGTGTCTAACCCTCTGCATATATGTTCTGGTTGGGTGCCCTTATGGGACTCCTAATGGAACAGGGGATGTCTCTGACTGACTCTTTTGCCTACTTTTGGGACCCTTTCCCTCCTACTGGGTTGCCCCATCCAACCTTATTATGAAGGGTGGTTCCTAGTCTTATTGCAACTTGATATGCCATGTTTGGCTCATATCCATAGGAGGCCTGCCATTTTCTGAAGAGAAACAGAGGAGGAGTGGATAGGGAGGGGTAGACTGGGAGGGGAGGAGGGAGGAGAAATTGTATTTTGGATGTAATATATGAGAGAAAAATAAATTTTAAAAAGTTGAAGATTACTTTTAACCATGAACACAAAAATGGAAGGGAAGAAATAATTTAAAGACAGAATTGATGCTTAAAAGGAAGACAAAATGAAAAGACTTGGAAAATGATGAATGTAGAAATAGCAAATTTAAAAATTACCATTATTTATATTAAAGTTAATGAGTTGGTAGTGTTAACCCTTAACCTGCCATTATAAATAATCACACAGACATCTGATGGATTTTATAAGCCTTTTCCTGGATTGAACAATCTTGGCCCATCTAAGCTAGCTTATTGTTCTATTCCCCAAATAAGACCTCAAAATATTATACATACATCCCCTGGGGTGTTATTCTTCATGCTAAACCAATGTTCCAAGCCACGTGGAGATATGATTCTTCTATCTAGTCCATTACATGTCTTCTCCTTTCCTCCTCCTGGCTTCCTCCCATGATCCTCTCTGCTCCTCAAGACCCACCTATCGCCTTTCTAACCAATCCAGACTCGAGTATTTTATTCAACCAATCAGCTTTAAATTACATAGAGCAAGGTTTACACAACAAAGATAGATATGCATGACAATGTCTTTGTCTAGGTGGCAACCAGATCCTGGGGCCAGTAATGAGCAACAAAATACAAGCAGCTTTCAGGTCACCCCAGAGGCTGAACCTAGCTACATAAAAATTAAAACTGCATTTGTGGCAAACCATGGTGACACATACCTGTAATCCCAGCATTTGAGAGGCTGCAACAGGAGAATTGCTATGACTTTGTGGTCAGCATGGTATTCTTTGTGAGCACCAGTCAGCCTGGACTAGAGATTACAAGCTTGTTTCAACAATAACAACAAAAGCTAAGGGAAGGAGGAAGGAAGGGAGGGAGGGGAGGATATAACTTACTTTCAATGACGTACAACCCTCCACACATTAATATTTTCCTTTATCTAATATTTATACTACTATTGATGTCACATTTTACATCTTTTAAAGTTATTTATTAATTAACAGCTTATGTAGTTACTTTTGTTTGTTTGTTTGTTTTTCAAGACAGGGTTTCTCTGTGTAACAGCCCTGGCTGTCCTTGAACACTCTTTGAGACCAGCCTGGCCTCAAACTCACAGAGATCTGCCTGCCTCTGCCTCCAAAGTGCTAGGATTAAAGGTGTGCACCACCGCACCCAGCTTAGTTGTAGTTACGTTTAATATTTTTGCCTGAATACTACAGTCGAGTCCCAGGGACACAAATGAAACTGTGTTCTGCTAGACTCTTGCGGATTCAGAGGTGGTCTGGATCATGGCTTTTGTGGGGCTGAAGCTGGGTTTCAGGGCTTCCCCAGAACAAGAAATTGAACTAACACCTGCAGGCTTACTTTAGGAGGCTTCTGTACAGGGGCTGGGGTGAGACAGAAATGGCTCACAGGGCTCTTCATGATCTACAATGGGACAGGAATCAGTAGACTCTCCTATAAAGGCATGGAGACATATATCTTCCCTTGGTGACAGCTATCGTTGTTCCAGGACATTTCAGGTTTGCTATATGTTTGAAAACAATGACTTGACTCAAGGGCATGGACTAGTATGGTCCATGCTCAGTTCCTGGGAAGGTGAGACTGCTCTCAAACCACAGCTGAGACAGGCATTGGATGAATTTCAAGGCCAGATCACGGTTTGCAACCATAACAGGCCAGTGGGCATGATACCAGAAACATGGGGCAGTGTGCCGCCTCTTGGATTTCTTAGCAGCTGGTGACAGTGGTGGGACCAAGACCAAAGTTTATAGCTATGTCCACAGTGCAGTGAGTCCATTTATGGCTCTGTCATTATAACTGTAATGGTTGAGTCTGTCACTTGGTACAGACCTACCCTCCCAAAACAGTTCTCTTTGGTGTCAGCCAGAGTTGTGCACCCTTCTATCTGGGTAGGCACTTTTGTTGACAAATGACTGCCAAATTCTTGTGACTGTGGGAAGGATGTCTATAGGAAACCTATATTCTGTGGGAAAGCTCCTATGTTTAGTCATCTTCCTCCTCTTCACCATTACCTGTATTACAGATAAAATTTGAACATACCATGCTTTGCACTTTATTGGATACTGTGTTACTGGATTGCTTTATTGTGCATTTTAATTTAGAACTATTTGGCAAGAAATGTGGGAAAACTACAAAGATAAAACAGGTTTACAAGACAATAAATCAAATTACAGTAAACAGTTTCTGAGAGGGGTCCTTGCAGGTGTCATACAGGGAAGCAAACCACGCAGAGAGATAAGAATGAAAACCTGGTGCAAATTGACGTTGTTAACCTGGATCAGACTTCACGGAGTCTAATAACAGGTAGCCTATTTCCAATGTGTTTAAGCCCAGGATAATTTGGAAAAAAAGTTTCCTGGTGTAGTACAATTCCTGGTGCTCAAGGAAGCATAATTACATTGAAACTGAACTCAGGGTACATGTCCTTTCTTCCAAGAATATAAGTTGTAGAGATACGCTACCTACACTAGCTTAAGGGCCTACAATTCTGGCCTGGTCTCGGTCACATAGATAACACAGAGGTCATTTGAGCCATTAGCCACCTCTGGTCCTGGTTGTGGGAGCTTGATACATAACACAGATCACCAGGTAGTTAATCATTTCCAATTCTCAGCATTGTGGGTGGAAGAATAGGTTTTTTATCTTTCCCATTGGGAAGACAACCCTGTGTGTTTAACGTTTCTGGTTTCTCTGGAGATCTGTAGGCTGAAGGACCTGCAAACTATGCTCCCAACAAGTTTCTAGACAGATTTGTGATGCTTCTTTCTTCCCTCAAGAAATTCTTCGAGACAGAAGAAAAAAATGCTGCCCTGCAAGATGCAACAAACATCAATATGGTTATTTTGTCGAGAAAGCTGAAAGAAAAAGAAGACATTCTTAAGGATTTAAGGGGTGAACTAGAAGTATATGAAAGCATTGGATTTAACAAAATTGTAAGTTTCAAATACTTTGATAAAAAATTAATTATAATTAATATTAATATGTGTAAATAGGATCACAAATAGCAGCAGCCCTGGGTTAAAAATTAATAAGAATTGGGCTGAGGAGATTATTCAAAATGTAAATATGAGGACCTGAGTTCAGTCCCCAGCACCCACATAAAAGCCAGATGTGATGGGGTGTACCTGCAACCACACCATATGGGTAGGGTTTGGGATAAGAGAATCCTTAGGGCTTACTGGCCATCCTGTCTACAAATCGGTGACCTCCAGGTTCAGTGAGAGATTCTGGCTCAAAAAATAAAGTAGAGAAAAAATGAGGAAGACAGATGATATAACTTCTGGCTTTGGCTTCTATAACACCTGTTCACAGGCACTCGAACCCACACACATCCATAAACACATAAACTCGTGTACACACACCCACTCAAAACCAAAAGAGGTTGATTCAGTGTATCTTGGCAATCTCTCCACAGTATAAACCAGTCCAGCATTTTACTACTCAATGGCACACTCTAGAAAACCCACAGCAAGCCGGGCGGTGGTGGCGCACGCCTTTACCCCAGTACTCGGGAGGCAGTGGCAGGCGGATCTTTGTGAGCTCAAGGCCAGCCTGGTCTACAAAGCGAGTCCAGGACAGCCAGAGCGACACAGAGAAATCGTGTCTTGAAAAGCAAAAAATAAAATAAAAAATAAAAATAATAAAAATAAAAATAAAGAAAGAAAACCCCATAGTGATTATACAGAGGAGCACTATAATTGTCCTCAATTTTTAATTTATAGTGGAAATGAAATAACCCACCTGCCAGTGCCAAAAATTTGCCATTCCAGAGAATAATAACATGAGTTTTTATTGTAGTTTCTAAGACTTCCATCCTCTTTGCAGTTAAGATAGCTGAAAAGGAACAAGGCAAATCTCACCATCCAAGTCACCTGGGATGGAACCGAATTGAGGCAGGTTAGAAAGACGGGAAGTTATGGGGAGAACAGGACCCTCGTACTCTGGAATCCAGTGGAAGCCCCTTGCTAGTGGAGAATCAAGAATTCTTACTTACTTACTTACTTACTTACTTACTTACTTACTTACTTACTTAC
>CAJQZJ010004773.1:0-17758 GCA_907164525.1 Lophiomys imhausi | reverse complement strand
TACTTACTTACTTACTTACTTACTTACTTACTTACTTACTTACTTACAAGAAATCAATCTAATAATACTTGTTCTAAAGGTTGCCAATAACATTTCTTTTGTAGACAGACACTTTCCGGGTCTGAAGGAATAGCTCAAGGGTTAAAAGTGATGGCTGTTCTTCCAGAGGTTCTGAATTCTATGCCGAGCACCTGTGTTGGGCCACTTACAATGGGCTATAACTCCAGCACCAGGGGATCCAGTGCTCTCTGACCTGGACACAGACACAGATACACACACACACACACACACACACACACACACACACACACACACAGAGACACACACAGACACAGATACACACACACAGAGGCACACACACACAATCTTTCTTTTTTTTACAATCTTTTTTTTTAAGAAAGAAGATTCCATTTTCAAGTAAGAAGTAAGAATGTTAAAATATCAGTAAGTCAGACATGAGGCCTGTGAGTATCTAATTTCTGGAGTTTTAACTTGTTAATTGTAACACTGTTCAGTACACCTCAAGAACCACCCTGTGGTTCATTCATTTTCCTTAGCAAGCATTTGAAGATGTGGAGCCCACAAAATCTTATGTGTAATGATTGTATGTGACTGAACTGTGAGTCTCACTTGAGCCCACACCCACACTAGGATGTCTCACTCTTTTCTTGAGTGCCTCTTTCTGTTAAAACCCTCACGCTTAAAATGCATAAATGCATGACAAAATTTTTCTTTGCATGAACTCCAACTTCCAACTCTGCTGCAAATGAGCTCATTCTGAAAATCTTTTCTGTGGCCCAGTCAAGGATATGACTTTACATTGTGGAGGTTGCTATGAGATAAGGGAAGTCCTTGGATATTGCCCATGGTGGTGTGGAACTGTCTTTGCCCCATCACAGCCGAAAGAATGACTTTTAAGTGAAGATGTCAAGAGGGAAAATCTCAGATTTCCCTACTGATGGTCTATGTAGCAAGAAGACCCAGTCACCACCTTCCTGCAGAGGCCCAGGGCCAGTGGGAGCACAACTGGGTCATGCAGGGCGGCAGAAAGGAGAGCTGAAGTTCTGTCTGAGAGGACCATACAGGAAATGCAGGTTCATTCCTACCTCCCATCAGCTCAGCACTACCAGTTGTCAGGGGCCAAGCAGCAGTCCTGAACCAGACAGAATTTTATGATGAACCTCCAAGAGCAAGAAGATGACCGAATAGGAGTTGCAGGACTAGGATGAATAGGTGAAGCTTGAAGGCGCCTGCATGCGCGCGCATGCACACACACACATAATTAAACACCAACTCAGATTGAGTCTGCCTTGTCCAGAAATCTCTACACTGGGGTTTCAGATTTCAGATTTTTATCTTAAATTTCAGAGTAGTTGCATATCAGTCAGCCTGTGAAAAATATTTTACTAAATTCTCCAGGAACAAACTTCCCTAAAGCTCCTGCTTGTGTAAGTTCTCAGCTGTAGCTTTCCATTTGAAGTTTCATTGTAGACAGCTGCCCCCTCTAGTGGCTCAAAATTCCCCCGAGACAGCACACAGCGCTAACATGTAACTGGTTTTGGAGAACAGAATGTAGAGAAGCAGCTAAGACGTTGAGGAAGAGACCAGCAAAAGGCTCAGCTGGTAAAAAAGAAAAACCGCTTATAACACAAGTCTGATGAGTTAAATTTCATCCCTAGAACTTAAAGGAGAGAGCCGACTTCACAAAGTTGTTGTCTGCCCTCACACCACACATGCCACAGCACTCGTGCCCCACCCCCACCATATACACATACATACACTACTAATGAATAAATATTTAGAGGAAATCTCAAGAAGGATACTTTGAAGGCATGTGAAAATAAACCAACTGTGCTTTGTCTACATAAGACTGAATGATTCTTCTGATAATCAAATCACATCAATGTCTTATTTATGTTAATAAATAGTCAAACTCTCCAGTCCTAGCTTGGATCTGAGGGAACTCTCATGAGATTGGCTAGTAAAAGGCAAGTTCAATCAGCAAGAAGTCTAAATGACACCTGTGGCCAATGGAAGGCAGAAAAAGGATCTCTTCAAATTACAGAAGCCTGGGCTCCAGATGACATCTTTCTTTCTTTTTTTTCTTTTTTTTGCAGGGCGTGGGGATGGGTAGAGACAGGTTTTCTTTTTTTTTAACAAGTCCTTGCTGTCCTGGAGGTCACAGAGGTCCATCTGCCTTTGCCTCGAGAGTGCTGGGATTAAAGGCAAGTGCCACCACGGCCCAGCGAGATGACATTCTTAATGGCAGTTTCTCTGAGAACAACTCGATTCCAGTTTTTATTCTATGGGAAATGGATGTGACTTAGCTACAGGCCTTTGTGGGCTCTGGTTTGCCATGCTGTCTGTTGAGTGATTTCCCTGAGAACTGTAAAGAAAGCTACCCGAATGTGTCATGTACCTGCCTGTGTACGCACACATTGACTTTAATTTCAGCTGGGGTCTTTTTTTTTTTTTTGGATAGACTTTTCATTTTTCCTTCTAACTCCAATATGGTTAAGCTGCACAACCATCATCTACCCACCCTCCACGGATGAACAGATCTGCTTGTTAGCAGACACAACTGTCATTCAAGAATGACTACTCTGCAGGGCTGCACTATCCTAGGGTGCCACTGTCCTGGTTGTCACTCACTGGGGAAGCACCTGCTCTTCTATGTGGCTGTCACCAGGCAAGGGCATACATACATCAGAATCCTGCTTGCCCACCCCCAGCCTACCCCCCACTCACCACCCACAAATTGAGATATCTGAGTGCCATCCATGGAGTCTGCAGAACTGAGTCGCTGATATCATAGAAGAGAACTGCCGAGAGCACTGAGTAAGAGTCTTCTCAGACCCTAGTTTATATGTGTTACCCGCAGACATTGGTCATATAGAGACTGACATGGTAGGTCTGAGCTGGAGCATGAGATGCTGCGACTCCAGTGAGTTCCCAAGTGATGCCTAGGCACTTGGTCAAGAGCACACTGAGAGCAGGAATGCATTGTCCTGCTTTGGGAAGCACTTCTTTCCAGATTCAGCTTGAAGTTCTGAGACCTAGAATCAGACATATTGTAAACTTTATGCATCTTAACAAGAGAAATTGCAACTATCCCACTGGTTGAATGCCCCATTTTCATAAAATGATAGCAAAACGAAAGGGGGGCAAGTACCTTTATGAATTTAAAATTCTAGAATGATAGCAAATGATACACCACCTTGGCTTATACTACTGTGCCTTTAAGCACCTAGCTAACCTTCTTTTAATGATCTCCACCTTCCTTAACCTTGTTTTATGAAAGTAGTTTATCTTTAAGGAGATTCGTGGTTTAAGCAAGCCAGAGCAAGCAATGTGGGGCAGATGGCAGAAGGAACGTCACCACAAAACTTGCCACTTGAGTGTGAGAGAGGAGGCAGCAGCCAGGAAGAAGGCTTTGTTCCCTCCGCTAATGAGTGTCCTCATTGCCCTGAGAGCCTGAATGGCTAATTACTTGCAGTTCCTGCAGCTGACACATGGTGGGGACAGGGCTAAAGGCTAACCTCCAGAGAACCAAGGCTGCAGATTGATGTTGGAGGAAAAACTCCTCACTTTATCGTGTTTTCCCCACACAGAGGCTTAGAAAACATATTAGTTGGAAGCTGCTACCACTTTAATTGCCATATGATTCATTCACATAGTTCTTAGGTTATGAATAATAACAGGCACCCATGTAATCCTCTATGGATGGCCATGATCTGTCAGGTACAAAATACAGACTTAAACTGATTCAAGTCACTCTTGTTTGTTTATATTTTTAAAAATCCTGTTAGACTGTAACCATATTCTGTAATATTCTCAATTTTAGCTAAAAGAGACATATAAATACTGTCTCCCTTTATATTATTGAGAAAACCATGCTGTTTTCTTAACTGCTACTTATTAGAGTGGTTAGTGCTCCTCCAGTTATGCCAGTTATACATGTTAGAATCCAAGTGTTATGGTTGCCTAGTTAAGAGGGCAAAGAGTTCAAGATCATGGGCTTGAGCGGTGTCTCAATGGTTAAGAGCACTGGCCACTCTTACAGAGGACCCAGGTTCAATTCCCACCAACCCCATAGCAGCTTACAATCCTCTGTAACTCCACTTTCAGAGGGGGTCCAAGATATTCTTCTAACTTCCAAGAGCACCAGGCATACATGTGGTACACAGACGTTCATGCAGCCAAAATACTCATACACATAAATAAATAAGTAAATAAAAATAAAGTTCACTGGGATAGCCAGGCTGGGCTATATAGTGATAGTCTGTCTCAAGAACAGTAAATCAACAAAATTATAGATTAAGTGTGCTGGAATAATTTAAATAGAATGAAGGGTCAATATCTCAAAGACTTGTACCAAGCTTAGTACAAATCTCAACGGCATATGTCAAATGCTATTAAATCTGATGTATATGAATATAATTCAACTAATAAGTCACTCAGTTTAGAGGATTTTACTATTAATCTATTATAAAACATTTCAATACTTGCTTTTCTTTTAAAACATTATGATCACAGGTAGAAATATTTTAACAATTTACTTTCTAGTTTCTCTCAGTTAAGTCAGGGTACAGTTCCAGAAGGAAATCAGTATATTGGAAAGATCACTTTGTTTTTGAGTGCCTATTTATTCTTATTTATTTGCAATCCTGGAATTACCACAAAAGGAACAACTCATAATTCAGCTAAGGTCACTTTGAAGTTCAAAAGTATTTTCAAGTCCATAGTAATTTTGAAGCAGGACATGTAGAATTGTTTTCCTATTTTAGCATAATAATATGACTCTTATTTTGAAATTACATGATCCATAGTAGAGCATAAAATTCTATACCAGCCTCCTTGATCCAAGACATCTTAATTTTTTAAAGTGTGTCCATAAAACGTAGACAACCATAGGCGAGTATATTCAGATGTTTTCAATAGCTTTGAAGGAGACAAGAAGAAGAAAAAGAGAGTAACCTTCCCAAATAAACTTCTGCTGCATAGGAAAAAGCCTCCATCATAATGGACATGGCAAGGCTTAAACAAAAGGCACACATAATAAAAATGTAAATGAGTTTGCTTCACTAAAACTATAACTTTAAAGTCTTTTGTTGTAAGT
Source organism: Lophiomys imhausi (assembly GCA_907164525.1). Lineage (NCBI taxonomy): Eukaryota > Metazoa > Chordata > Mammalia > Rodentia > Muridae > Lophiomys > Lophiomys imhausi. The sequence goes on along the minus strand of CAJQZJ010004773.1, from coordinate 12,639 downwards.
TATCCTGAAACCTTCTTACAAGGTAATCACTTTGCATAGAGATTTAAACCGAAGTCTTCAATAGTGTTAACCGCCTGCGCAGCCCTTGTGACAGGCATGCAAACCCACGTTAATGTTCAGAATATGAATTGCCTCTGGGTGGCTCCTCCGCCCAGCAGAAAACCAACTGTGTGGATATCCGTGCTTCTGATGGACTCCATGCGGCTCCCAGCCTGCACACGTCACCCCTTTGACATGTGATGGGCTCCTCACCACACTGGTAGCACTGACACTGAGAAATGCCACAAAGGCAGCAAGCCCCCCTCCTTAGTCTTGCACTTTGCCACCCCCTGGTGCTGCTGCCCATCCACAATCTCCCCAGCCTGCCTAGTTACAGGGGACAGGGCTTCAGACACTCAGAGAGAAGTGTGGGTGGAGGGGCCCCAGCTGCCTCCCTGGACACAGCCTCCATAATGAATTGACCTGAATGATGAGGGCACACAAACAGTATGATATGCATTATTCCTGTCAATGAAATGTCCCCATGTGCTGAGGTCTTTGTACAGAATGTACTGTGCCCTTTCTTCCAGCCAGTTCTATTTAGTCCCCTTTCTTCTTGCTATTCATATTATAAGTATGTAATAGAATTCAAAAAATTATATGATAGTGCCTCTGTATATGCATTGTCCTAGAGTTGAATATTTAAATCCTTGGTTCTCTCCTTTGAAATATGGAATTCCCTGTCTTTGCCAAGGAGTCCAGCTCTTCAAACCAAGTCTCAGAAAAGGAACTTCTAGACTGCAAGATAGAGAACGAGAGGTTGTTGCAAATCATTGCCACACTTGAAGAAAAAGTACAAATGAACATAAAAGAAAATGCAGCATTAGGTAACATTGCCAACCATTTTCTTGTGAAAAGTGAGACACTTTGTGAAAAATCATTACTATGTGTGGCTTTTCCTCATGCATACATACATACATACATAGTTTTATATATATATATATATGTTTATTTATTTACACCTAAAAGAAGTCAGTTTGATAGCTATCTGCTTTTCTTTTAAGATAGCTTTCCTCTCTTGGAACATAAGATTTATCTGTATTTGTCCCTGTCTTGTGAACTCAGGGTGTTTATTTAAAAAACCAAACAAAACAAATCACATTAGCCTTAGCAAAATAGAAAGAAAGGAAGGAAGAAAAGAAAAAATGCTAATCAGTTTGTTCTGCTTCACTTGGAAGTGCTGTACGGAGCACATGAAAACATGAGCTGACTTTCTTTCACACGCTGGTAGTCTAAACTATAACTTACTTAAGGGAACATGCTGAGAACTGTGGAGAAGCAGGCTTCAGCCTCTCAGAGCAAAATGCTGGGACTCAATATTTAGACTCAATTTTTGATACAAATTTTAAATGCAGATTTTCCTTTTGACACTGTAGATTTCATTTTGTTCAGACCATAAACATTGATTTTTAAAAAAATGCATTTTATCACTGCTTTAAAGTGCCTTTTAAATTTAACTGTTGCCATTGTATTTGTGTATCCCCCCCTCTTGTTTTCATAAGATGTTCTGATAATCTGCAGTTTGAAAGCAGAGCAAAGATTAAAAATGTGGGTGTGTACATTGGTGAAATGAGATACATTGTGGTGACCCTTTAGTACAGGATGATACCACATCACTAAGACTCCTTTTCTGCTCTGCTGTGGCATGACAATGTTTTCTCAGGTTGTAGTTTTTCTTAGCAAGTCATAAAGTACCACCTGCTAAAGCACGTTGTATTGGCTGTAACTAACAGTGAAAAATGTTCACCGCTAGTATTGATAGAAAGCATTGAGTCCTCAGCCACACTTGGATCTTGAACTTTCTTCTTACTCCACATCTGACTGGCCATCCTAACAGCAGGAAGAAGGCTGTGAATGTCAAGGACATTTGTGAAGGTCACAATCCTGCCAGGACTTGCGAACACCATGCCTGCCAGTTCCTCTAAAGCCTGCCCCAAAGCAGGCAGTTTGAATACAGGGGCCTATGCGTGTAATTTCATGGTCAGCCCCTCTCTCCTTTTGTTTACAGAAGACGAACTTATATCTCTGAAAGAGCTTTCAGATCAGGATCAGCGAACTATTCAAAAGGTACGAACATCTTTTACATTGATAAATGACTCTTTTTAAATGGAAACATCAGCACCTTTGGCTAAATGACACCATGTCCAGGGGGTCTTCAGATGCAGAGAGAGTTGCCGTGTACATGTACCCACCATGCCATTTCAACAGTATGTTTCCTTGTTGTCTGGAATAAAGTGGCTAGTAATAGAAAAGAATTCTGAGTGAAAAACCCATTGGCATAGTGGCACTCATTTACTTGGGGATATATGAGCTTCTATCTTGTTGGCTGTAAGGAACTGACAAACTATGGGGCTTCGAGAATGTCCAACCTTGGCTTGAAAGCATGACTAAGAATGACAATACACTGTCACTTATTGTTTTCAGGCCACATGTTGGTTGATGCTCCTTCCGCCCCCTCCCCCCAGGCAAGAACGAATTGGCTCTTTCTACTAGATCACTCTTTCTTCAAAGCAAGAACAGTTTCAGTGTCATGAGAATCATGATTCCCTGGTGCATCTGAAGCACAGGGTCACAGCAGCAGCTGCCACCACCGCTCTAACCCAGTCCCCCTGTTGGCACTGGGCCACCCCTGCTTAAAGCCTTCTGAGCAATACTCCTCCACAGCACTCCAGTCTTCCCTTACTGTGATCCCCAGTGCATACAGCACCCTATCTCTCCTTTGCTGAGGACCACGCCTGGCATCCTGCAATAAACTCCTACAGTGATGCGCAGACTGAAGAGGCATTTGGAGTTCATAAAACTTACAGATGAAAAGACAGATCCGCATCCCTAAATGATTTCAATAAATGTATATATTTTTCAGTAACTGAACTAACTATCAATTTTTAGGTTGTATTAGGCAAAATTAAAGGCATGGTTCTTGGGGCTGGAGAGATGGCTCAGTGATTAAGAGTACTGGCTGCTCTTCTAGAAGTCTGGGTTCTATTCCCAGCATCCACCTAACCAGCTGTAACTCCAGTTGCAGGGGCTCTGATAGCTTCTATATACACTGCACACAGTTGGTGCACAGAAATAAATGAGGGCAACAACCACACATACAAGATTAAGTATTTTTAAAAGGTTTTATATATACATATTCAATTACATAAGTCACATTTCTAAAGCATGCTGGCCACATGGACCCAAGTGTATGTTCAGATTCTAACCAGGTCTGATTTGCAGTACACAATATTCTTGGAGTTTAGATAAAAATTAGCTTCAAGAGCTGTAGTTAACATTGATAGATCAGAGTCAGGACATGTTTTCCTCTGCTGGGTAGGTTTCCAGAAAATGATTTCCTTTCCCTGGGCTTCACGGCACCTGCTACAAAGGTACAGACCAAGACTACAGAGCAGGGTGTTATATGGAAAAGAGAAACCTGATTTCATCTGAAAGGTTCTACAAAACCTTTGCAAAGCAGCCGAGTGTGAGTGTGTGGTGTGAGGTGTGTTCCAGGACTTTTCGAAATGTGGAGACATGAGGATCCATGGTGGAGGGAGGGCAAAGAGGAAGACAAGAGCATGGGAAAGAGTCAGGTAGAACAAGAAAGAATGGAAAAGCTTCACTAAGGTGGGAGTTCCCATCTTTAAACTCTAGATGTAGTAAAGTTGAGAACGGGGCTGAGTCTGGGATGAGCACCTGACAGTATGGAACCCAGGAGCTTTCGTGTTTTAATTCAAGTGATTTAACAAGAGAGTTTGTAAGCCTGTTTTCCAGCTGCTGCCACCTCACAGTCCTTTCTTGAAACTTCATTCTGGCCACTGGCAGACCAGGAGGCAGAGAGTACAGTCCAAACGTGATGTCCAGCAAGCTGAGAGAGCTGCAGGAGGTGTGCCCAGCTTGGGTGGTAGGAGATTAAAGCCAGTGGAAGGAAGGGCATTAAGCTGCCTCCCAGAAGCCAGATAGAGCTAGGTAGGAGAAAAAGGAAAGTCCAGAAGGGAATCAATCCTAAGGACAGTGAGAAGTCACTTCTTAAAGGGCAAGGTGAATGGTTTCACTAACTGGGGGGATACTTGTAGCAATAGTCAGGCACACCAGAATGGGTCACTCACGCCGAAGGGTTGGATGCCTCCTGAGTCCCTGGAGAAACCTGGACACTGTGCTAAGTTTAGACTTTCATTCATCTAGTTGAACAGGAAAAGGAGAGACGGGATCTGAGGCAGGGTGACAAGTCAATAGGGGGCCTGGATAAACTGTAGACAGTATAACGTCTTAAACAGTGACTCTAGAGATGTTTATCAGATTAGTAAATGTGATTAATTGGTTGAATTGAACAAAGGTCTCAATTGAGGTTTGAATTTTACCAACATAAACAGCAATTGTTTCAAGTACAAAAAAAAAAAAAAAAAGCCGCACAAGCACAGAGGTAAAGTGTGTGGTTTTAAGGAAAATGTTCAGTCAAAATAAATGGTTTGACAAGCCAATAAATACAACATCAGAACCTGAAGCAAGCGAATGCATCATGAGGAAGGTTAAACATGACTGTTATGGTGGTAGATTGACCCACTCTTGCATCATGATGTCACATTTGAGGGTGACAAGAAAAGTTGTAAGTACTTTGGCACTGTTTTTGTATAGTGGTTTGGTTATATAATAATATTATCAGAATATAATAATTTATAAGAAATTAATTTTTCTTTGATCACATGGGGATCCATTTTCCTCCCACATTAAAATGAGTTTTTACTACATTCTATTGAAGAAAACATTTTAGATATTGTGTTCTTACCTTTAATCAAAATGTCGTATTTTTCTCTATTACAGTTAATGGATAGTAGAGACAGATTAAGATATGAACTGGATTGTGAAAAAATAGCCACTCAAGATTTGGTAAGATTTATATTTTCCACCTAAGGAATCTGGATTCAATTCAAGCTGACCTTAATTTAACCTGAATGTTTTAGGTGCTTTGAATGTAACAATTGCTGTGAACAATTTACCTCTCCTTCATCAAAATCTGAAGTGCACAGATAATTATAGAGACTTTTAAGTAGGCATTCATTGGAAAGTTAGGACTTCGCTATGATAAACAAAAGGTAGGCCCTGGGGCTAAGAAACAGAGTCATCACTTAATATGGTGTATAAAGTATTTTCATTTTATTCGGGAAATTTCAAAAACAAAATGGAATTGGAGAGCCCAGGGTTTTGAAGGATTTGCTTTTTTTTTTTTAGTTACAAATTGTAGTAAGTGACAACAAGAAAAGAGCCCAGCTAGATGTTTTGGCATTCTGTGTTAGTCTCATAAGAAAACACTGCCTTTTTATGTTCTTTTAAGAGAACTTTCCAGACGGCTGCTCTTTCATCAGTTGACTCCCCACCCCCAGGCCCTCACCACCAGCTCGCGGTGCAGGGCTGCCTGTCAGCTGATCACCACTAGTAGTATGTCTTTGTTACAGTAAACTGTGTTTATTATAATAAAAAATAAAACACAGCTTGACTTGGGTCTGAAATGAGCTTGGGAAGAATATGACACTGTCTGTAGGAGAATAGGTTGCTCCCAGGAAATCCACGCCACTTCACATATTGAAACGTTTGCTTTTCCACAGCTTGTCACACTTGTGCCAAGTTGTGACTGTCTCCCCAATTCTGTTTTGTTGCTCCGGGGCACCCTGTGTTTTGGGTTCCTTGTCATAGAAATTAATGCAAAACAATGGCCCTGGATTACAATGAATCCTTCTATGAAACCAACTTGGGAATGCAAGCAAGGGGGGAAAATTAAGACCCACTATATTCACAAACACCACGTGCTAGCAAATGTTTTTTTTGGGGTCCTTTAATTTTAAATACCTGCATATAAAAAGCCTCCCTCCTTTTTGAATACACTGGATTGCTGGTATTCCTTTGACTTTTAGCAAAGTACAGGCTGTGCTTCCAAAACCAGCCAAACACACACATAGTGATTAAAGGGAAGTGCTTTTATTGGATGTGAAGTAAATGTGACATTGTTAGTTTGTCAGCAGCATCTGAGAAGAACTGCAGCCCTCCAGCAGTGAGTCTGTTGCCTGTACTGGAGCAGACCTCGTGCCCTTTCCTTTTTTTTTTTTTTCAACTGTAAGTGTTCAACGGGTGCTATTGTATTGCCCACAGGGGAACCAAACCCATTTTATTTTGCTGTTTAGAAGTTTGGTGAGCCCCAAGCTTGTTGCCAAGCAGCAAAAGCCTGCTTCAAAAACCCCAGGACAGCACTAGTGGGGTGCGAGATAGAGCCACAAGTATGTAGGGCTTGCTAGCTGCCAATCCAGGTTAAAAAAAAAAAAAATCAGTGAATTGTAGGTTTAGTGAGAGACCTTGTCTTGGAGTAATAAGGAGGAGAATGATAGACGAGAACATCCAATATCATCCTTTTGTCTCCCCCGCGTCTATCAGATATAACCCCACCCAAAGCAGTGGTTCTCAACCTGTGGGTTGCAACCCCCCCGGGGGGGGGGTCACATATCAGATATCCTGCACATCAGATATTTACTTCACGATTTATAACAGTAGCAAAATTACAGCTATGAAGTAGCAACGAAATAATGTTATGGTTAGGGGTTACCACAACAAGAGGAACAACAGTAAAGAGTTGCAGCATTAGGAAGGCTGAGACCCTCTGTCCTAAAGTTCCTACAGCTTCTTAAAACAGAGCCAACATCTGGGCACCAAAGGTTCAAACACACAAGCCCAAGTAGGACATGTTTCATTCTAGCCATAACTACTGCTAAGTGTAAGTGTGTAGAAGCTTCTATGCCGATGTGGCAAGCATGACTTCATTTGCTACCTGGAACAGCATGACCTGGAGAAACAGCTGGAACAATGGGCCGGTGCCCCTAACAACCTGCTGCCTGTCACATATGCTTCTGTAAATTCCCACTTGCTTGCTTGCCCACCTCACCTTGTGGTTTTTTTAGAGATAAAACGAAAGTACAAGGTGGACCTTTCAGGAGCTGCCCTGGCTTCAGTCCGCTGGTGACATCTCCTCTCGTCCATTCTCACTGGTGTCATCGGATTGCATATTCCAGAAAGGTTCCCACAGCAATGGGTGCCATTCCTCCGGTAGTAAGGAGACATTCTGAAGGTTTGACATCGAAGGTGGCCCTTCCTGTCCTGAGCCTTTCTGTGCATGTGACCTGGTACCATACAATTTGTATGCGCATACTCACTACAATTTAATGTTAATCCCTCATTTTTAAATAATTTTCAACATTAGCTCTACTGATATATAGTACTGCCATCATTGTAGGGAAGTCCCATAGACTCCCAACTTTGCAAACAATTAGTATTTTTAGGGTTTTTTTTAATTTAATTTTTAACCAGTCAGTCTGGTGTGTATAATATTTAAGTTTATGGCTTTAGCCTCTTTCCTTGAGTACTGGTGAAATCAAATACTTCATGATATGTCTTATATGTGAATAACCTATTTTCAACCTTTTCTGTTATTCTCTGTTAAACAACACAATTTTACTCTTATTAAATTAGTTTTTGTTGTTGTTTCCTGTGTCTTGTGGATTAAGTTCCATGCTGCTTCATGTGGATATCCAGTTTCCTCACCACTATTTGTTAAAGGTCCTGTGTTTTCTTTAATATGAACTTTGGCATCTTTGTCAAAAATTGTCGAGTTGTAGTTGCATAGACTTAGATTTAGGTCTTCTGGTCTACTCCATTGATCCATATGTCTGCTTTATGCCTGCACCATGCTATTTTTGTTACTATAGCTTTGTAATATAAGTTGAAATCAGATATGGTGATATCTCCAGTAGTATTTTTTTTTTCTCAGAATTTCTTTTACTATCTAGAGTCATTTGTGCTTCTGTATGAATTTTAATGTTGGGCTTTGTTTGCCTGTTTCTGTAAAGAATGGAGCTAGAATTTTGATGTGTATAGCATTAATTCTGTGAATTGTTTTTGGCAGGATGGCCATTTTCACAATGTTACTCCTACCAATCTGTGAGCATGAGAAACCTCTCCATTTTCTACAGTCTTCTTCAATTTCTTTCTTCAATGTTTTAAAGTTTTCATTGTAGAAGTCTTTTACTTCCTTAGATAGCTTTATTCCAAGGCATTTAGGGAGACAATGTTATTGTGAATGAAACTTTTTTATTTCTTTCTCAGTATGTTTGCCTTTGACATATACGATGACTATTGATTTCTGTTATGTTAATTTTATATCCTGCCACATAATAACTGATAACATTCTAAATTTGGTGAGAGGCATCAACTGATTTAATAAACTGAGAAAATTCAAAGTAGAATATATCTAAAGAAACCCACAGAAGGTCACATTATAATTAAATTTCAGACAATAAAAAGCCAGAGAAAATATAACAGGACTTTGAATGAATTTTATTATAATAGAACACAGACTCAAATAACATTTCTTAACTAAAGGAAGTTATCACACAGAAAAAATGATAACAGAAAGATGAGAACATTAGAAAAGGAGAATATATGAGAGGGCAAAAATAAGGATGTATTTGACTGCAGACTATTCTGTGAGTTACTGAAATCAACTTTCACAGTGGATAAGATATTGTAATACCATGTAATGCTCTATCCTCCATCTATACAGAGGAAACATTAAAAACAATTCTTCTCTTAAGGGGAAAGATTGACTACACCAATAGAGTAACATTTTACACTTCTCCAGATGCTCTAATAAATTCTATATGTAATTGAGGATGCCTGCTGAGCCTTTACAAAAACTTTATAAAGCACCACATTTAAAAAAAATCCTAGAAATCTAGAAATAAGTTTTACTATTTTTACTTATTAACAAAATAAGTAAAATCTTTAAAAATTGCCCCAGTAATCCACAGAGAATAAAAGAAAAGAAGCAAGGATGAAAACTAAAAGAAATAAAAGAAAAACAAACAATAAAATGGCAGAATGAGCCCTGGTATGCCAATATTTTCCATAAGTGTAAATAGCCAAGGACAGTAAGTAAAAAAACAGAAAATAGGATAAGAAATTACAATTCAACAGTGCGCTGTATACAAGAAATTCACTAATCCCAATTACACAAGTATGTGAAAGAAAAAATGGAAAAGATAGTTTATAAACAACTAAAAACAAAGCAAGATTAACTTTACCAACTTCAGACAATGTAGACTAGAAAACAATAGAATTACTGTAAAGAAAAATGATTTTAAAAATATCAATCTACCAAAAAGACACAAGGATCCAAAATGCGCATAGGGTATATGACAACATCAAACATAAGGATGAGGTGCTCATGAGATGAAGAGCTAAAAGGGGAAATAGAGAAATCCACAATTATGATTGGAAAAATTTTAAAATTCTTAGCAAATGGTTGAACATAGATGAAATCGTCATGTATAGCTGAACTGAGACCTGTAAAATAATAAAAGTCATCAGGGAGTCTAATTGTTCTATAAAAGACCCGTGTAACTGCAGTAGAATACAAATTTTCTCAAGAGTCTATGGCAACAAGAGTCATTACTATAGGTCACATCCATAACATAAACCTGAGTGTGATCAAAACAACATTTTAAACATGTTTTTCTAGTCATAATGAATCTAATCTAGCAACAAGAAAAGAGGAAAATCTCCAAATATTTGACCATTAAACAACACACTTCCAAACAACTCATGAATTGATGAAATTTAAAAAAAAAAACAAAATGAAAAATAGGACATGTAATATATGGTTAAAGCAGTGCTTGAAAGGAACAGAGCCCTGAGGACTCACAAAGGAGAATGAAGAGTCAGAAAGCAATGACCTGCCTACCTCAAGAAATTTTAAAAAAGAGTAAAGTAGTCGCAAATAAATACAAAGAAGCAAATAGCAAAGATCACAGCAGAGATCATTAAAGCTGAAATAGAAATAACAGAAGTCAATGAACAAAGAAATGAGTCTCTGAAAGAAGTCAACACAATTGACAATCTCGATCAAGACTAACAACTGTAAAAAGAGATGGGTGAAACTCCAAAGCAAGGGATGAAATGGGATATCAAGATAAGAAATGCAACCTTCAGGAAAACAAGACATCTGTATCACATCTCCTCCTCCCATGGCTCGTGAGTCATCACAAAAGAGAGGGCAGAAAGAGGGTAAGAGATAGGGGCAGTACAACTTGTACAACTACATTGGAAATCACTTTGGAGATTTCTTAGAAAATTGGGACTAGTTCCACCTCAAGACACAGCTATACCACTCCTAGGAATATACTCAAAAGATGCTTCACCATACCACAAGGACACCTTCTCAACTATGCAGCTTCATTTGTAATAGCCAGATACTGAAAACAACCTAGATGTTCCTCAACCAAAGAATGGATAAAGAAAATGTGGTACCTCTACACAATGGAATGTTACTCAGCTATTAAAAACAAGGACATCATGAAATTTGCAGGTAAATGAATGGAAGTAGAAAAGATCATCCTGAGTGAGGTAATCCAGACCCAGAAAGACAAACATGGTGTGTACTCACTTATAAGTGCATATGAGCCATAAAGCACAGGATAACCATGCTACAACCAGCTGACCAAAAGAAGCTAAGTAACAAGGAAGGACCAAGGGAGCATGCTTGAATCTCACTCAGAAGGGGAAATAGAATAGATATGGGGTATATGGGGGGAGGGAGGGGACAGGGTAGGGAAGGGGATGAGAAAGGGAATAGTAGGGATCAAGTCTGAAGAGGACAGAGGGAGAGAGAACTGGAATTCTCCAGTAGGGGGGCATCTCTGGCACAAGCTAGAAACCTTAGACAATGGAAACTCCCAGGAATCTATAATGGTGACCTTAGCTAAGACTCTCAGCAATGGAGGATATGGAACCTGAACTGGCCATCTCCTGTAACCAGGCAAGACTTCTAATGGACGGATGCGGACACCAACCCAGCCAGAAAACCATTGACCCACAATTTGTCCTGCCTACAAGATGTGTAGTGATAAAGATAGAACAGAAATTGAGGGAATGACCAACCAATGATTGGGCCAACCTGAGACCCATGCCATGAAAAATAGCCAACATTACTAATGATATTCTGCTATACTTGCAGACAGAAGCCTAGCATAACTGAGAGGCTTCATCTGACAACTGGTGTAACAAATGCAGAGACCCACAGCCAAACATTAGGAGAAGCTGGGGTAATCCTGGGAAGAGGGAGAAGGAGGATTGAAGGAGGCAGAAAGGTCAAGGACACCACCAACAACAACAAAAAATCCTACAAAATCGACTAACCTGGGCCCATAGAGTTTCACAGAGACTGAACTACCAATCAGAGGGCATGCATGGGATAGACCTAGCATGGGAAGTCCTATCCATAGGTGAGGAGATAAGCTACTAGGAGGGGAAGAGCCAGTTATCTTTAAGAATGTGACCCTTAGTAAGTGAGCATTGCTCCAGTGGAAGACCACACATCTCAGAAAACACGGGCAGCACAAGTTGGACTTGATGAGTGGAAAGAAGAGACATAAAGTTGGGTTGGGTGGGTACAGAAGGGTAGGAGGGTAAATATGATCAAACTCCATTTCAGAAATTTCTTGAAAGACAGTCAGAAAAAAAAATAACAAAACAATTCATGTTCATAGATCTCTCAATGTTAAGAGCTGAACCAACTGAGAGACCAGGGCAAGCAGTTTTCTGTGAACTTGAATCCATTCTGGTTTACACAGAAAATTCCAGGTCAACTAGCCCATCCAGGATTACAGTGAAACTATTTTAAAAAACAAAAGAAAGTCAGCATCAACAACAGAACAAGCCACCACCAACAAAACCTGAAGCAGTTCCTCTGAGAGGAAAGTTCCCGGGTTTAGATGTTTTCACTTGAAATTTCTATCAGACATTTGTAGCTTCTCATAATGTAGTCTGGAAAAGAAGATACTACTTTCCAATTAATTCATGAGACTAATTTCCCCATGACGACAATTCTAAACAGACATGGTAACAAATACTAGCAAATGGGAATTGGTTGCCTATAAAATGAATTATGAGTTGTGGTTACATAAAGCTTATTAGTGTGTAAGACAGTTAAACTAATTATGAGTTGTGGTTACATAAAGCTTATTAGTAGTGTGGTAGACAGTCAAACTTTTACAAAACAATTGTGATAGCTATCTGTGGCTGCCAGTTTAACTACATATGGAATTAACTGAAAACCCAAGTAGCTGTGGACACCTGAGAGAGATTTTTGTTCTTGACTAAATGATTGGAAGTGGGAAGATTCACTTTTAATCTGGATCTTTTGGGTGGGAAGATTCATCTTTAACCTGGGCCACTCCTTCTGGTGGCAGCCTACATAAAGGACATGGAAGAAGGAAGTTTGCTCTCTTTGCTCGCTTGCTCTCGTTCTTACTGGCAAGTTCATTTCTTCACTGGCACTGGAGCCTACTTCTTCAGGATTCAGAAGACCAGCTGAGGCATCCAACCTTGTGGACTGAACAACTACTGGATTTTTGGACTTTCCATTGGTAAACAACCACTGTTGGACTAGCTGGACCACAGCCTGCAAGGCATTCAAATAAATCCTTACTATATATGACATATATATATATACATATATATATATATACTACTGTGTGTGTGTGTGTGTGTGTGTGTGTGTGTGTAATACCATCCCCCAAA
>CAJQZJ010004770.1:2743579-2759154 GCA_907164525.1 Lophiomys imhausi | reverse complement strand
ATATATATATATATATATATATATATATATATATATATATATATATAAATCACCCACCTCCCAGTCGCTTTAGCAATATAAATTGAACTGGAAGATAACAGGATGAGTAGGTACCAGGTTCACTGTACTGATTATGACGATGGGTTTGGTTTAAACGTGTACTTTACAATAGCCACATTATGGGCCTTATTTGCCGTTTGTTCCCTCATCCTCTCCCTCCATCCCTCAGTCTCTGAGCTTCGGAAACTGGCCTTGGGCAGACTTAAAGCAGCAGAGGAGAGCTGGAGGGTCCTGCTTTAAGAGTCACTTGTAATCAAGTGACAAGATCTTAGACTCTCAGGTCCGCCCCTTTAAGTGAGCTTGTAACTGCAGGTGCTAGCTGGGACAGCTCTTCAGGTGCCCCTTCCCTTTGTCCCAGCAGTCCCCACCCCCACCCGTATGCACTGAATCCCACACTTTGCCCTGTCCTCCGGTCCTTGGCCTCTCCAACTCTTGGGACAGACGTGCTGCCAAGCCTGCCTTACCTGCAGTCCCTAGGAGCAGAGGCTCCCTTCACCTAGCCGACTGCATTGGCCTCTGCGGGTCAGTGTTGTTGCTGGTTGCTAGGCGACACCGGGCTGCGCCTGCGTGCTCTGCCCGGAATTGACTCTTAATTCCAAGGCTTCCTTTGTCCCGCGCCAAGGCAATCAATCCTGCAGAAACCATAGTTGTGCCATGGCAAGACTAACAAGTCTCAAAATCTCCTCCTTTCTTTCCCTTCCTCATCTTCAGATATCCTTTCTAATGGCCCAAGAAGATCCTGTTGTCTCTCTCTCTCTCTGCCCCCAAATCACAATCAGCAAAGAAGCCCTGGATTAATTGGCTCCTCCCTTTCTAGATCTTTCTCATGTTCTTACTGCCACCACATTCCAGGCCATGGCGTTTGGCCTTGCAGGTCATGACTCTGGTTACCCCTCCCAGTTTTTCCTACACGCCATAGATGTACTGGCCCTCCAGAAATCATTTTTCTGCGCTTGTCCCTCCATTGCTCAAATGTCTGCAGCTCTCTTAGGAAGACACGTTGTCCCGCAACTGACTGCCCATTTGACCCCATCCCTGCAGCCTTATTTTCAATCTTGTTCTACTCCTTCCCTCAGTTTCCCCAGACTTACTAGTTTCTTCTCATTCTGTTTCCTAAGCACCTTTTATCTGCCTGGCTGTATGCCACTCTCAGAATAATCTTTCATTTCTACTGCCTTGGATCTGTGCCCATACAGTCACCAGAAAGGACCCTCCAGGTGCCTTTAGGAGTCCATCTCTCCACCCCTTACACTTTGCAGACGCCATCTCCCACCTGCCCACCTTGTTCCCTCGGCCCTAACAGGGCTGGTTGCTTCTTACAGTTGCTGCGTTTATATGTTGTCTCTGCCTTCTCTTCACACCATTTTAATCACGTAACAAGCAGATTGTGACATAGTCAACAACTATTTCTACCAAATTATCTGTGCTCAAATACCTCATGTGATTTCTGTTTTGGTTAGACCTTGACTAATATCTTAACGAATACAATTCATTATCTTCCTTTCTTCCAGCTAACCCCCATAGGTATACATAAATATGATAATCTCTCTGGTGCCTCTCAAGAAATAAAAACAACCCCCAGGCTCCCCTTGCAATCTGGCACAATGGCTCCATAGGTGAAGGTGCTTGTAATGCAAACCTGGAGACCTGATTTTGATCCCTGGATTCTACATAAATAGGGAAGGAGACGACCAACTCCATACAGTTTTTCATCTGAGCCCTGTATATGTGCTGTGGCACATACATGATCTCCACCCACCCCCACACACAGAATAAGTAACAAAAAAATTTTTTTTGATTCCTTCATTTTCATTATCCACCTTTCCATTACGATAGTAAAATACCCGAGACAATAAAACCTATGAAAAGGTAGATTTGTTTTGACTCATGGTTCTGGAGGTGCCATGCTTTGGCTGGGGCAGTACATTATGGAGGACCACATGAAGAGCAGGACACTCACCTCACAAGTTAAGAGCCAAAAGTCAGTCAGAAGATGGCCGTGTTCCACTAACGCCTACCTCTGAAAGGTCCATGGGAGCCTCCAATAACATGCCATCCTGGGGGCCAAGCTTTTAACCGGTAGGCCTCTGGGAAACACACAAACCATTGCAACCCATGTCTCCTCCCACTCAGTTATCTGTTGGCTCCTGTTCATGGCTTTCCAGGAAAGAACCTGCACTATATGCTTCCATGTTTTTAACTTTCCACTGAAGTCTGGTTTTGTCCCAGCACGAACACTGCCTGGCTTCACAGGATATTTCTTTGGTCTTTGTCTTTTCTCATATTGCAGTGCACAAGACACACTTATCAGCTCCTTCTGGAAACTTCCTGCTTTCTGTGCTGTCCCTTGGTCCTTCTCCTAGTTTCAGAACCATCATTTGAGGTCTTTTCCAAACTCCCCTAAGTGTTGCTATTTTTTAGTAATCGGCTCCAGTCTCTCTCCCACACTGTATGTTTTCTGGGGTGATCTTGCCTCTAGCTGTGACTTCAATTGCTGTCCCTCTCCGTAGCTCCCCGTCTAACTTTGATAATGAAATCTAGGCACAATCGTCCTTTTACTTGCTGGATAGTTCCACCTGATATTCACAGGCACCTGAAACATTGACAAGATTCACCTAACTGCACTGTTTCCTTGGTACAAATGTGTTCTTCTGTTTGTCAAGGACAGCAACCTAGGGTCACAAACCCTTTGGGGGTGAAACGACCCTTTCACAGGGGTTGCATATGAGATATCCTGAAAATCAGATATTTGCATTGCAATTTTTAAACAGTCATAAAATAACAGTTAGGAAGCAGCAACAAAAATAATTTTATGGTTGAGAGTCACCACAACATGAGGAACTTTTTAAAGGTCCACAGCATCAGGAAGGTTGAGAACCACCATTCTAGGGGCGCTAGGGCCTTCCTAACTCTTCCTAACTTCATAAGTGAAACCTGACACTCATTTTCCTTCATGCTCAGCTATCAGACTCTTTTTCTTAGATTTACCTTGTCACTCCCATATCCCATGTTCAGAGTACCACCATCCTTTTCCTGGGTTTGTCTACAAGTCTTTCAGATTTTTTTTTTTCAGTATGTCCTGTAACTTTGTCCTTGCTTCAACTGCTCTTTTTCAGGATGACCAAAGTCACCTCTGTAAGATGCCAGTCTAATCAACCTTTCTTTCTCTTTGCCAACTCCCTCTCACTCCACCATGGGACAGGACAGGATGCGACATGATTGGCATTCAAAATCCTTTGTGTTCTGATTTACTCCTCCCTTTGGTGTTAGGTTCTCTTCGCTGCAAGAAATAGGGAACTGCTTGTCATTCTCAGGTACACAGTGACATTTTCTGCCTTTCGCTCCCTTACTTGGCCCCAAACCACTTCCTCATTCTCCATATCTATTGTCATGATTTTTCTCCAGAAAGTCTTCTTCAGCAGCTCCAGGCACCACAAACATTCCTTATCTAACACCATTTTTCTCCCTTATGCGTGTGCTAGCTCCAGTATTTTCCACAGCATTGTAAGCTGTATGTGAGTGTGTGTGGGCACATGTGTGTGTGTGTGTGTATGTCTGTGTACAAGCAAGCACGCTCTGTCATCTAGGCCAACTCTAAATGGGCATTTGGGGAATATTTACTCGGAGCCGAGAGTTATGAGTAGTTGATATGAGTCATTAAGCCCCACCCTGTCTTATGAGCTATGAGCTAAGCAATTGGCATAACGTCATTTTTCTAATAAATGTCAAAGGGGGACTTGAATTGAGATTGGCTTGGCTTTTATAGCCATGTCCTGAGCCAGTACATCATCACATATGTCTTGAAAACACAGTCTACGATGTAGAAAAAATTAATCAAATTATTTACCTGTACTTATATTATAGTTAATTGATCGGTGGTTGTTAATCCATAACCCGCCATTATAAATAAGCACACAGACAACTGAAGTATTTTAACAAGCCTTAGCCTGAATTGAGCAATCTTGGCCCATCTAAGCTAGCTCTTAATTCTATTTTCCCCAAATATGACCTCATATATACATACGTCCCCTTGGACTGCTATTCTCCATGCTATGCCGATGTTCTTGGTCTTGTGGAATGAGGTTCTTTTCTCTAACCCATGGCGTGTGTCCTCCTTACTGCTCCACCTGTTTGTCTTGGAGGTTTCTCCTACTTCATCTACTGGAGGCTTCTTCTACCCATCAACCTCTGCTTCAGAAGCCCACACCTTAGTCCCGCCTCCTCTGTCATTGCCCAATCTCGATCCTCAGCTTTTGTTCAACCAACCAGAGACAATGTAGGTAATAGACAGTGAGCAAGACCAATTAATTAACATTTAGAGTACATAACATCACCCCATCACTACAACAAGCCATAAAGAGATTTTTTAATGAAATAATTTAAATCACTGTTTTGATCTTTCCATAGACTTTTTTTCTTGATTCAATATGCCTTTTGTTCATATTTTGGGGTCATGTTTATTTAAAAACATGCAGTTGGTGAGTAGTTGACAAGGGTTTACTGTTGTGGGAGCAAACTACCACCTTGAACACAGAACATCTTTGTCATCCCAAGTGTCCTCAATGTTTCTTTGAAGTCAAACCTCTCTGTCTCCATTCTCCTTTCCTGGAGCCATTGCTTTGTTTTCTCTCCCTATAATTTTGCTCTTTCTGGAATGTTTTGAAAATGAAACCATACCACATGCAGCCTTTTCTGTCTGGTTCCCTTTAATCTACCGCCATGTTGTTGCGAGTTGTCCCTGGTGCTCGTCATTGCTGACTTGTACTAGTTAACTGCCCAGACGGCTGCTAAATGCTGATCCACTTGCTTTCTAATTTGGGGCTGCCGTAAATCTATCTTGTCTGGGCTCTTGTACACATGTTTGGGGAGAACGTATTTCCTCCTCCTTCGGAAAATATTAGGAGTAGAATTTCACTTCAAGGTCTTAAGGCAAGGTTGTGTTTAGTGTCATGAAAATCTGCTAAATTGCTTTCTCCACACCTACAATGTATCTGCAAAGTGGTGAGAACTCCATTTGGGCCGTGTGCTCTACAGGACTTGATATTGTCAGTCCTTCCAATTGTAGGCATTCCCGAGGGTGAAAGTGGTCTCTTTTCTGAATTTTGTTTAATTTTCTTTCTTCGTATGTTACAGGTGATCCTTGGAGGTCAAAGGACAGCATGTGGAAGTGTTCTCTCCTCTACCACGTGGGTCCTGGGGACTGAACTCAGGGATCAGGCTCGTGCAGCAAGCTCTTTTACCTGCTGAGCCATCTTTCTGGCTCTCTTCTACTGGCTTTTAATGTATCTTTCTGTCTTGTGGAGTGATGGTGGTCTCCTTTGTTCTTCAGTGCTCCTCTCTCCAGGGAAATGTCAGTTTGGATATGTTTTCCTGCTGTTAAGTGAGTTGTCTCACTAGCTGTAAGAATTCTTTTGTCAGAAATGTAATTTAGAAACATTTCCCACCAATATATGGTCTATCCTTTTAATTTCCTTTTTAAATGTTAAATTTCAATTTTTTGAAATGTGTATAGGCATTTTGCCAGCTTGTACGCCTGTGCACCATGTGTGTACAATGCCTGAAGAGGCCAGAAGAGGGCATCAGATCCTCTGTACCTGGAGGTACAGTTATAAGCTGCCACGTAAGTGGTGGGAATTGAACCTGGGCCCTCTGGAAGTTCTCTCATGAAATCATCTCTCCAGACTTCTATCTTTCATTTCTTAAATGTATCTTTCAAAGGGCAGAAACTTTAAAGTTATAAGGAGTCCGATTCATTTGTTTTAGGTTACTTTCCAAAAAAAAAAAGTTTCTTTGTTACTTAAAAAAAAGATTTTATTTGTATTTTATGTGTCCGATTTGCTGACATAGTTGTGACCACATTCCTTGCAATGTCTGCAGAGGCCAGAAGAGGGCACTAGAGTCCGTACAACTGGAGTTCTGCAGCGGTTGTGAGTCACCAAGTGGATGCTGGACTGAACCCGGATCCTCTTCAAGATGAGCAAGTGCTCCTAACCGCCGAGCCCTTTCTCTAGCCCTCCTTGTGGTGTTTTTTGTCTTGTTGTTGTTTTGGTTTTGGTTTCATTTGCTCTCGTTTATGAGGCTCATAGTTCTGATCTTACGTTTAGATTCACATCCTGTTATCTTTAGTAGATGACATGGGTGGTTTAACCATCACAATCAGCATATGAATATCCAAATATACCAGGGTCACTTGAAGAGAATTTTCTGCTTTATGTATTAAATTACTTCGGCACCTTTCTCAAAAATAAAGCCATCCTTTGTAAGCACGTCTGTTTATTCTCTTTTTGATCAATATTTCTATCCCCTCAGTAATAACTACAGTGTCTTCATTATTCTAGCTTTCCAGTAAGTCACATAAGCCTTTTCAAGCGGCTTTGTCCACCCCACGCCTTTTTATATTTCCAACACGTTTTGACAGTAGCTTGTCATTTTCTTTAAGCACCCTGCCGGGATATTGATTAGGGTTGCATGAAGTCCATAGATGAATTCAGAAAGATCTGGAAATTTAATGATACTGGCTTCTCTAATTCACACAGTGTCTCTCTTCATCTGAGTGTTGAGACTTCTCTCTGCGTCTGCCAGTTTCAGGCTTCTGTTGGTCCCATCTAAGTATTCTGTGGGTTCCTTTTCATGTCAACCCAAAGAACACCCTTTGCAATGCCGAAATTCTCTAGTAGAAAAATAAAGCTGAGTCTTGTATATTGATCTCGTAAGATATGACCCTGTTAAATCTCTACTTAATTCTGGTAAGTTGTGTGTGGACTTATTAGAATGTTTTTAATCTGAAAGTAGTCTTACTTCCTCTATCCTGACATAGATTAATTTATCTATTTATATCCTTTGCTCTGTCTTTTTCCTTTTCTCTTTCTGAATTTATTAGCTACAGTTCTAAGAAGGACTCCTTGTGAAATACACCTCAGACAGGAAATACTATGGAACATACCTCAGATAAGAAATGCTGTGGCATATGCCTGAGACAGGAAATAGTATTGAGCATACCTCAAAAGGGAAAGGTTTGTTTTTTTTACAGAATAAGTTGTCCTTGCACCTCCAAAGTTAATGAATGCTTTCTGGTTGTGTTTCCTTTTTTAAACATTAGTATGAACACACAGTCTTCTAACATTAACACAGAGCTAACTTTATTGAAGTGACTATTTGGTTTTGTTTGTTGGTTGGTTGGTTTGTTTGTTTGTTTTTATGTTTAGTTATCCTTCTTGGCCAATGGAAGCCCCTTTAAGTCGGATACTAAGTCCTCAGGATAGGATTCTCATCATGTTTTACAGCTTGCATGTTTTCTAAATATTTTCTGTCCCCACACTTGAATCCAAGGAGTCCAAACTTGGTAATGGGAGAGGACTGTCAGAACATGGTCAAATGATGATGGGTGGTGAACAATGCCTTGGGGAACTGTGAGGGAGGCTCCAGGCAAAAGACTTTTACCTCAGGTGCATTTCGTTTCCTGGATTGTTCTTGGATATGATTCTATGCCTCCTGTGTTAAACTTTTGCATTTAACTTATAAAACATGCTTATTCTCTTGGGTGTCAGACATAACTATAGAGCCCAGTCTGGTCAGCAAACCCTGAATCTGGACATGGCCTGCTGCCTTGCTTCCCTACCTTCCCAGATAGCTCCCATGAGAGCTATTGTTTTTAAATTAGTCTGTCCTGAGAAAGATCTGGGAAAGGGCTGCTGCGTTAATACTTAGCATGGGCTTACTGGCATTTATTTACATGTTTTTCTGAACTCAATCTTCCTCAGCTCACTGCTTTCTTTGTTTTATTCATGCATAAACGTGCACTGAAGCCGAGTAAGGCTGTCTACAGCATTAGAGTGCAGTTGGCCCTGTTCTTTAAGGTCTTCAAATCCCGGGTCTCGCAGACAGATCTGTATAGGTTGACGCAAATCAACAGAGGACAGTCAGAATCAATTAGAGTGCAGTTGGCCCTGTTCTTTAAGGTCCTCAAATCGCAGGTCTCGCAGACAGATCTGTATAGGTTGACGCAAATCAACAGAGGACAGTCAGAATCAACAGTCTAGACCCAAGGCTGTCCATGACTGTTGAGTCTGCTGTGTTCTTGAACACAGATTCCTCCCAGGATGTAGAGCAAGAGGCAAGATGGTGTTTGGGTGACACTCTGAAAAACCTCCTTCTTTCTAGCCACTGGGTTCTACTAGAGATTTAAAACTCTGAACCTGTTATTTTCTAGCCCAGAACTGCCAGGGGTACCTAGAGGTAACTTGTCCCATCCTCCACCCCATATATTTGCGTCTTCCTTACTCACCACACTGTGCTCGGGTGGTAACCACTGGGTCTGTCAAAGTTGTCTCCAACAGAGAGTTCTTTCCCTCAGACTAGAAAGAAGGGAGACTTTAAATCCGTGGCTCTCAACCTGTGGGTCACCGGACATCTTTGGGGGTTGCAAAGCCAGATACCTTACCTATCCCATGTTTACTTTATGATTGATTCATAGCAGTAGCAAAATTTCAATTATGAAGTAGCAGCAAACTAATTTTACGGTTGGGGGTCGCCACAGCATGAGGAACTGCACCGAAGGGCCGCAGCAGCATTAGGAAGGTTGGGAACCTCTGCTTTACAGTAATAGATTCTCACCGAATTCTACCAGGCTGGACAGAGCCCCAGATTGACACCTCTGAACTTCCAACGTCAAAAACTAAGGAACTGCTTGAGCATAGGTGCTGGAAAGCTTGGACCGCAAACCCATGCTAGCTAGAGGGAACTCGAAGACCTCCGGGGCTTAGAAGCCACAGGAAGAGCCTCCCAGCTTCTGGAAGCTTTCGGGGATGGCTCTGAAAACAACACAGAAACGGCCAACCGAGAAGCTTGAGGAACCAGGGAGCTGAAGCCGCTGTCGCCCAGAGTAATGCGGATCATCTGTTTGTCCATTCTGTCCCCATCAGTCTAATCAGTCACTTCATTTTGTCACAGAGAAGTTATGGATCAGACCCATGTGCTTGGCATGTGAGGCTGTCTCTACTCCATGTAACACATATCTTAATGAGAGAAGAAAGAACTTGCATTTCTTTGAGCAAGTTCAACATAAACAACATTATTTTGTGAAATCAGTTAAACTAGTACTAAATTAAGTTCAATTTTATAGCAAAAAATCCAGTTATATGAATAATTTAACAACTTGTGTGCAAAATTAGCCATATTGGGACATTAAGGAAAAGGCATAGAAAAGATGGCGCTGATGAATGGTATTTTTGTTTTGTTTTGTTTTTCAAGACAAGGTTTCTGTGTAGCCCTGGTTGTCCTGTCACTCTGTAGACCAGCCTGGCCTTGAACTCATGTCCGCCTGCCTCTACCTCCTTAGTGCTGGGACTAAAGGCATGTGCCACCATGCCAAGCCATATGGGTGCTGGGATTTGAACTCAAGTCCTCTGGAAGAGCAATCAGTGCTATTAACCACTGAGCCACCTCCAGCCCACAAATAGTACTGTTAGCAGATACATTTTTAGCAGGTGAACTGACAGAATAGATTTCTCTAAAACAGTGATCCTCAACCTGTAGGCTATGCCCCCTTTCACAGAGGTTGCATATCAGATATCCTGCACATCAGCTATTTACATTATGGTTCAGAACAGTGTCAAATTGCAGTTATGAAGTAGCAATGAAAATAATTTTATGTTTGGGGTCACCACAACATGAGAAAAAAATATATATATATAGTAGCACCATTAGGAAGGTTAAGAGCCACACTGCTCCAGAAGAAGATATGTGTGGTTAGAGAGATGGCTCGGTACACGAAGTTCTTGATCTCAAGCCTGAGAAACCAACTTCAGATCCCCAGGACCCATGTAAAAAGCCAGATCCCCAGTCCTAGGGAGGGTGAACCAGGAGGATACCTGGGGCTCACTAAACAGCTAACATAACCCGAAAAGCGAGAGTCCAGTTGCATTGAGAGACTTGTCTCAAAGAAAGGTAGAGAACTCCTTATAAATGACATCTGAGGTTTACTTCTGGCCTCTACACATGTGCACGTGCACCACCTACAGACACACGACCCTGCACACCATTCACATACCCCAGTGCCCCCCAATAAATAAGAAATAAAAATGGAGGAGGTGAGACTTTTTCTCTTCTTGCAAAGAGTTACCAAGACAAAGTCCGTGAGACACAATGTGTGAAGTACAATGTGAACAAGCTGAAACCAAGTAAGCCTGATGATGCTTTAGTTGTAAGTTAAAGGTTTTATGCCAAAACATTTATTCTGAAGCCCTTATCAAAAATAAATCAGGGGCTGAAGAGATCGGTCAGGGGTTAAGAGAACTAGCTGCTCTTCCAGAGGTCCTGAGTTCAATTCCCAGCACCCACATGGTGGCTCACAACCATCCACAATGTGATCTGACGCACTCTTCTGGCTGCAGGTGTGCATGCAGATAGAGCACTCATATGCATTAAACAAACAAATAAATCTGAAAAAAATCATTGTTTAAAAACAGAAAAATAGGAATATGAAACATTTTCATGGATCTACACTTCACACTAAATATTCTCAAAATGATGCATCTGACTACTGTAGCATATTCAAATAATTAAGATCATAAAAATAGGATTTTTGTAGTTTATATCAAGAAAATGACCATTGCAGAGTTTCTGAATGAAAATGGAGATTTTTAGTAAGCTGGGGCTGGTGTGACAGAAGGTTCAGCATTTCCTAAGGCCTGCCTGGACTACAGAGTGAGTTTAAAGACAACCTAAGCAATTTAGTGAGATCCCTTTCTCAAAATAATGTACATAAAATGAGGACTGGAAATATTTATTACTCAGTGGCAGAGTGACTACCCAGCATCTATGAGGTCTTAGGGTTAGTCCTGCAAACTGGGGGAGGGAGGAGAATTAAAGTATGTATTTGTAAGGCTAGCTGTAGACTTTAAAATAGTAAGTAATGTTTGGATATACTCCTTGGTTGGAAGGATGGTGGAAAATATAAGAAAGGGAACTATCAACTTTAACAGACTCAAAAAAGATAATTATGGATGTTAGCTAAATCTTAAAATTGATATTACAAGGCTGTAGAATTATAGCTATGTGGAAAGAAGAATTTTGTTAACATTTTTCAACACTTAATATGAAAATATTTTGAAATACCCAGACCCCATCTGTTACCACAAAATATTTCAATGTTGCATAAGTAAAACAAAGAAAATAGTAATTTTGTTTTGAAACGGATTACAACTCCATGAGACACAATTTTAAAATGATTAGAGATCAAGTTATTTCAAAGGGCAAGAAAGTAGTTTTAATTCATTGAAGAAAGACATAGTCTCCCACTGGCTGCCTCTATTTCTGGCCACAGTGAATATCAAGAATACAAAAGGTCTTAAACAAGATTCACATGTAGAAATTGTGAAGTGTAAATCAGGAGTATATGTGCATGTGTGTGATTGTGTGTGTATGTGACCGTATGTGTGAGTGTGTGTATGTTTGTGTATGTGAGTGTGTGTGATGGGACAAACTCAACTCTTTCTCACTTAAAATGTGACACTATCTTACATATGAACAGTTCCTAACTCAATATTTGGTATATCTGTGTTAATTCTTCCCTTTTTGCACACACATGAGTATGGTGTGTGCACATGTGTGTGTGTGCTACATGCGTGTGTGTGTGTGTGTGTGTGTGTGTGTGTGTGTGTGTGTGTGTGTGTACTACATGTTTCTGTTCGTGGAGGTTCATGTGGAAGCTCAGGGTTCTTGTCAGGTTTCTTCTTCAACCACACTTCACCTTGTTCTCTGAGGCAAGATCTCTAAACGGATCCCACAATTCACAGCCAGATTATTCTGAGACACCTCTGTGTTTGCTCCCCTAGGCCAGAGTTACAGGGAGGGTCCCACGCCCACCTGACACTTATGTGGGTGACCCATCTCTCCAGTCCTACTAAATGATTCTTACACCCCAGAAATAAGGCCCAGCTGGTCCTAGTGAATGGATTTTTGATGAACCATTGAGTAAGATTTGCCATCCCAAATTCTCATTGACTTAGCATAGGAGTATACCCTAATTAGCCCATCACAAACTGTGAATGAATCAAAGGCACATTTCATATGCATAACTACTGAGTGCTTAGGTTACCCACGTAGCACATTGAGATACATCACTAACCCAAGAAAACTGGAATTCACACTTCACAGTACAGCCTCTCCTAAATGTACATGGTTTTCTTTCACGCTATCATTAAACAGCAACATCCTAAGGAGACAATGGTAATTTGGGAACTGTCCATATTTTGCTGAGAAGTTTGTGAATATATTCATAAGTGATTTGGGCCTGATGTTCTCTTTCTTGTGTCTGGCTTTGGTATTTGAGTAGTGCTGGTCTTTTCCAGATAAGTGTGGATGTTTTCTCTCCACTTAAATTTCTTGGGAGAGTTTGGAAATTGGTATTAATTTTCTTTAGATTTTTGATAGATTTCAACTGCTATGCCATCTATTCCTTTCTTTCTAAGGGGAACTTGAAGGAATGATTTAATGTGTTGCTCGGTATTGTCCAGAGTTCCAGTGTGGGTGATTGTGCATGCCCACGACTTGACCCATTTCTTCTGGGTTAACACTCTGTTGCTTTATAATTGCTCATGGCAGTTCCTTATGGTGCATATTTTACTGTTATTAATTGCAATATTTTCTCGTCTTTCTTCTTTGTCTTGCAAAGACTTCTGCTAGAACTTTTGGGGCTAGCACAATGGCTCATTGGTTAAGAACCTAGTGTTCTTCCAGAAGGCCCAGGTTTGATCCCCAGCGTACACATGACAGCTCACAACTCTCTGTAACTCTAGACCCAGGGGAATCGATACCCTCTTTTGGCCTCCATTAGCAATGAATGCATGTGATTCATGAACATATACAAGCAAAACACTCACACACAGAGTGTAATGCAATAACTTTAACACTGTCTTTCAATTTCATACATCTTTTCTGCTGTATCTGAATCCATTTTATCTGTTTCTGGTCTGATCTTTATCTCCTTTCTTCTGCTCAACTGAACTTACTTTGTTCTGTTTCTAGCTCCATGAGGTAATGCCATATTGCTCACCTGAGATGCTTTTTGATTCAAGAATTTCAACTGTAAACAGTTCCATGTAATTGTTGACAGGCAAGGGATGTCTAGGGGTACTTTACTAGCTGTCTTCTAGTTGTTTTGTAGTTCTGTCGTTCCAATCTTTCTGGCTAGCTTTTTTCCTTCCTGAATTGTGGTTTCTGTCATGGTGTCATTGGATTTGTTTCTTGTGATTACTCTGAGCCCCACATAAAATACCTAATACAGTCTGAAGCAAACAATTTTTATTGTATCGCAGACTACACTTCTAATCCCCTTCTCGTATTTATATTCTTGCTGGACTAACTTACAGATTTTCATAATTTGTTTCCATGACCATATCATGGTAGCTGTAGATTCTTTTAATAGTCTCAATATTAAACCTTGGTACTAGAAATTAAGTCCATTTCCCCTTGAATGTGAAGGCATCTAAGTATCTGGGGGGGGGAACTAGAATATTCTTAATCTTACCTGTGAGTTCTGTAACTTTTTATGCCTCCATATTGCTAAATACCATACTCTTCCTTCAGCTTAGAGATAACTTTTGTCATGTTCTTTTGGTAACATTAGTCTAGTGGTAAATTCTCTCCACTCCTGATTATCTGAGAAAGTCTTTATGTTTTCCTTCATTTTTCAGAAATAGAATTGTTGAATAAAATATTCTTAGCTAAGGTTTCTTCTCTCAGGGTTTTGGACATGTTATCCCACTCCCTTTTGGCTTGTAGAGTTTCTGCTGTAAGAAGAAATTCTCATACAGGAGATGCTAAGTTTTCATTTTCCTTATTATAATATGTAATATAAAAACAATCAATCATTATTTTACACCAAGACATCTGTTGACTCCATCAAATCCCTTTCAGGACTACAAGACCCCAGATCTGTCAAAAAAATCTGACCTTGAACATTTATATCCAAAGACTAAAAAATAAGTGTTCTATTTACTGCATCCAGTCTGTTCTATTTCTTAGAGAAACTTGAATTCAGACAGTCTTCAACAAAGAAAGAAATGATTTATTTTATTCTACTGGTATACCTAAATCTGATTCAAATAAGGAAGTACATTTGTATTTTAGGTAATTTAATCAGAACACGTTCCTTCTTAATGCACTGAGTTAAAATCCACCCAGATTAAACTGCTCACATCGTCGATTGCTGTACTTCAGTTGAAATTGGTCAAAGGTCAATACTAAAAATCGAAGAATCGTGTTTTCTGTGCCACCAGTTCAGTGTAATGAAAGCCATAGACTCCGGGGCAGACTTTCACCTTCCAGAGTTTAAGCACCCAGTTTGCCAACACCTTCTGGAAGAAGCGCCTCCATCCTGCAACAGTAGCTTTGCCACAGGCATTTTTCCTCTACCACATTGTGTTATTTAAAAGCTATCTGCTTTTTTGGCAGCCATTCAAGAGAGTTCTTTGCTTGCAAATCCTCTTTATCTCATGCTATGGTTGAAGCGAAATCTTGGCACGATTTCAGTTCATTTGTCTTCTTGTATCAGGGAGGAAAAGGAAAATTAAAGGCTCTAGAGGCTAACACTGTGTGCAGGTCCTGAAACAGTGGGAAACCTTGTTGGCTATTCAAAAGGGTCATGCTACTAAGTAAGCATCCATGGGGTAAAATAGGGTCCCATCACAGGAGAGGCAGCCACCCCAGCAAGAAGACTATTTGAAAGCCTGAATGGTAGAGTTTCAAAGTAAATAACGCTCATTGTGTACTTGACTCCAATCCTGTACAATCAGCTTAACTTAGTAGACCAAGTCCACAAGGACCACTCACTTGGAGCTTGGGATGGACATTACATTCCTTTGCCTTTGAACTTGGCTTCTGTGATTTGCACCGTAGGGGGCTTATCAGCTTGTTTACTGGGGTTGCTGAAGTTAAAAGGAAATAGGGTCATCCCATTCAGAGGAAAAGAGTGGCACCCGTGTCTGAGCCAACTCATCTCTTGGAAATGACATCTCATTCTGTGGAAAATGACCGAGAATGATTTCTCTGCCTACCTCCTCCCTGAATGGAACGTGGAACCCATGCTGCTGGAGAAAGAACAAGAAGAGCCTCTTGATCCGAAACAATCCCTCTAGTTTGTCCCTGTGGAAGCTGAGCACTGTGCCTGTTTAAGGAAGGAGTCTTTGTGCCTCGGCTCAGATCAGAGTCACCAGAATGACATGATTGTGGGGCCACAGCAAGACAGAAGGTTGATAGAAGATCACTTAGCATGTAATTTAGGCATGAATGTGAACTTGTCTGAATCGTGGCTACTGGAAAACTGCTTGATGGCCGAAACTTCTTGGTGGAGCTCTGTTGTGATGTTCCATAATGTCAGTTGAAACCCTAAAATTTAAATCCAATAAAACATTTATATTTTAATTTTATAGACATTCCTGTACCTCAAGAGAAACAAGAGCTTTTGATTATATATATATATATATATATATATATATATATATATATATATATAT
>CAJQZJ010004770.1:2697863-2719893 GCA_907164525.1 Lophiomys imhausi | reverse complement strand
ATAAGGCACCTACATATACAATTGGACTTCCTGGGGGATAGAGAATAAAGCAGTATTTGGAGAGACAACAGCTTCAAATATTTTAAATCTCATAAAAACTATAAATCTGTGGAATTAGGAATTTTAACAAATCAATGACTATTGGAAACAAAGGAAAAAACGTACCAAGACACACTGTTCTTAAACCAAAAAGCTTAACGAGAAAAGTTTTAAAGGAACCAGAAGAACAAAAGCAATTCATACATAAGAACAAACAGAAACTATATAGAACATATGTAGGGAAACTAGCATGTATGTAAGTCAGAAGACAACTCATTGGAGTGAGTTCTCTGCTTCTCCACTATGTGGATTTTGGGGATTAAATTTAGGTCATTGGGATCATTCTTAGCACCTTAGCCACTTCGCTGGCACCTATTTATGCAACGGAAAGGTTTAATAGGCTCCCAATTGTGGAGTCTTGAGATCCAAGCAGTGTAGCCAGGCCCTCTGGCAGGCAGTCATAACACAAGCAAGAGAACAATCATATCTCAAAACAGGAAGTCCAAAGAAAAGTGGGCACAGCTTGTTTCTTTCATAACTGTGTTCTTGTGAGTGTTATCAGGGATTTGCATGACGGTTTGAATGAGAAGCCCCTATATGATTAAATACTCGGTCTCCAGGTGATGGAACTATTTGAGAAGGATTAAGAGGTGTAGCTTTGTTGAAGGAGGTGTGTCCTTAGGGGCAATCTTTGGGGTTTCAAACTCACACTATTCCCTGTGTGGTGTTCCCTCCCTCCCACTTGTGGTTTGAGATTTGAGTTCTCACCTGTTTCTACCTTTGCCTTCATGGACTAACACTCTGAAAATATAAAAGCAATTAAATGCTTTCTTCTGTACGTTGCCTTGGTCATAGTGTCTTATCACAGCAATAGACAAGTAACCAATACAGCTTGCCTGGGGAACCCCCTTAATCCTTTCCTGGGTCAGGAATTTGGTGATCTCAGGACTTCCAGCTAAGCCCCATCTCTTCAGGGTCTCATTATAGCATTCCCACTGTAAGGACCAACCTCACAACACAATGGCCAGAGGGCAACATCCAAGCCACTGTGATGGATAAATCTATGTTTAACTAGAAAATAGCAACATTCTGATAAGACAAATTTCTTCACCTTAATTTTTCATCCCATACTGGGTTTTTTTGTTTGTTTGTTTAAGAGGAAAAATTCAGGGCAAAAATACTCTATCCAATTGTGAAATTTCAAATTCAAAAAATATAATAAAGTTTATTAGCACAACACTGTCACAGTGGATTTCCAAGATTAATCTTAATTAGCATATCAATTTTCATGTAAATCATGCTTCTGCTATGCTGGAAAAAATGAATTCTAGGATAATTTAATTCTTAAATAAAACCAATTGAATAATCTTTTTGGCTCTGTTAATTGCCACTCAGTTTTTGAATTATTTATACTTTTTTTTAGTACTATGGCTTAATAAGAGGGGTAGGGCATCTAAACCACTTTGGGAACTATAAATCTTTAGGAACAGGGAAGATGATTATTGTATTCTTTCGCTGAATTAAATTCTGTTGCATTGCTCATCGTGGTATTGCCTTCTATTTTTATAATCAGTAATATTAACTCTTGCCCCTCTCTTTGCCTTTTACATTCTTTGTAGGAAATTATACCAGGAAGTTTACAGTAAGCAAAAAAAATAATAAAATAAAAAAAATAAGCATGTTGATAGAGCCTGCCTAATCGAATCTATTTTTTCTTCACCTTTGGCTTTGATGCACTTAGGGAAGTATAGGAGCAAAACACTTTTCTACGCCAGAGCAATATGGGGGATTCTTAGGTCATGGGGCAGGGGAGGTGACACAGCCCTACAGCCAAGAATCCTAGGTTTGTAAGATGCTCCCAGTCCCAGCTTTTACCTATGAGCTCTGTCATTTACTGGTTTTTAATCTGTGTCTGTTGCCACAATAGACCTATAATCAAAATTACAGTGCCATTGTGAGCACCCTACTTGTTCCTCTGGCAAATGACACACTCTAAAAGAATTTGTGGAGACCCTCACATTTGTAGCCAGCTTTTCTGAGGTGAGGCTTGTCCTAGAGCCCCCTGCCACCTTCCCCCCCCGCCCCCCACCAAAACAAAACAAAACAAAAAAAACCCGGTGTTTCATGTCAGAGGTCTTGAGCAGAGGTGGCATTTGGATATCTGTGTTTCCAATCTCAAGTTTTATTAAACCTGGGTTGATGCAGTTACTCATTGTGTTTTTGTTTAGGGATCTCTTCTAGTTGTTCTGGGATGACTGGCTTTTCACACAGTGTTACATTCATTCATTGATTCTTCAGCAAACTTTCACTTTTTGGTATCCATTTTACACCAAGCCATATACATAGAGCTAGAAGGATATGACCCCTTTTCTCAGCTGTCATAAAGATAGTCTTTAATGGGGTGATATTTCTTGTCTAGGGGCTTGCTAAGTTCATTCCTTGGCATAAACAAAGAATCATCAAGTTTAGGAAGATATTAGACAAAGCCAGAGGAGAATAAATTTATTAGTGTTATTCCTTCAGGATGGGAGAGGTCCTAAGTCTGGGGGTCAGTTCCACAAGTCCTGGCTTGGGTGTCTGATAGGGCTGGGTCCTCCCCTGTCTCCTATTTAGATATCCATCTGTGTCTTCTAGCTGTTTCCCCTCTCAATATCCCCGTGAACAAGAAGCTACCATTTCAGGGAGTGCCCTTTCCTTTCTCTGTCCATCTCTATCAGTCCAATCCTGCTTCATGTCAACAAATATAAATATAGGACTATTTACAAATAAGTATCATGGGGCACATAAATAAAAGGATGTGCTCCGAGGCTTGCCTATTCAGATTCCTCCTGGGCTGCTTCCTTTCCCATATGAGGGGAACCCTCTGAAGCAGGAGTCAGGAGAGAAGAGAGGTAATCTCCTTAACTAGATTACATACTCTGCTTGGAGGAAGAGTGGCTATCGTCTCTATGATTCACTGTTGTGGGGAAAGAGATAGAGACGGTGACAAGGACAAAGTTAAGAATCCTTACTTGAAAGCTTCTAAGACCCGTCAGCTTCAAATATTTAGCACACAGCACCATCTGGGAAGTCCTTGTTCCCATGACTCCCGCCAACCAGAGGGGAAGATTGAATAGTGGTACTCATGCTGGTGGCTGGGATCTGGGAGATGGTGTCCTAGAAGAGGCATGTAGGGGTCAATGCACACAAAGGCTTGTGCTTGAGAGGAGTTTAAAGGGACTGCAGTGGCTGGGAGGAAGAATGCAGAGTAAATGGGGGATCTTGTAGAATTGGCCACTTATGCACAGCCTGGTGCAGGCGGCTGAGGGTGTTGGATTTGATTTTAAAGAAACAGCCTTTGAAGGGTTTTAAGCTGCGACAGATTGTGTTTTTCATAGTTACTTGGTGTGTTAGGGGCTTTCCCATCACTGTTACAGAATGGCTGAGGTAAACAACTTAAAATGAGGAAGACACTATTTTGGGTCATGGTTATAGAAGCTTCAGTCCATAGACCTTGGCTCCAATGATTCCATCCCATGGTGATGGAGAACATCATGGTAAGAGCAGCCTGGGCCAGACATTGTTCACATCATGGTAGACAGGTAGAGAGAGGGAGAGGAAGGAGGGGGGAAATACAACGAAGAGCCTGAATCCAGGTCGCTACTTCCTCTAGCTCGATTCCCCTCTGCTAGTTTTCACAATCTTTTCAAACAGTATCACCAGCAGGAGGTCAAACATTCAATGGACTTGAGCTCTTGAGGGCCATTTCCTCTCCCAAACTGCAACAGTTAGTGTATACAGGGAGGCTCTACACCCAGTTCAGGGATGTGGTCGGTGTAAAAGAAATCTTGTTTTGACATAATATTATCAGAGTCAGGAGGAGTAGAGAGAAGTAGATGGATGTGGAGACATCTACAGCCACAGGATCTGGAACCTACAAGATTGGTGAATGACAGAAACCAGAGCACTGGCACGAGAGATGCAAGGACAACTAAAGTGTCACACTTGAGTAACTGGAGACAAGAAGGTGTCATTCACTGAAGTAAGTCACTGGAAGAGGGCAAGGTTGCAAGGCAAATACACCAGCTCATTTAGAATTGATTTGTGTGTATTTGGAAACCTTACAGGCGAATACGTCACACACAGCTATCTGTACCTGTGAGCCTGACTTCATATGTAGCTCTAAGAGTCACTGATTTGCAGACGATTTGGGATTCGGAGTGATGAACTCGGCTAGAGGAAAGTGCACATGAAGCTGACCTCTGGCGTTTCAGTGTCCTCTGCTTGCTCTCTGGAGTTTTACCAGTTAGTAAAGCAAGATAGAAGGTCAAAGGCAGAGCCTCCCTGCTTTCTATTGTGTTTGCTTGCACTCACCATCTCCCTTCTTTTCCTTCTTCCGTTTTGAGGGAAAAGCGGAAGTGTTCGCAATTTAGGTAGTGGGCTTCAGAGGGTTATCCCAAGACCAGACCCCTGCTGCAACTGAACACCCTGCACAGACAGCTCTCTCTTCTTGCCAAATTCAAACAACTTAGCACTAGCCTTCAGTTCGCCCTGTTGGAGTCTCACAGCACACTCAACTAGTGCGGTGCAGCCTAGTGTACTTTTATCAGCTGACAGTTCATGTTGGTTAAAGTAAATCCAGCTCTGTCTTGTCTTAAAATCCCCTTTGTGAATAAATGTCACGATTATATTGAAACATTTTATTCCTGAGTGTTCTGGTGTCCTTATTCAACTCAGGATTCTCTAGATATCTTTAGTGAAGCAACAACCTGCCCCCCAACCCCAAGAGTTTTGTGTAGAACTGGAAAGATTTGATAACCTGGACCCACTCAAACTCCTTGATAATAAGGTTCTTCATCACATCCAGACATGGCAGGGGTTAAGTTATAGTGTATGGAGAAGGACATAGATGGTTCAGACTCACTCTCTCTTCACTAATTCTGTGGAATCATTTCACTTTTCCAAAATTGGGTGTGGCAAAATGGTCACAAAGCTATGGAAAGACTGGGCTTCAGCCATTCTATCCTTAACCACTTAAATGGCTATGTGGCAGGCTAGCCCCCATTACGTCTTTCATTCCTCAGGTGCTCAAAAATAGCTGGGATACTTTTAGCTCCAAAGAAAATAACTCCAGTAGGAAGGAGGAGCCAGAAAGAGATGGGGAGCCATGCCCTTCACAGCAGGAATGAAGGTTTCTTTTCTGTTGAAGTATGTGCTCCAGAGAGACCATTCTCTGAGGAGGAAGTTCTTGGGGCACACCCAACAGAAAGCTCCAGGAGGGAACAGCAGAGCACACATAATCTGATCTCTAGTTTGGCAGTGTTTGCCTCCCTTCCTTCATGTTTACTCCCCCCAGTCCTTCCTGTATCTTCCTCTAAAGGGAAACCCATCTATCACACTCTAGAAAGATATTACATCCACAAACCTCAGGCGTAGTCTTGCAAACCTACACAAACACTTGGATGCTTTCTCTCTTCTTACCCTCCCACCTACAAAAAAAAAAATGTTTGCTGGGCATAAATTGTATATCCAGTTCTTATTACAAGAGGAAACTCATCTGATTAAAAACATTTGCAGTCTTCACAGAATCCCACGAAAGTTGATATAACTGAGAACTTTCTCATCCATAGATTAATGACTATAAAGAAAGAAAGCAGATTAAGAAGCTATTTGAGTAACCATTTTCATGTACTTAAAATTGAATGAGAGCCAGGGAAAATATAGATATCATATGTATGTATGTGTGTTCTCTCTCTCTCTCTCACACACACACACACACAGTCAGAGAGACGAGAGAGTATGTGGTGTGTTTGTGTGTGTGTGTGTGTGTGTGTGTGTGTGCATGTGTGTGTGTTGTGTGTATGTGTGTGTGTAGGGTCTCATGCATATCAGATTTTTAAGTAATCCGTTCCCTACCTTCCTTTTCTGGCATAGTACCATGAGGGCTTTTTATATTTATGAGGCTCCATAATCCAAGTTTGTGCCCAGAGATGAAACCATAGAAAAGGCCTGTCTTTCAACAGTCTAGAAATATCTTCTTTCTGGTTACATAAGTGGGTCTGGCTTGGAAGTGGGTGCAAAAATAAATAGGAAGAAAACATCTCAGTGTATATGGTTTTATCAGAAAATCTAAAGAAGCAGGAGTGACACTCAGTTTCTCTTAGTAAGCTATGTTCTTTTTCTTTTCAACATTTATTTATTTCTTCAAGTTACATCTCAATCACAGTCCCCTCCCTTCTCCCCCTCCCGGCCCCACCCTCCTACCCTGTTCCCCCTCTCCCTCCTATCTGCTTTTTTTTTTTTTTTTTTAGTTTGAGGTGTACCTTTTCCTCCCCAACAGCTCCCCCTTTTAGTCCAATAAAAAAGTTCTTTTTCTTGTAACAATAAATTCAATACAAAACAATAAGAACAATTAGGCAACAATTATGAAAATTGTAAGCTCTAGCCCACATTCCCAATGTCCAGTCCATACTCATAAATATTTTTAAATGTTTATTTTAGTTTATGTGTGCTTGTGCTTGCCTGCATGAGGTTAGATACAACAACACATGCGTTCAAGAACCCACAGAGACCACAAGAGAGTGTTGGAGCCAGAGTTACAGGCTGCTGGGACTCTACATGTGGGTGTTGGGAACTGAACCTGAGTCTTCTTCAAGAGCAGCAAATGCTCTCAGCAAATGAACCCACAACTGTATTCTCTGTGAAAAGTCATCAAATGCACTTGAGATCTGTACATTTATCTGTGTGTTCTTATACCTCAATACAAATGGGCTTCTAAAACTCTATTAATCTACTTTGCCTTCAAAAAGTTTAAGAAGTACCGGGCGGTGGTGGCACACCCCTTTAATCCCAGCACTTGGGAGGCAGAGGCAGGCGGATCACTGTGAGTTCGAGGCCAGCCTGGTCTACAAAGTGAGTCCAGGACAGCCAAGGATACACAGAGAAACCCTGTCTCGAAAAACCAAAAAAAAAAAAAGTTTAAGAAGCAGGTGATCCAGTCTTTGGGAAATCTACCTAGAGCTGAGCTTTCCAAATACAGTTTCCACTAGCCACATGGGGCTTTGGAATACTTTAAATGTGGCCAGATATTAAGGTGTGCTAAAATTAAAAATATACACATTGGATTTTAAAGACATAGAATAGCTGGGATACTTTTAGCTGCAAGGAAAGTCATCCCAGTGGGAAAGACAAGCAAGTAAAATCATAATGCAAAATACATTATCGATAACTTTATGTCCACACATGTTTAAATGATAAAGGTTAGATACATTGGGTTGAATGAAATATATCATTAATAATTATCTCCACTGTTTGTTTACCTTAGTTAGCATGGTAACTAGGAAATTAGAAGTCTCATGGGTGGTTCTCACTATTAACTCTTGAAGACGTTGCCCTAGAGGCTAGAAGCTAGGTTTGATGTGAGTTCCTACAGATCCTGCCTCCACTGATACTTCCAATTCCCATCGAGATTGCACAAAATATTTTACATTCTTGATTTGTAAACCTGACTTAAATTGTACCCCTCACACACATAGACACATATATGCTATTTGATGTTTTATGATTGGACATTATGTTAGCTTCCTGTCACTTTGACAAAATGCCTGAAATGATTTGTTTTATAAGAAAGGAAGGCATAGTTTAGTTCATGGGTTTAGAGTTTTTGGTTCTTGTTGTCTTGGCCCTTTTGTTTTGTAACTCTGGCAACACAGGCCATCATGGTGGGAGTTCATAGTAGAGGAAAATCATTCATGTATTATTTATGGGAAGATAAAAGAGAGAAAAGAAGGTCTCATATGCCCTTCAAGTGTGAATGCCCAATGACCAATCTTTCTAAATGTTCCACCACCTCCCAACAGTATCACAGTCTGTGCGCCAAGCCTATATAATGTGAACTTTTGAAAGACAAAACACCCAAGCTATAGCAAGCACTGCAGTGAATTGTGAACCAATAACAGTGAATAGTGTAAATGGTTCTCAGGTTAAAACTAGCAAAAAGAACAGTGGCCGAGTAGACAAATCTGAAAGGTTTTGGTTCAGTTATAATCCATCCTTTCTTGTGCTTATAGTCTTCCTCTTCATCTAATATTTCTGCTTTCAGTTGGATCTCTTTTCAGGATGGATAGCCAGGCTGTGGCAAACATTCTTCTCTCAGCTGGCACTGCAGTCAGCCCATATGCAGCAAGCTGGCTCTGTGAAAACTCACCCTGGGTTTGCTAAGTGGCCTGCAGCTGAGTAGTGACAAATGCTGACTTCCCACCAAATGCATTTGGAAAACACACACAGGCAAGCATTTCCTCACAAATTACAATATTCTGTGGGTCATATAATTAGTACATTATAAAATATATGCTCTCGTGTATATTATAGTGATTTAAAATTTGATAATTATATAATAATGCACTAGCACAAACATAATTACAGAAAAGCACTGTTTGGTGCACATTCCAGTTATTGGCAAACCTAGAAACTAGTTATAATTTTTTTCTAGAAAAATAAAAATGTGTCCCCAAAGTATTCAGCTCAGTTAAGGTTCAAAGTGCTTAAGAAAATTACAATTTTCTTCCATGACAGTAACGGGGAAACATCTATCACTGGACATTTGGGAAAATAGTGTGCAAGAATGAGATTGGAACCACAGAAATTTGCAGTCCTGGGTTTGCAAAAGCTTGTAATCCTTTCTCTCTTAAACAGGCTTTTTCTCGGTGACAGAATTTCAGTAAGTATTCAAAACGCTAACTGGTTTTACATTGAACAGTTGGTGGAAAATACAGAAGACACGGTATTGCTACAACAAACTTATTTGTGTGTGTGTGTGTGTGTGTGTGTGTGTGTGTGTGCATATGGATGCCAAAGGTTGATACTGAGTGATTTCCTCAAATTTTCCCCACCAAAAAATGGTTTTTGGTTTCAAAGTATTTTGTTTTGTGAGACAGAGTCTTCTAGCAAACTTAGTACTTCCTGCGCACTGGCCAGTGAGCCCCAAGGTCGCAGACATGTGACTCCACATCTCCCTTTTACATGAGTCCTGGGAAAATCTGAACTCAGGTTCTAACGCTTCTGCAGCAACCACCCTGTCAACAAAGCCACATTCCCAGCCCCAAACATGCTTAGTTTTGCTTTGACATCTTTTTTTCCTATCACTTCATACAAACGAGCGTGCTGGCTTTATTGTTCACAGAAAGGAGTCACATACTCCCTGACCAAGATTACTTTTTGACAGAGAACCTCCAAATTAAAAATCATTGTTCATAGATAAATGTAAAGAAGATAAGGTTAATGAACCGAGAAAACAATTTCAGTTTGTAAATGTTTTGCTTGACACCTGCACAATCTCCAACACATGAGCTACCTTGAGCTTGACATTTTCTCATGTGACTTTGTAGGACCTTCCAACATCATTCTACAAGGGACAGTCTGTTAGTGACAGTCTGTAGCAACCCCCTGTTGTAGCATGCTTGTGCTACCGGAAACTGCAGATGGGATCCTTAATTAGTCCATTTTTCTTGTATTCCTCTTATTCTAGGACACACTAATCTTTCCAGATCTGATTCCTCTTCAGAGGAAACTGAGATTGTTCAATAGAGTGATTTTTCCTCTATGTATTTTTCTGCCTTTATCTTTGTGAGGTGCTATGGTTTGTCTGCAAAAATCTTTTGCCTCACTATTAAACTTTAAAAACCAAGAAATCTCTAATATACATCACTTATCCTCAAGGATGCTTTTTTTCTTTCTTGAAGACACACAAGATAACTAGCCCACTCTCTAGTTAGCTGCAAACCTTTAAATGATTTGTCTTTTTTTAATTTAAAGGGAAGTGATTTATCCTGAGAAGAATTGTCAACAAATAAATGATCACAGGCCACGTGCAATCAGGCTCACCTCGAGTCAGAGTAATGTGCTGTTCAAGCGCACAGAACTGAGGACAGAAACGACTCCTAGTGTGGAATCCTGCCTCTTAAACTTAATGGATGCGTAATTCTGGCACAGCATCAGTCTCTCTGATCCAGTTCTTCATTTGTGCAAGGCAAGGTTAACGTCTAACACGTTCGTAAGGAGCAGGGGGAATAAGATTTGCATGCACCTGGTATTCACTCACTCACATACTCATTCATTCATTCACGTTTATGGTTATCTTTTATTATTTATCACTTCAAAATATTATTTTAAAGAACAACCTTACACAAATTCTTGCAGTGATTAATTTTAGTCCTTTTGGGAAATTAAGTTGATAAAAACTTGAAGTAAAAACATTCAATATAAAATTTAAAACTAACTTTACCATTCATGTTGAAGTAAATAATCTATATTGGTCAGATAGATACCTATAAAAAATCCATTACCTGAATAAACTCGCGAGATACCATTTTAAATTCATTCTATTACAAAATTGGGTTGTTCTTAATATGGGAAATAAGCATGAAAAGAAGTCTGTTCCTCCATAAATGTTTGTCCAGGAACCTCAACATTTAGAACAACAAAGGGCTCTATTACCTCTGTGTAATATCTTTAACATTGACCTCAATGATAGTATCCAGGAACCTGCTTGTATCTGTTTAATTCTGCTGAGGACACACTCTGATTAAAGTTGATGACACCTTACATTTCAGATTAAGAGTACATCGATATCAATAGCTGACTGGAACTGTTGAAATAGGTTTTGCTACTTGCGTACCCCAAAGGCTTGAATCTGAAAAGGAGTCCTGTGTGCTAACATGGGAGATTTGGGCCTGTTTGGTGTTAAATGAAAAGCAAAGGGCAGACCCTTGTATCAGATGAAGCCTTGGATGTGAGAAGGGAAGGGTGGAAACCATACGAATCTATATTTGCTCCATTTATATAAAATAACATTGGAGAGTATATGAGGAAAGACTTTGTTTTTATTATGAAAGAGAATATGGTGGGCAAGCACAAACTCAGAGTGAGTTTTAACATAAACATTTTCATATCATCTTTGCTTTTCAGGGCACAGTGGAATAACTATAAAAATATAGATTTAAATAGTCGTGAAAATGACACATAAAACATACTATCTGGTGGAAAGATGTGTTATTGAAGTGTATATACAGT
Organism: Lophiomys imhausi; assembly: GCA_907164525.1. Taxonomy (NCBI): domain Eukaryota; kingdom Metazoa; phylum Chordata; class Mammalia; order Rodentia; family Muridae; genus Lophiomys; species Lophiomys imhausi. Next base: position 2,708,805 of record CAJQZJ010004770.1, on the reverse strand, counting down.
AAAATGCTGGAGGTTTTTTTTTTTTTGCTTGTTTAATCTCTAGTGTGGGACACTCGGATACATAGTGATATACAGTGTGTTTTGGTTTGGGGTTTTTTTTTTTAATCAAAATTGAAATGTCTGGTAAAATGTTAGGGTATTTTCGCTTTCTCATACTGTCCTGAATCTTTTGGACATCTGTGTTTAGAAAAACAAAGTACTTAAAAATACTGATAACAAAAAGTCAAGGGCATGGGACTAAAGAGATGGCTCAGAAGTTGATGGCGTTGGCTGCTCTTCCAGAGGATCCTGGTTTGATTCCCGGCACCCACTGGTGGCTCATGGCCATCTGTAATTCCAGTTTCAAGGGATCCAGGTCCCTTTTCTGGCCAGCAGAGGTACCAGGGCACACATGTGATGTGCAGTCATACATGCGGATAAAACACCCATACACATAAAATAAAACCCTTTTTGTTTTTAAAGTCAGAAGCATGTACGGAAAAGAAAATAAAGAGAGAGGGGGAGAGAGGGAAAAAAGGAAAGTGGGTGAGGGAGGGGAGCAACATAGCAGACGAGGGGGATAAGAAAGTTGTAGATATTAAAGCAGCAAACAATAAATAACCCCATCGCCACTCTGCCCCATTCTACCTTCTCTGATGTCACCACTTTAACTGTGATTTCTGCCCTCTTGAAATTACATTGTAGCAGGCAGTCTTTATTTCATTTTAAACTCTATTTTATTGTATTGTTCTTAAACCCTACCTCCCTTCCAACCCCCTTACACTAGGCAGGTGAGAAAGAAGGTTAGAGGGGAAAGGGACGTAGGTCTCTTTGAGCTACTTCCTGTGAATACGGTCATCAGGTTCTTTGTGGCAATGCCAATCTCAGTCTTCAGGTACCCAGCAGTGCAGCAAACCAGCAAGAGCAAACACAGCAGCAGAATGAACCAGTAACAGGCAGGGGAGCCCCAGCAGCGAGAGCAGCAGCCTCTTCCTTCTTCAGAGCATGCTCTGTCCCTCTCTGGACTCTGGCATTTATACCCTTCTCCAGAGTCGTCTAAACCACGCCCCTGCTAGAGCTTGAGAGACTTTTAACAGCTGTGAATAAACTGAAGCAGCCTCATAGCCCACACCTGGGATTAAAACAAAAACAGTCTCATAACTGAGTTTTTTAAGAAACAAAAACTCGGGCTGGAGAGATGGCTCAGAGGTTAAGAACACTGGCTGTTCTTCCAAAAGGTCCTGAGTTCAATTCCCAGCAACCACATGGTGGCTCACAACCATCTACAATGAGATCTGGTGCCCTCTTCTGGAGTGAATGCATACATGCAGGCAGAACAATGTATACACAATAAATAAATAATCTTTAAAAAAAAAGTTCTTTAAAAAAAAAAAGAAACAAAAACTCTTACCACATGAGGCCATACCTATTCTTAACTGTATTTCTCCATAGAGCCTTCAAGTGCCTTTGTTTTTAATCTATTTTTTAAGTACGTAGAGAAAAACAAATCTTACATTGGACAGGTGTTCAATATATATCTATATATATCGATATACATATATTTATATATCGATATATAGAGAGACATATATATATATTGGTTGAATGAACAGATGAGCTAATAATTGTCTGCACAGAAAAACCAATGTACCATGGAACTATATGATGGAACTTGTGTCATGGACTAGCTACCCTCCTATGACCAAATACAATTTTTCTTACTTTGAGTTTCTTTTCTTTTTTTTTTTTTTGCACAAAAACATGGTTTACCCTTTTGGAATGGTTCCATGGTAGAGAAATTTGTAAATGCATTCCGAAGGTTATCCATCACCGAGGAAACAGTTGTAGGACTCTGAGCTCCTTGTCTCCCTTCAGTCTATTTCCCTCCACTCCCACCACATTCTCTCCTTTCCTCATTTATCTTTACATTTGAGTTTTTTGAAACTTACTTGTAAGATACATGTAGCTTACTCCTTTTGTAATTGGACATCAGCAATGTTAATCACAGGGCAGGGAAGGATGTGGAATCTGATGTGTTTGGAGCTAGAATCTGAAGCCTTTAGGTCCAAAGGAGCACACCAAAGTCCAGCTTGATGAAAGCAATGTAATGTCCAGAGAGATAACAGTTGTGTGTGCTACAATATTGAACCCCAGGGTGTGGTGGTATAGAAGGAAAAGAAATCATATATTGCCTTAGCATTTAGCATAATGTCTAACATAAAGAAAAAATGTTAATAAGTGGTGGTCACTGTTTAGTACTTGGAAAGGATTTATATTGTATTAGTTAGTAATGATGCTGTTTAGCCTGGCCCCACCCTTCAAGGGATACTGAGGAACCCAGTTCTGTAGCCACCCTCCTCCCAAAGCTCCCTCTAGAGTTGTTGCACCTGTACTTGAAGAAATCATGCCAGACTCAACCAGACCAAAAAAAAAAAAAAAAACTATTGATGTCTTCTTCGGCTGAGTGAAGAAGCCCAGCATCTGGGTGGACCAGTCCTCGTGAGTTTCCATCCAGAAGGCCATGGCCAAGAGGAGCTATGGGAGCTCATGAGTCTAGAAGTCTCTATTCCTTTTTCTGTTCCCCTGTATCTCACAGAGCATGGGCAATATCAGGAGGATGCTGTCTTTCAGATTAGGTAGGTAATGCATTTTGCATTAACTAAGAAATTTTATAAATTCTGAACAGAAAATACCAAGATATATAATGAAGAATGCTGTTGTTAACCCTTTGGGGCAGTGAACTAGACCAACTGGCCCTCAGAAGGTTACTTATTAAGGGGGAACAAATGGTGTATACAGTAATCATGAAGGTAGCAGCTCTCTTGGCCTGTTCTAGATAATGTAGGGTAGTGACATTATACAAAATATCAGCTATGCATGGTGAATCAATACAACTTTTCCTGAGTAGACTTATTTTTTTTCCACATTACATTTTTATTGATTCCATGTCCGTTCCCCCTTGTGACCTCCCCCTCCTAAAAGAAGTAAAAAATAAAAATAAGGGAAAAAAGTCCACTTTGTGTTATTTATGTACTCACTGGAGCATGGTCAAACTCTCAGTGGCCTGCCCCTTAAATAGAACTGTTTTCCTTCCCCTCCCACACCTCTGCCAGAAGCCATCAATAGCCAAAAGCTACGCTTCAGCCTGTCCATGGCACTTTTAAAGAGTACTCTTTGGAGGCTTCCTGTCTATGCTGTTACTTGGGGGGGAGGGGTAGATTAGAGTAGGGTGGAGGTAGAGGTTGACACAGAAACCTACCATGTCCCTCTCTCAACCGTGCATCTGCGGTCATCGATATCATTGCAAAAGTAGCCTCCGTGCTCTTCACAGTCCGTGGGAGTGCGGATCGTGGGCCTAGCCTGCTGCTGCAGTAGGATCATAGGCCACGACATCAATCGTTCTCGGCGGCAGCGCAAGCCACCCACAGCAATATGGCACCCAACAGTAGCACGGCCCCCGGACATTGGCGTGGCATCAGGCTGCAGTACAGACCATGGGGCGCTTCATGGTCCTTAGTGGAAATAGGTGCCACAGACACCATCCAGGCCCCTAGCAGGGTGCAGCCTGGCAAGGCACAGCATATGCCCATCTTAATTATTCTTAATATGTGCTCTGTTCTTAAGAACTGATTTGCATGTTTTTTTGTCTTTTCCTGTATGCCTTAAGACTGATTAGAAGTACTTAAAAGGAGGCAGGCAACCAAGCATTTGCTCCTTTCTGATCTGGGGTTATCACATAAGGATCTACTGGAACTGTCCAACAGTCATTTCAACATTTTGTTCAGATTTGAGACAGGAATAGAGGCATCCAGTCTACAAATAGTTATTGAGCATTGACTTTTGTGAGATACATAAGATGCCATGGGTGAAGTAAAGATTGGTTGGTCAGCATCCCTTCCCTCAGCAGGCCTGTGGTTTCATATGGGGAAGAGAATTTATATGTGAATGCCTGTAACAGCATTTCGAATGAATCACAAGGAGAGGGCAGGGAAGGAGAGGAAGTAGCAGCCATTGGGTCTTGGACAGGAAGACTGGTCCATGCTAACCTTTCCATCACTCTCAACTCTGCATTCAGGCCTTCTTTCACTATTTAGTGAGAAAAAAAAAGCCCTTGGTCTGTGTAAGTTACCCCCAATGTCTCACAGGCTCCTAGAGAGTAAGTTAGAGCCTATATATTAATTACTTTTCTCATTGTGATCAAAGACCTTACAGGAATAACTCAAGGGCAGACAGTTTCATTTGGTTCACAGTTTCAGGGATGTCAGTCCATTGCTGTGGGAAGGACATGACAGACAGAGCAGTTCACTTCATATAGAGGCAGCCAGGAAATGATAAAGAGGAAAACAGGAAGGAGTCAGGAAGGTAAGAGATAGGCCCTAAGGACACACCCCTAGGTGGGATGCTTCTTCCAACTAACCCTCACATCCTACCTTTCATCAACTTCTGACAACATATTCTGAATCCATGAAAGGGTTACCCCAGTTATCAAGACACAGCCCTTATGGCCTAATGGTCTCTGGAAATGACATCACAGACACACGCAGGTTTCCTCTGCTAATCTCCCAGGCACTGTCCCGGGTCATCAAATTGACAGTCAAGTTTATCCACCACACCCTGAAAAAGAATTGGATTCTGAAAAATTAACTCCTTATAAGTTACACGTTTTTAATTTGAAGATAACCCTCTTGAGCAGAAATATCTGCAAGCTTGAAATGAGATCTGAAGCATTCAAGAATTGGTTCTCTGAATTCTGGCAAAGGCCAGAATGAACACTATTGAAGCCCCCTCCCCGAAACTGGAGGTATCTCAGACATGTTCTCAAGCGCAGCACCTGCATAAAGAGAGCTGAGCACACTGGCCACTACCCTGGTGGGAAAGGAAGGACAGCTCCAGCCTGCCAATATAGAGAGTTCTAAAATAGCCCTACTAAAAAACAAAGGTGGCCAGGACACTTTCTCAAGATAAATGCAGGGTGGTAGTATATTTAGGAGAGAGAAAAGAGCTCTGCAAGTGGGTGATGAGAGGCAACTGGCTGTGGCAAGTCAAAAGAGGAGCCCACGATGAGAACAAGCTGCAATCAGTCCGGACACCTTTTTAAAACTTGTACTATGTTGGAAGAGTAAACAAGTCTAGAGGAAAGGTGAGGTCATCCTAGCATGATACTTGGAAGTTGCCAAATGTTTGTTTACTGGAGTACTGAGTCCACTTCTGAGTTCCATAGTTAGAGGAGCACAAAGAACTGAGAGAACATTGTGTCTCTAAACTCAGCTGAAATCAGAAAATGACACCTATGTAAAACAACAACAAAAGGTGGGGTCTTAGAGTTCTGCTTGAAGAGAAAAAGGGTGATAAACCTGACATCTGTACTTGCAAGCTGTGTGTGTGTGTGTGTGTGTGTGTGTGTGTGTGTGTGTTGGTGCATGCACATACACCTGTGTGAGGATGCTGAAGCCAGAGCAGGGCATCAGGTCTCCACCTCATTCTTTTGAAGCAGGGTCTCTCCCTGAATCAGAACAGGGAGCCGGGTTGCCAGCCAACAAGCCCCAACAATCATCCTGCCTCTGCTCCCCTCAGTGCTAGATTACAGGCATGTATGCAGCCATGCCTAGATTTTTAGATGGGGGCTGGGATCTGAACTCTGGTCCTCATATTTGCACATCAAGTGTCCCTAACTACTTCATCATTTCTCCAGCCCTGCAAGCCTATTGATTATGCTTGTTCTTTTTTTTTTCACTAGGATACAACCTTTTTAAGGTACAATGTAAATGTTTGGAAAGAAATATTAAAACTGTATAAAATGGCGCTTTCACCCTAGTTTGGGCATAATAACCTCCAATAGACTCTCCCTCCAGATGAGGTTCTGTTCTTGGCTTGGTTTGGCTTAACATTGGTGGACTAAAGGGCAACAGTTTGCTTAGCTTCATTCTGTTATGTTTTACTTTGTGTGTGGGATATTGAAAATTAAACTCGGGGCTAGGGTGAGGAAGGCAAATGCTCTACCACCAAGCTACATTCCTAACCCTGTGCATTTTTTATCTTCAGCCAGGATCTCACTAAGTTATTGGGGGTGGCCGTGAGTTCACTGTGTATCACAGACTGCCCTGGAACTTGAGATCCTCCTGCCTCAGCCTCATGAGAAGCTGGGATGACAGACCTGTGTCTCCATGACTATCTTCTCATATGATGTTGAAGGCACTTCCCTCCTCCATCCCTACAGTCTATGAGATGCTCTTTCCTGTCTGTGTTTGTAACAGCAATCCCCGAGCTTCTGGCTTTGTTTCCCAGGCCCTTTTCTGTCACAAAAGAAATCCCTCCCAGCCTCCTCAGTTCTTGAGTTTTGATCATCCATTTTGCCTCAAAGGGAACTGCCTCCTCTCCATGACACTTCTTGCTGTTTGTGTTCTATACCCTCCCATCTCTGTCTCCATATTGAGGACTCAGGGCTCTGTCCTCCTTGCTCTTGGTTTCTGCTTCCACCTACGGCTGTTATCCTTTGCTGCGAAACCCCGACTTCTTCAGCTCTTTCACTCCTCTGATCATTGTCTTTTATGTCATTCCTGGTCATTCCTTTTCCTGACACTCGTCAGCCTCAGCATCTGGCCCCCAGGACTTCCCTGCACACATGGCAGTGCCTACGCCGTAGCCTCAGGTTGCTCGGGTTGCACTGCTGGGTCCACCTCCTACAGCCATCCATGAGAGCACATATGCTGTTTCTGATCCTCACCTCCATCTCCACATTCAGAGGTCCTGATGCTGACCATCCTCTCAGCCCTGCTTCTCCCTCTTGCCTGCCTGACTCAGATCCACCTGCCTGAGGTCATTCTTCAGTCTATTAAAACATCAGGCCCATCAGTCCAACCTCAGGGTCATGGTGTTCTGGCCTTGTCTTCTCTCCCTCTTTGCCTGTCTCCCAGCAGAGCTCAGGGTTCAGCAACAGCACATATAGCCCCTTGACAATACTTGAGGTTCCCTTGCCCTTTATGCTTTTTTGTTTCTCTTTTCTGCAAAAAAAAATCTCACCCTTGACAGATCCAACTGTATGTATCCCAATTGTGTACACTCCCCCCAAAGAAAGGCCTACAATAACACAGACCAGGTTCACCATGCAAGCATAAATCATATATAGTCCAGACAACATATGTGTTCATATCACACATCAGCTAGCGTAATGGTTCTCTAAGCTTATGAAATTATATTCTATGATGTGGCTGCTATCATGCAAATCTTAAGTCCCTGCAAGGTGTGTGTGATGAAATCCTAGCTAGCCTCCAGAAAGGCACTGCTGGGAGGTTGAGGCTTCAAGAGGTGGGATGTAAGGGAAGGGCCTTCTGTGGATGGAGCTGTGCTCTTGCTGGATATTGTGTAGCCTCCAGCACTTCCATCTGTCTCCCTTTCTCTCCCTGGCCACAAAGAGAATGGTTTTGCTTTGCCACACTCTCTTGCCTCAATGTGCAGGCTCACCATACCCCCCTGAAACAAGTAGAGTCTATCAGTTCTGGACTGGCTAAAACCTATAAAACTGAGTAAGCTAAACTTCTCCTCAGGTGTTGGTTATGGTAACTGAAAGGTAATTTTCTCAGTGATGAAACTGCCTAGAGGCAATGTCTCAGAATGCATCCCCATTACTAAAAGATGTGAGGCCACACTGGATTGCAATTTTGTTTCTGAATTCTCTAATATTACATCCTATTAATCCATTTCTGTGCAATTTGAAATTAAAAGGATATTTGGGGTTTTGGTTGGCATCATTTGGTTTCTCTATTTTTTTTTTTTTTTTTTTTTACATTTTAGTTGACTTGCATTTAAACTCCTTTCTCCCAGATTTCCAGACATTGATGCACTGGTGGTTGGAGCTGAGCCAGGCCAGTGTCACACCATCACGGTGACTGCTAGGGTCGTTCTTGTTGCTGTCAGAGCCCTGCAGTCCCATCCCAGCTCGGGTACAGAGTGTCCCTGTTGCTGTTTGTCTGATCCACTGTTTCTCTTATTCTACATTTGGCTTTACAGTCTGACTTCTATCCTAGTTTAAGTCCATTCCTGTCCAAACAGCCTGAGAAGGTTTGTCACCACTGTGAAAGCTGATCTACGCCTTGCTTCCTTCACATGAGCCAAATTCTTCCAGTTCTCTGCTCCAAGACATGCTCTTTGGGGCTACACAGATGCATACCTAAATGAGCCTTAATATCCCTTCTCATGGTGTACTCATATTAACTTCCTTCTCTTTCTCCTAGTAGCCCCTGCCTTGCTGGTTTCTACCTCTGCAGCAGCCCGCAGCGTCTCTGTTCCCAGTGGTTTCTGTGGGGAGCCCCTCCGAGGTCTCCTTCTCTGCATAGTCACAAACAAACCTGTCTCGTCCTCTTCCTTCTGCTGCTCCACTATTCGCCACTGCACCATATAACCCACTGCCTTTGCCCTTTACCTCCCAGTCTTGGGAAATCTTTACAATGAAATGCTTAGCACCAGTTCAGGTTCGAATCCTGACTTTTAGACCATGTACATCTGGTGCCTAGCAGAAGATGGGTCCACTGATGAGTTTTCAGCTTGAGGATAATGCTAAAGTGTACCTCTGCTGCCATTTTGTCCCCACTTTCATTGTGGCCACCCATCAGTGGTTTATAGGAGATTGGCAACACTTTGTCATGAAGTAGCCTTTGTAAAAGATGATTTTTGCCCCAAGTGTGGTTCTCTGGACACATTCAAGGTGGGAACAGACTAAGATATGGAGTTACATACATTTTCATCTTAAGGGATTTTGGTTTTACTTACAGTGGATTTATTAGAACACAATCTCACTGTAGAGTGTAGGCTGTCCGTACTCAACACCCACTAGCAGAGTTAAACATTGACTGCTTCCTTTGTAGAACATCAAGGTGTATCAAGCAGAATAGGCTGCTGATTCCAAAGGAAGATGGAAGGAAAGATGTTCCGGAGGCAGAATCTTGGAGTGGGTTCAAGTCCCACCATCCCTGATCAATTTGACTGTAGTTTCAGGCTCAGGGATGACTCCTCTGCCAAGGGAATGGCTGCAATCACCATCCTGCTGTGATGACATCCATCAGAAGTGGCAAGTGGCATTCTTGTCACAGCAGCAGCATGGCCAGGATACTAGTATGTATGGTACATTCATCGGTATACTGCTTTTCCGAGATTTAGAAAGATAGAGGCAAAGTCTTCTGACTGTGGGGGGGAAACTTCATAGATAAGATCCACAAGGAAATCACCACCTGAAAAATCTAATAGAAATGTTCAGCTACTAATATACAAGTCCATTTGGTATTTAATGTTGTTTTATGAATTTACCCTTAAAGTCAGGCTCCATAATTAAATAAATGACTACAATCTAATTGTTAATTATGCAATGCCTATTTGCTTTACCAGAGAAATATGATCCCCAGAAGCCTTTGGCTTTATATTTAATTTAATTAGTGAATTTAATGCTTGTCCTTTAGATTGCTCATCTTGTACTTTTGCTAAAGGAAGGTGGCTAGCTTGTCAGAAGAAATTACTCATAAATTGGCTAATTAATCGCTTCAATCCTTATATGATGAGATTCTCATGGAAATAGAGAAGGGCATTCTAAGGACAAACCAAAAAAAAAAAAAAAAAACCTGCCAGGCATCATGTCCTTGTCACGTGAAGTTGTGTAACTGTGAAGATCGTTCTCATCAATATAATACAGTATCACCCTCATTAAGAAGGATTGACTTAAGAAAGAAGAGGTATACAGAGAGATATGTTGATTGCTTGTGTTTAATTAGAGAACAAACATTATACAGCAAAAAGCCAGAAGTCCAAGCAATTTCAATCTTCATAGGTCAAAGGATTCAGGAAAACCTACTATTAACCTGACATGCCATTTTGGTGAATATCAAAGGCCATCCCTTTCCACTGTGCTGAACTTGGCCTGCCATCATAAATCCTAGACCTAAAAGGTCATGCCAGTGTTTCTAAAGCTCACAAATGATGTCACCATATTGTATAATACAGGTCCACAGCATCTCCACTCAAGTTCTCTTTAATTCACTGCTAAGTAGCTAAAACACCTACCTGTTAATATGATAATATCAATGACATATATAATATCAATATGATAATAAACCTGTGTTCATTAACTGATAAATAATAAAGAAAATATGTCTCATGCATACCATGAAACACTACTCAGCAATTAAAATGAAGCTTTGCCATTTGCTAGAGTGAAACTGGAGGTGATTACGTTAAATGAAATAAGCTAGACAGAAAGACACATGTTGTATGATCTCACTCAGTGAAGAATATAAAAAAAAAATTAATCTCAAATCAATTGCCAGAGGCTGGGGAGTAAGCGGGAAAGGGAGTACCTTGGTTACTTTTCCTGACAAAAGGAACTTAAGGAGGGAACAGCTTGCATCAGCTCATAGTTTAAGGATAGAGCCCATCAGGCATCCCGCCTTGAAGCAGCTGGTCTCATTGTGTCCACAGCCACGAACCAGTGTGCTCAGCTCACCTTTCCCTGTTTATGCAGCCCAGGAAATCCTGTCACCCATCTTCTGGGTGGGCCTTCTGACTTCAACAAACCTAATCAAGATAATCCATCCCTCACTCAGGTGCCTGGACTCTTGTCTCCCAGGTAATTCCAGACTCTGTCAGGTTGACAGTGACTAATCAGTACAAGGCAATAGGATGAGATTGATTGATCAGTGCGTGCTAAGTTACAGTTGGATAAGAGGAAGGTATACTGGCACTCTCAAAAGGATTGAGCTGCTTCCCCCGGGTTCATTCAAGCTGGTAGAGGACTGATGCAGAGATCGTGTCCAGTGGACAGATTGAGAGAGGACAATCCCTTCCTGCTTCTCCCCCACAGACTGAAGGCACCGTCGCCTGTTCTAGGTTTTTATTTTGCTTGTTTGAAGAACGTTTTGTGGTCTTCTAGTGTGTGTGTGTGTGTGTGTGTGTGTGTGTGTGTGTGTGTGTGTGTGTGTGT
>CAJQZJ010004770.1:2683183-2697853 GCA_907164525.1 Lophiomys imhausi | reverse complement strand
TGTGTGTGTGTGTGTGTGTGTGTGTGTGTGTGTGTGTGTGTGTGTGTATAGTGAACATCTGCCATGGCATTCATGGAAAGCCTATACAGAGCCGATCTTCTCTTCCACTTTTATGAGGGCTCTGGTGATCGAACTCCAGTTGCCAGGTTTGCCTGGGGAATTACCCAGTATGCCAGCTCACCAGCTCCTGCTGTAGTTTTAAATTCAACATTCTAACAAGTAACCTTGTTAGACCAAAGGGAGGAAGGATCAAAACTCAACTCCCATGATCAGAATGTGAGCTTTGCAGTATAAATATGGGCTTGGGAGTGTTGGCTTTGGGCTTATGCAGCAAAACAGGTATAATTCTTGTTGGCTGTAAGGATTTCATTTGCTATTGCTATCACAGAGCAGCAGAGGAAATGCACATTCAGCCATTATGAATCTAAGGACAATTAACCCCTAAGTAACACCTTTAGATGTTGGAACCGTTCCAAAATGCAACGCTAGTGAACAAAATCATTCTTAAGGACAAGATAAGCAATGCACAAACAAGACGTGATGCTGTGAATTATGCCAGTCTGAAATGCTAAATTAAGGCAAGAGTTGGTGGACATACACCAGTAATCCCAGCTAGCACTCAGGAGGGGAAAGAGGAGAGAATCGGGAGTTCAAAGTCAACTTCAGCACTGGGTTTGATCCTCAACACTAAGTAAAAACAAATTAAATTGAGTAAAGCAAATATAGGACAAGATAACCAGGTGCTTTATCTATGGCCATTTGAGTGGAAACAGAATTTATGTGCAGAGTATGCCCTCTGGTCATCTCTACTCTCCCATCTGCCAAAGCCTGCTCAGGGCTCACCGCTGGCTCTCTTCCTGGGAACTACCATCAGTGAGCTTCCTCACTCCTTAGGACATGATTCTTCTGCAGAGACAGCCTGTCTGTCTGGTTGGCCACTGAGTGACTCCAAATCCTGGTTGTAGGCTGGGAGTATAACTAAGCTGTAGAGAGCTTGCCTAACGTGTACAAGGCCCTCAGCTTGATCCTTAACACTGGTTTTGGGGTAATCCCAAGTGCCCAGTTGTCCCCAAACTCCTCTACCTTCTCTCTCTTACACCTCACTTTGGAACATTTTAAAAGTTCTGTCTCAGTCTCAGAGCTCCACAGGAGTTTGATACTGTCTGTCCTATGTCCTGTGCCCCTTTGTAGACAGATGCCATTCCTCAGGATACCCTCGACCTGTGGTTCTCCATCTGTTCCTTGGGGATCCTGACAAATACATGTCAATGTGTGATATAAATTATTTCCAAAGCACTCAGATAGGGAGTGGGAAGGATCCTTCTATCTAGAGCAAAGTGGAAAATTAAAGTAAAGTAAACCAAAGTAAAACTTTGGTTTAAAGGGTAAGGGAGAACATTTTTTTTTTTTTTGTAACTGAATGCATGGAACAAAATGATGTGTGTATGTCAAAATCTCCATTGTTAGATGGCAAAGACTCTCCAGTGGGTCAAAAACCCAAATCTAACTTTGTGCTTTTTCCCCCCAGCGTTATTTATTTCATAGATGTCAGCTGAGGTCATCTTGACCTTTTAAAATTAATATAAATCAGATCCAACCCTGAGCAATCTGTCCTTAGGGAAGTGTAGTGCCCTCTCTGGTGTTCTTAGGCACTAGAGTTCCTGCTGTCACTTCGCCTCATGTCTGGACACTTGATTTCTCCCTTATGGCTGCCCTTCCTCTCCTCTCTGATTTGCCTCTGACTCAAACCCTTGTCTGGATTCCCCCAGGAGCTTCTCACACAGATGAGGGTGTGCAGGTTAGTGTAGTAGGCTGAGTGGAGAAGTGATCTTAAATCCCAGTAACAACACAAAGAACAAAATTGGATTTGTTATGTATTTTCTTAAATGTCTTTGGCCACTAAAAACAGCTTGTCCGGGTTATTTCCTTAATTCCCTCACCAAACAGTTCTCTGAGACCAGCTAATAGGTATTTTCATCCTATTGTTGTTTTTTGTTTTTGAAATGGTCTTGTGTGCCTCCACTTCCCAAGTTCTGTGATTGCAAGCTTGTACTACCATACAGTTTTACACAGTGCAGGGGACTGAATCCAGACCTTCAAATCAACAGGCCAGTACTCTACCAACTGAGATACAATCTCAGCCCCTCATCCTACCTTTTATCAGAAAAGATTCGGAAACTAGTAAGTCCAGTTTTAGGCCACCACGGTGGTGTACCCCTGTGATCAAGCAATAAGGAGGCTGGGGGAGAAGCATAGGAAATTTGAGGTCAGCCTAGGCCAGCAGTTTTCAATTTTTGGGTCAAGATCCCTTGGGGTCACATATCAGATATTTACCTTGGTTCATAATAGTAGAAAAATTATACTTATGAAGTAGTAATGAAAATAATTTTATGCTTGGGGGTCACTACAACACAAGGCACTGTATTAAAGGGTAGAAGCATTAGGAAGGTTGAGAAGCACTGGCCTAGGATATCTAATGAGAAAACAGAAAAAATGAGAAAGTCCAGCTGTAGAAAATGAGTTACCTGAGTTATGAAAGCTCTCTCTACACGACAGAAAACTAGAAGCAAAGTTAAAATTTTATTGTCAAGAAATAATTTAAAAGCTTGGTAAAATGTTGTTAACGTGACAAGTGAGAACAATTTTTAAAAAGCTTCATTATATATCTACATAGATACACATATTTTATAGTCCAAAAAGATCTGATTTCATGTATGTTAACAAAATGATTGATAGGAAACAAACCAAATTATTAACTGTGACTTTTAGGTTATGAGATTAATGATGTCAGTGATTTTACTTTTTATACTTTCTGAGTGTGTGGCTGTCCTTGCGTGTGTATGTGTGTATGTGTGTGTGTGTGTGTGTGTGTGTGTGTGTGTGTGTGTGTGTGTTGTACTTGTGTGTGTACATATAGAGACCAGAGTTCTTTGTCTGATACCTTCTTCTATCACTCTGCTTTTTTTTTTTTTTTTTTTTGAGGGAGGGTTTCTCCCTAACCTGGAGTTCACTGTTTCAACTAGACTGGCTAATCAGTGGGCCTCTGATATCTGCCTGTCCTTACAGCCCACTTCAATATACACACAATACAATACAGTACACAGACTGAAGGCACAAGTGTGCATTGTTATACCTTGCTTTTCCCATGGATGCTAGGAATCCAAACTTGAGGTTCCATGCTGTGTAGCAAGCACCGTGCCCACAGCGCCATTTTACATCCCTCTTTCCTGAAATCTTAAATCAGAAGACATACTGCTGTCAATACCAGGCAGGTGCAATTAGCAATGTTTATTTTGAAATTTTATTGGGCACTCACTAAAGAGGCTAGAAACATCAGTGAGACAATGGCTCACCTGGCAGAGTGCCTGGTGTCCAAGCAGGAGGACATGAGGATGGATCTCCAACACCCACTGAAAAGCTGGGTTCATTGGCACAAGTCTATAACTCCAGTGCCAGTGAACAGGTCTGGGGAGGGAGGCACATGTAAGACGATCCCTGGGCTAACTGGGCAGCCAACTTGCGCAAATCCATGAGCACCAACTCCAAGGAGAAGCTCTGTCTCAAAAAAAAAAAAAAACCAGTAATAAAACACTAATAATGTTAAGAAGATGGAGAGTGGCTGAGAAAGACACGGATGTCAACCTCTGACCTCCACATACATCTGCACATATGTGCACAAACACCCACATGTGTACACACACACACACACACACACACACACACACACACACGCACACACAAAACCAAAAGGGAACATCAAGTTATTTGGGAAGAAGAAAAAAAGCAATCACTTATTTTAATCTATCCTGAAGTCTGTTAGTTTTATCAGAGAAAGAGATCAAAGCCTTCTGAAAAGGAATATATCATTTTGTGCACTTTTGTTTTGAGACAGGGTTTCTCTGTGTAGCCCTGGCTGTGCTGGACTTGCTTTGTAGACCAGGCTGGCCTTGAACTCACAGAGATCCTCCTGCCTCTGCCTCCCAAGTGCTGGGATCAAAGGCGTGCACCACCACCACCCAGCTATTTTGTGCTTTTCTATGGAGTAATTATTGAGATAGGTTCACTTAGCAAAAAACCAGTAAAATAGATTTAATGTTTTGAAATTCACAGTCGGCAGAATTCTGTATTAAATATAATTATTCTGTACTGTAATATAATAGTGGCAAGTGCAAGATTATATTAAATTCAAAGTATTTCTCTTATCACATACTCAGTTGCCTAGTTTATTTTTATACACTATCAAATTTGATGTAAAAAGACCAATATGTTCTTTCTGGTTGGTTTTGCCATGCTGGGGATGGAACCCCGAGCTTTGGCAGTGCTGGATGAGTGTCACACCACTGAGCCACATTCTTGACCATAACATGCTCCCTTCACACTAAAGGGCTCCGGATGCTGCATTTCTAAAATAAGCAATAGTGTAAAATCCAGAATAGGTTTATATCAGGGCTGCAGTTGTTTCCCTATGAACGCGTGATAGTAGATAAGCTCATTAATCATTATTAGCCTAAGTCCAAGAAAGCACAGCATTCTCCCTTTGGTGACAGGAGTTCCTGAACACCCCCACCCATCTGTGAGGATGGAGTCACTGTGATGTCACCACCTGACTGTGGACTGAGATGAATGTTCCACTGTCCCAGGACTATGAAGGGCACTGGTCAGCTCCAGTGACAATGCGATTCAGTTGTCTGTGATTACTAAGCCAATGTTCACTAAGAGACATGACAATAATAGTTCAAACAGTTCTAATGGAGATATCTTGTCATGTGCGGAATATGAGGAAAGTAAATGGGAAGAGCAATTTTTAGCATTCAGCTTCGGATTCTCCTTGTATCCATTAATGGAAATGCTTCAGGAAGGACAAGGAGGAATTCTTAGCTGGGCACTTAGTGTCTCCCAAGACATTACTCTTTGTCAAAGTAGAACTTGATTGCCTGAATCCGAAGGGGGTGCATGTCCTAAGTAAGCTGCAAGGTACAGCCACCAAAGATCTTGTTAACATGCAGATCCCAGACTTTTCCCTCAGAAATTCCAGTTAAGGAGACTCAGTGTTGAGCCTTGGAACCCACATATTCCACAGCACCCCACCCTGGGGATCCCCGTGTACATGGAATTTAAAACCCACTGGACTGAAGAGTACAGTAAATTCTAATACATGTGCTGCGGTTTTGAAAGAGAAAGCCTGATCTCTGTAATTCACTGGGTTATTATTTCGGAATGCATGTCTACTTACAAAATGTAGCAAAGTGTGTTACAGATCTGAGCCCCTGTCTGTCATATGTGGAGCCTCATTCACCCGTTGTTTGCCACGTTTCTCATAATAGCATGCTCCTCTGTGCTTAATTTCATTCTGCTCTCTTCATCATGGCTCTAAGAGCACAAAATCCAGGGCTAACGTTGCCAGCAAGAGGTCACAGCCAATGACCTGGAAACAAAACTGAAAATAATTAAGAACCATGAAAGTACGAAATCAGGGATGGCCACTACTCATCAGTCAGACATGTCCCATCCCGCCACAGCTGCCCCTGTGAAGGACTCTGATGTCTATACAATGAAACCACCTCATGACAACTTTCTCAGAATGAACCCATCCTTAAACAGCATGATTGGAAATGGATAGATGGACCACGATAGACAGATGATAGACAGATAGATAGGTTGGCAGATGGCAATCGACTGGTAGATGATAGAGATAGATAATAGGTGACTTATGGATGATAGATTGATGTTTGATAGATGGATGATAGATGGTAGAAAGGTAATAGATGGATGATAGAGTAACAGATTGATAGCTGATAGACAGATGATTGACAGCTGATAGACAAATAGGCTGCAAATGAATCACATACACATTTATCAAGGAAATGTCAGTGGAGCACTGTCTTTAAAGAGTGTGGTCTGCAGAGAGGCTTCATCCAGCAGCTGATGGGGGCAGATGTAGAGTTGCATAGTCAAACACTAGGCAGAGCTCAGGGAGTCATGCAGAGGAATGGGAGGGAGGGTTGGAGGAATCAGAGGGGTCAGGGACACACCACGAGAACATGGCCCACAGAATCAACTGACCGGGACTCACGGGAACTTGAGAGATAGAGGAAGCTGTAGAAGTCTGACCAAAGTCCTCTGCGTAAATATTATGGCTGAGTAGCTTGGTGTCCTTGTGGAAATTCTAACAGTGAGAGCAGGCGTCGCCCCTGGCTCTTTTGCCTACCTATGGGACCCTTTTTCCCCAACTGCGTTGCCTTGTCCAGCCTTGATGTGATGGTGTGTGTCGGGTCTCATTATGATTATGATGTGTTTGGTTGATGTCGCTGGGACACCTGCTTTTCTCTGAGGGGAGGCAAGGGGAAAGATCTGGGGGAGAGGGACAAGGAGAGGAAGGAGGGGAAACTGTGGCTGGGTAGTGATATATGAGAGAAGACTATTTTTTAAAAGCATGTGGTCTGAAGCAGGGGAAAGAGCCTGCCAATCAATGTCTCATATCAGCTCTCCCAAGGATTTGAAATTGGGTTTCTAGCTGAATTCATGATTCATGATGCTTCCTCATACTTCCTGAATGAATTCATGTCTTAGTGAGTTGATTATACTATCTCCTTTATAAATTCGCATTTTAAGAAGTACATTGGTCCCTCAAAAGTGTCTCTGCCAGGGCATGTCCAATTCCCAGTGGGTAAAGAGAAGGGTCACTTGCAGCCTCTCATTAACCAGAATTTACATAAAGGTGGAAAGTCCAAGCTGGTCCTCACAGCAGCTCATCCTTGTTCTTTTTGTGTTGGTACAACAACCCAGTAGCAAATGCCACCTTCACAAGAGAGTTTGTGGGAGGTTTGCTAAGTCTTACCTTCATGGGCTTCATCCATATCTCAGCTAGAAAACTCACTGCCACAAAAGTCCCCCTGGCTTTGTTAGAGTTATTGGAGTCTGGAACAGAGTGACATTAGGGAGGTTTCTAGTTCTTGCAGCTGCCCTTCTTCCAACTTTCGAAAGGTTTCATATCCTGCTAAGCTATATGTGCTGATATGTGTGCAACAATATGCCATTCTCTCTGATTATCTTGCCTTTATTGTCCCTACATGACCTAGAGAAAACACACCAGCTAGCCACATGTATGCCTGAAGAGAGGACTGACTTTTTTGGCTAAAGGTTTTTGTCTCCAAAACTTCTAACTCCCACAACAAAATTTCAAAATAACTTGGGTGTATTTTGGATAGCAGCATTTATTTGTTTTATAACTTAAAATTTCAGAGAACAGCTGGGCATGGTGGTGCACGCCTTTAATCCCAGCACTTGGGAGGCAGAGGCAGGCTGATCTCTGTGAGCTCAAGACCATCCTAGTCTACAGAGTGAGTTCAGCACAGCCAGGGCTACACAGAGAAACCCTGTCTCAAACAAACAAACAAACAAAAGTCAGAGAAGAGGCCTGGGAAGATGGTTCAGTAGGCAAAACATTCCAACTGTACAAGCATGAAGATCTGAGTTTGGATCCCCAACATCCACATACAAAAGCTGGTAGTGTTACATACCTGTAGCCCAGCAATGGGTGAGGGCATGTGGTAGGCAATTACAGGTGGACTTTGGGAGCTCACTGGCCAGCCAGTCTAGCTGAAACAATGAGCTCAAGGCTCAGTGACACACCCTGTCTCAAAAACTAAGGTAGGAACAATCGAAGATGCCTAAGGTCAACTTCTGGCCTCATACATATATACAGAGCACACCTGTACACACGCATGCATACATGGAGGAGCACACGTGTACACATGTATGCTCCCATGTACATACACCACACACATACACACACACACACACACACACGCGCGCGCGCGCGCACACAAAAATAAAATCAGTCCCGCCACTAATCTCATTACATAAATGTTACAGTGAGTAATTGTTTATATTTCCTACTAATCTTGTTAATATGTGTGAAATTAAATCCTTTTGGATGAAAACTGTACAAAATTATATGTGTGTATAATTATGATTTTTTAAATTATTCACATGTAAAACATTAGCAACATTTTATCAAGTCATTAAATGCTCCTCTATGAATTCCCTAACTGCATGCAGTTTTTGTATTTGTTTGTTTGTTTGTGGGTTTTGGGGGGATAAGGCCCAAATTGTCCTAGCGTTTAACCATGTAGCCCAGGTTATCCACAAACTCATGGTAATCCTCCTGCCTCTGCTTTCTGCCACATCTGGTATAATCTGCATCCTTTAAAACTACTTATAAAGTATACTGTTTAAATGGCGTGCTATCCCCATCAAGACATTAAATTATGTTTAGACTAAATAGATATCTAATCAAAACTACTAGATTGTAATTTTTATGTGGAAATATATTTCACTAACCTCTGAAACAAAACCAAAGGCTAATTCCTTATCTGTCCTTGCTACCATATCTGGCATTCATATTAAATGTCAGGCGCAGCCCTGCTCTCTAATGATCCCACCGAGTCTGTGATTCTACATCCACCCTTCATTTAGTAGTCCAGTGCCCATTGACCTTGGCTGTGTGCCAGGTACTACAGAGATGTTACTTGGAACAGTCTAGGCATGGCTGTTCTCAGCAGAAACTCATCCCTACTAGTTTCTTGCCAGATCCAAAGACGATCATGTTCCACCCTTTCTTTAGAAGATCATGGCTGTGGGGACCCGGGAAATGGAGGCTTATGAGAAATGTCTCATGGCTGGGAAAATGAAAGTAACTTGTGGGAGATATCTAAGATGGCGCTGCCCAGAAGATGCCGGGGTGAAGCTGAAGCTCGATCGTGGGTATAGCTGATTGGGTGAGCAAGACTTTGGTACTCATGACCAGTGTATGATCACCATGTTACCAGGCTTGTGATATGTGATGCAATAGGACGACCTTTAATGTGATTGGCCCATGTAGCCTCATGTGGAAACACCCATTTGGTGCTGTATATATGCTAGGGGACAAAACATTAAAAATGGGAAATGCTTAGATATCACCCCATCACGTCTGTTTGTCTTCGGAGTGAAGGCTGGAGAGTCAGGTGGGCAGCGCACTCACTTTTTCCTTAGAACTCCTTAAGTGGTGATCGCCCTATAAGACCCTGTGATAATGGCGGAGCATGAGAATCACAGGCATCTAACTCATTGGCTAAGGCTCTCCAGCCTGTGATCCACTGGACACATGCTCTCCAGGGTAGCTATGAGTGCAGGCTAATACAACATCATAGATTTAATTAAAACATAAGGGGGAAAATGTAACTGAATTATGTGGCTCTAGAGTGTGACCACATAATTGGCATAATAGTTTGCAACACAGTGTGTGACAATGTCAAAAGGCTAGACACATCTGACATCTGTTCATCTCAGCACTTAATTCCCTGACACATTTAAAACAGTTTACAGAGAGAAAACTTCACCTCAAAAAAAATTTCATGATTTTTCGTTTTAAATTTTTTTGGACTGATACCTAAAGAATGCACATATTTACAATAACCAAAATATATGCACATGCTACATACTATGGAGATTGAGAGAAATGAGCTCCTCAAACATTTATTCCTTATTTATAGTAAAAAAAAATCAAAATCTATCAATTTAGCTTTAAAAAATACACTAGACATTATCTAGTTGCCCAACCTTACAGCAGAACACCAGAGCTTCCTTCTCTCATTTAACTACAACTGAGCAGCATTTCTCCATCCCTCCCTCCGCTGTCCTAGCCTCTGGTAACCACTGCCCTACTCTCAAGCACTGTGAGGTCAGCTGTTTTAGGTTCCACGTAGGATGGGGAGCTTTTGGAACTTGTCATTCTCTACCTAGTTTGTTTTACTTAACATGATGTCCTTTGGTCCCACTCACAGACATTCATCCTTTCATGGTTGAGTATATTCTATAGTGAAGTTGTACCACGTTCTACCTCACCGCCCATCAGCGGCCTCGGTTGCTTTCTATTGCTATGATAGAGACCATGACCAAAAGCCATTTTGGGAGGAAAGAGCTTCTTTGGCTTACACATGCCAATCACAATCCATTATTGAGGGAAGCCAAGGCCAAGAACACCAATTGCATTGAATCAATGAAATATACCTTAATTGAGATCATATTGACTTGAATCATGTGAATTCACAATGTTCGGGTTTTTTGGCTTTTATTCAATAGGTGAGACTCACTCTAGTATAGTTTTTATAAAAAGGGAAAAGTTAGCTGAACCAACAAAATGTCTTACATATGTAAAGCTGCGTGAGATACCTGGAGAAGTTTATATACACAAAATTAACAAGAAAGAGCAAGCTAGGACTACACGGACACTAATGAGAGGTCAGTGTTTAGAAACATCCATATGCTCGTTCACACTGTTCGGAAAATTTTGCTTGAGCCCTTCTTCTGGGAGCAATGACCTAAAAAAAAAAAAAAAAGCCAAGGGGAAAATATCCCTAAGAGACATCAATACCTCCTTAAGTAATAAGCAATTGACAGATATTCATCACTAGGAAAATAGTATCTGTGGAAGAGACATGGTAGTGACCAAGTTTCTGTTTATTTGATAACACCTGACTCCTGCATGAGAGGCCGTCAGGACTGTATTCTCTGAGGACAGTAGGGATTTTCAGTACATCTAGAAGGGAACTTCCTGCCAGGAAACACTCAGGTGAGGGGCATCAGCAGGTGTACACATTAAGAGGTGCCCTCCAATGGCTGACTCGACATCTGTTTCGACTGGTGTTAAGAAGGAACTTACAGGAGCGGGTGTTTATCTTGGCTTAATGGACAGGAGGGTACAGTCTGCCATGGTAAGGAAGACAGAGCAGTAAGGCAGGGCATAAGGCAGCTGTTCGCATTGTACTCGCTGTCAGGAAACAGAGAGAAGACCAAGGACTGGAGAACAGGCTATAAAATCTCCAGGACTGCCTCTTGGTAATAGATGTCATCCAGTGGTGTTCCACATCTTTTTTTTTCTTTTATATAATTACTTTATTTTTTTTTCTTCAAGTTACATCTCAGTCACAAACCCTTCCAAATTCCCCCTTCCTGTCCCACCCTTCCACCCTCTTTCCCCCCAACAGCTTCCCTTTTCAATCCAACAAATGGTTCTTTCTCTTATAACAGTAAATTCTATACAAAATAGCAGAATTAAATATGCCACATTTATGAGAGTTAAATGGCCCAGTATACCTTCCCAATGTCCAGTTCATACATATTTGGCCCCTGACTTTTTTGGTTCCACATCTTAAAACTTCACAACTTTCTGAAACAGTAACACATGTTAGGAAAGCAAGCATTCAAAATAGCAGACATTCCCCTTTCAAACCACAACACTGCAATCCAGAACACCACCTCCCCCATGTCCGCACTGATAAAACATTCTATCCGTATTTCATGTAGCAAATTGTAGTTACTGAAAGATCGCCTGTCTGTCTTGCCGATCCTGGAGACTATGCCTCCTCCCGTACCTTTCAGATCCTAATACCCAACAAGTAGGTATGTCTTCATCATGTGATCAGTAATTGCTGGTTGACTTGCATGTGAGAGGTGCTGTGATCCAGAAGTGTCCACGAAACCTTTGTGTCAGGTGGAGATTCTGTAATGAAGAAAGATGTCATTTTCTGCCAAAGCAAGAAAACACTGAAAATGTTTGATCAAGGAAAATGACCAAGATTACACTCAGATATATTGTAGATTTCTATGCACAGGCATTTTGCTTTCTTTTTGTGTTGTGCCATATGGCTAATAATAAACATATTTTCAAAAGTACTAGAAGAGGAAGCCTATGTGATGACTGTGACAGGAAAGGCTGACTCCCACCAGACACACTGTGTCCTCTTGCCTTTTGTTCAGTAATTTACAATCACTGATGACTTTAGACAAGTCACTCAGAAGATGGATCCTCTCTGCTTTTGCAAAGCCCTTCTAAATATCATTCTTGGACTGATGCCATACCCTAGCTGTACAAGAAGAATGGGATTAAAAAAAAACTCATGTCAAATGTATAGAACTGTTGTTTTGTCTCTATTGTAGGCTTAAGAAACCACTATACATCTATCTGCAGATTTGGTCATTGTGAGGCTTTGATCCTAAGGCCAGGTGCATCCTATTTCTCCCAGAACATGTACCACAGTAAGGACAGCAGCTAAAACCTGGTTTGTATCTATATTTGATTATTCTAATCTCCTTCCTGTATTCCTACTTTCCGCATCTGTGTCTTCTCTCTATTGGTCATGTAGCTAGGATTTTCATGACACAGCTTTCAGGTAGGTACTCTCATCCCTACCACATGGGAGGTTCATAAATTTTACAGAAAAAAAAGCATCATATTGTAATATATCCATCTGTGAACTATCAGAGCCCAGAGAGTGAGTAATGTGTAGGTATGTTTTCTTATGCCCTAACAACGAGAGCACATTCTAGAAAATGTTCTTTTAACCATATGTGATTAATGGTGTGTTCGCCTCAAAGTCTACAGGATTTTATTTGATTCACCAGGACAATCAATACAAGACCCATTTTATCCTTTCGTCTTTCTCTATGATAAATTCTTCCAATAAGAGCAAAAAATGTTGTGGAGGAGCTGTCTATACTTTATCTAGTCCAATATACCTTGAACCAACCAGTTAAGGAAAATATAAGGATAAAACTCAGACATTTGGGGTACAGGCACTCACATTTACTCAGTTTCCTTGAAAAACACCTTATTCTTCATCTTGAACTATTTTCTATCAATATAAACAAAGTAGTACATGTTTATATTTATGTGGATTTCTAAAAAAATCATAGAAAATATTAATAAAACTACCAAATGTACTCTTGAATAAATTTTGACTTTCCCCTTTAAAAAAAAAATGAAGAAAGCTTTCGCTTTCATATAGAACAGTAAAACTATTAGAATGTGTACTTGTTTTGTTTTCAGGATGTAATTTTTCCAAAGACAGAAACCATAAAAACAAGGACCCTTTCAGCCTTGCCTGTCAAACCTTTCTACCCTCAAATGGCAGGACCTTTGGAAATAATCGTTATGACTATTTTCAGCAATCATACACAGTAATACCTTTGATTGGTCTTTCAGATTCCAAGGGATTCATCCATTGCAGCAGCTGCAGGCAACGCAGGGAGCAAGACTACTACAAACACATCCTTTATGGTTCGTCTGGGGAAATGAAAAAAATAGACAGCACAAGCATGATGCGATCAGTTATTGCAGTTATTTGAAGCATGCTAGAGACGTAGGTGGCACTCGCCAGAAAATTAAGATCAAATGTAATAAGTTCTTGTCCCTCAAGAGCCTGACATGTGTGTTGCTGGAGCATGCATCAATTCAGTCCCACTCTAAACCGCAGATCTGAGTTTATCTGCCAACACACACAGGAATTCCAAGATGCGTCAGTCCCGGCGGAAACTAAGTGGCCTGTTCTCAAACTCTCTGCATTTTGATAACAGTTCAAATGCTGCATGGCTTCACAACACTTCTCCCTGCCTCCTACCCCTTCATCAAGAAGACAGAAGTGGGATTTGGGCTTTTCTCCCTCTTCAGTTCTGCACTTGATTAAACCAATGTGAGAAAGAGAGATGTCCCAAGTGGAGAAATAGCCTGGTCACGCAGTTCCCTTCACTCTACAGCCATAGCCACAAAGTCAACCAAATGTGGCTTTAGTGACCGCAAGATGTCACCTCCCACATCGTCACCAAGGCATTAAATGTATATTGCCAGTCATAATTAAGACCCCGTTTTCCATTCCCATCTCCAACAAACAAAAAACAGGGAAAGCAACCACAGGTGGAGTTCGGGCATCTTCACCTCTCCTGTGCTGCACTGTTGTTGACTTAATTTCTGTTGCTGTTGTCATGGCTCGGCTCCAAGGAACACGGTCTACGCAGCTTGACGGCTAGCCAGATCCAGACAACAAATACATACATGGCAAGGCATAAGTGTGCTTGGTTTCATTTCCCTTCCATTTTTTCAAATTATTTCTTTTCTTTAGATTGTCCACATAATATGTGCTCACTTTCCCAAACACTATAGTTACCAAGAGAAACAAAGAATGGCCTGACTTAAGACAAATACACTAAACTGTTTCTTTCCTGCCTCATGAGTTTACCCAACTAGACAGCACTGGAATTTTATAGAAGATATTGCTCTATGTTGTAAACAGTTGCCCCTTTACTTGCAAAAACATGCTTGCCTGAAGGTTCCTTAAGGACCTATCTATCACATAACAGCTGAATTAACATTTCTTCCCTTAATCTAATCACCAAGCAGTGGACTTGTAGGTAGAAGCAGAGACCCAGTTCAGAAGTTTTGTTTCAAAGCTTTGAGTCGATGGTTTTGTGGGCAGAAATGCTTGCCAGGCAAGAGTGAGCACCTCACTTTGAATCCCCAGAACCCATGTGAAAGCCAGACTCATAAATCAAGTATCTGAAACCCCAGCATTTGTTTGGGAAGATGGGAGGCTGAGACAGGAGAATCCCTGAAAGTTCACAGCTGGCCTGATGCAAGGAGCACAAAATTAACAAAGACACTCCATCTCAACATAAAAGAAACACACACACACACCACACACACACCACACACACACACACACCACACACACACCACACACACCACACACACCACACACACCACACACACCACACACACCACACACACACACAAACCACACACACACCACACACACACACACACCACACACACACACACACACCACACACACA
>CAJQZJ010004770.1:2640395-2654058 GCA_907164525.1 Lophiomys imhausi | reverse complement strand
ACACACACACACACACACACACACACACACACACACACACACACACTCCCTCTCTCTCCCTCTCACAGGGGTAATAATAATTAAAAATCCAGTTGTTTTGTTTTTTTTTAATTAAAGAAAAGCAAATGTCTCAGGTGCCAGCTGCTAAGTGGAGGTTGCATCTACCCCTGGATGTTGACTGACAACCCAAATCAAGACTTGCTTTTGTTTGTTCATTTCCTGAAAAACACAACCTATCGTCCCATTTAACAGAAAGCCAAATGAGGCATAAAAATCTCATATTTATCCCTGAGCCAAAACCAGTGTTTTCTCGGTGCCACAATTTATACATTTTCTAGAATGTTCACAGTTGCATTGCCTGTCTTCTTTTAGACTATTTGGAAGCCAGCACGGTTAAATTAAAATTAACTGTTACACATTTCTTTGACTGTTTTAGGCGATCTTCTGAATTGAGGTCAAGTAGCAATCCCAGCGTCCCTTAGGAGCACTGCAGATGTATCCTATGAGCTTACTGCGCTCCTCCCTCTCTCACCACTTCCTTCTCTCCAAAGTAATTGGTTTCCAATTCACTCAATAAGTCCAGTCTCACTTTCTCAAGTGATGGCAGCGGCATCGCGATTGGCAAAAAGACTCCTCAGAATAAAGCCCGGTGGAATAAGGTTAGATGCCCTCCCTGTGAGATTAGGCACCTGGGGGACTGGCAAACAATCACCACAAACCACAAATTAGCTGGGTCGATTGGCAGAAGGACAAGTAACTTCCTCTAACAGGTGGGAATGCAAGACTCTTCACATGAGAAGAGAACTTGATAGCTCAGGACACCTCAGGGCTTGCCCAGAGCTGAGGGGAGCCAAGCCATATTGTGAGTTGAGTGGCTCTGTGGATAGATTTTTGGTTACACAGCTGGGCATTCTGACAACGAAGAGTGAGACTTCTAAAACTACAGAGAACCACCCCCCCCACACACACCATTAATCCACTACTATACCCACCACCACCACACCACCACACCACCACCACACCTCACTACACCACCACACCACCAACCCACCACTACACCACCACCACAACCCTCCACTGCACCACCTCACTACCCCACCATAACCACCACCACCATCCAATGACACCACCCTATCACCATTATCCCACCATCACACCACATCACCACACTACCACCATCCCACCATGCTACCCCACCACCCTGCCGCCACCACCAAGCATGACAGCACAGGTTCCATTTTCCCTCATTTCTCCATTGTTTTCATTAACATATATTAGCCTCATGTGTTTGGTGTGAAAATATCGTTTATGATCCTATCATGAAACATTTGCTGTCAAATATGATCTTTATCTTCCTGTGGTTTTCATTTCTAGAATCGTCTATCTTCCTAGTTTACCTCTTGCCTCCATTCCTCGTTGTCCCTGCAAGAGCAGTTGGAAAGCTGACTGTGATTAGGCATTGGCTTGTGAGCCACATCCTGAGTGCTGCAGTGAGAAATGCTTTCACTGTGAATAATTCTTCCTGAGGGAAGAATCATTCCGAGATCTAACGTGAATCTCCTTGATCTTAATTAAAACCATGCTTGTCTGTTTTACTCTAAGAAGGATTTCTTCCTCCAGCTCACAATTCCAACATGGTCCTTGGAGGAAAGGGCTTCTACCTTCACCCCTTATTAAGGAGTGTAAACAAGACATTTTGAAGACATTAGCTTGCATTTGGGCACACTTCACACAGCTGAAGGGCCACTGAGCCTGTCTTGTCCCAACCTTCCTCGATAGGGAAGAGCAGGGCTTTTCGATGCTTTCTGCCCTACTAGCACAATGTGTGCTGAGATATAACCTGTCCTTTCCCTCCACTGGTGCTCTAGAGAGAGCCTGGGAAGTCAAAGAATGAACTAGGAGACTACTTTAGACCTCAGTTAGAATTGCATTCTGTAGTATAGCTTGGCTGCATGGAAGGTAGGGAAGAGAGGGAATCAAGCCATTGGACTGGCCATTTGAAAAGTGTCTGCTGGTCCGCATAAGGTAATTCTTTACTTTAAATATTTATTTTTTAATTTAAATTTTTTGTTTAAATTTTTAAACTTTTTATTTATTTATTTTATTTAAAATATTTATTTTTATTTAAAATATTTATTTTTATTTTCTGTGCATAGGTGTATTGGCTGTATCTCTGTGCACCATGAGCATGTTTTGCCCAAGGAGGCCAGAAGAGGGCATCAGGTCCCCTGGAACTGAACTTCAGGCAGAGTTTTTAGCTGCCATGTGGATGCTAGCAATCAAACCTGGGTTGTTGGCAGGAGAAACACTGCTCTTAGCCACTGAGCATGTCCAGCCCATTCCCCATAAAGCAATTCTTGGTTCCTTTTTTTTTTTTTTTTTCATTGCTGGGCCAAAACACCCAGAAAGATCAGTTTTGGAAACGAAGGATTATTTTGGTTCCCTATCGGTACATTATATATAGTCCGTCATGGTAAGAAAGATATGACCGCTTTTCACACACACATCTGCAATCAAGACGCAGAGAGAGTGAACGCTGGTATTCTGCTCACGATCTCATTTAGAAGTCAGAGACAGAAAGCAACACACACACACACACACACACACACACACACACACACACACGCACGTACGTACGTTTATTTACTAGTTGGCTCTACATCCCATCAAGTTCACAATGAAGATTAACCACCACAGCCCCACACCTGCCATCAGTATACTCTACAAGAAGCATTTCTGCCTTTTATGGCATTACAGGCAGACTAAGGCTGCAATTGTCAGTCCTCAGGGCAATCTTGCTGCTGTCCCTATGGTGTGGACACTCTGAGGGATGGCAAGAACCCAAGCTCATTTCTCTTTTTCCAGGAAGTTTCAGTTTTATCTCCGTGAGCAGAATAGCCCAAGTGACCTGTTTTCAGTCCGTATTTTACAAGTCAGTAATGATAGCTTTAGTTTCCCTTCTAGATGCTCCTGGTTTCTGAGAGATGATTCAGAACTGTGCAGGATATACTGTGTGGTCTCATCCAAATGAGACACTGATTCCCATCTTACAGAATCCCAGATGTCCATCAACTATAAAAATAGCTTCTTCGTCTAAACAACAGGCACCACTTTGGCTGGTCAGAGAGCATGCGCCACTGCATTCGAGTTTTCTGCTTCCTCGTGGTTAGTGCAACCCAGCTGGGCGTCAAGCACGGATGTGGCGTGGATTTTTCCACTTGAACCGTCTTGTCTTGTCACTTAGATAAAGGAAAGAGTGCAGATTAGGGGGCCTGGCTGCTAAAGAAGTTTAAATTCAATGGCTAAGTCTTTATTTCCTTCCGTACAGAATTTGGGGCCTTACTACCGTTCTAGATTTCCATAGTAAAAGTGGCTTGCAGTTCTGTTAATAACACATTGCAAAGATTATCTTGTTCCAGCTTCTTGAGGAGTCTTTTTTAAATAAATTTGTCTATTTGTATATTTACTTATCTGTTATTTTTATCTTATGTGTATGAGTGTCTTGCCCGCATGTATGTATGTGTGCCACATGTGCACCTGGTGCCTAAGTGTTATATGGAAGCCAAGAGTTATATGAAGCAGGAAATGGAAAATGGGGAGGGGGTTACCAACTGGGAATGGGAGAGAGAGAGATCAATGCAAAAGGAGAAGGAGGGAAGAGGGACAAAAATAACACATAGGTTGTTTGATACAGCCTCAAGGAATCTTGTTATAGTTACCAAAGATCATAAACAATAGACCTAAGTATATGCACACACATATATGTATATGCACACACACACATACATATGGGAGTTATTCCACTTGTGCTAAGAATGCTCCTCATAAGAACCTCACAGGCTAGAGAGCACCCCGAGATTACCTTCACCCCGTTCCACAGGGCCCAGGTGGGGAGACCATGCCCAAGATCATCCTGGTGCCACACAGCATGGGAGGAGCATAACACTCCTGAGATGACCCCAGACACCCAGAGGCCCTGGGCTCCACTAAGATGAGCAAGTAATAGTTTGAGAGATGGAAGAGAGAGAAGCAGAAGGATGTGGGCACAATAAAGAGAGGCAGAACTGGAGACTCGAGGATAGTCAGGAACAGCATGATGTGAGTACTCGGTGCTGCCACGAGGGCCATGTCTGGGTCTGTGGCCCTGCAGCAGAGGGGTCTGTTACCACCAAAAGCCAGGTGGACATCCCTGATCTGGGCTGCCACCTGGGGCCATGTCGATGTCTGAGGGCTGTGCAGAACCGGCCCCATCCCTCACCTAGGTATCATGGGAGAGCTGGCCTGGAAGGTGTGAGAGCAGGAAAGCTGTCCCTGCCTGCCCCTTGCCTGCTGCAGCACTCCGGAGAGAGGGCCCTGCGCCTCACTGGGCAGCACAGTAGAGCTGGCCCTTTTGGTGTGGGTGCTGGTGAGCCAGCCTGAGGGCATGAAAACAGGAGAGCTGGCTCTGCCCCTTCCTGGCTGCAGCATTGGCTGAGCTAGCCAGGGTAGAGGTGGAGAGCTCACCATAGTGGTGTGGGTATGGGAGAACCGGAGGCCTGACCAGTTCCGCTATCACCCAGGCCCCGTTCCAGCCTTTTAGTTGGTCCACCCCAACACCATCCCCATCTGCTGAAGCACATGAAAGGACCAGTACTACAGATCCAAAGCTGCAGGATTTCCACGACACAGGGCAACAACAGGATATCCAAGAGGAGTCCCAGTAAGGATCCAATATTGATACTGTAGCAGAACCCACAGGCCTCAAACCAGACCAGTGACTCATTGCAATGAATTTTTGCAGCTAAAGAACTGTGAACAAAGGGGTATTCTGTGAGACACACTATGACATACTCCAGCTTCCATAAGATTTCTTTTTTCTTTTAGGCAGGGAGGTTGCAAGGGTGGAGGGCAGGTGTGAAGGGATGGGGAGATATGTGGGATAAGGATATATGATGTGAAATTTCACAAGGAATCAATAAAAAGTTTTTTTTTTTAAAGATAGACTAACAAAACCTCACTACCAGTCATGAGAAATCTCCTTTAGATTTGGTCCAAGTAATACAAGCAAACTCCAAAACAATATACACTATGTCTGCTGTGCCTGGCTGCCTCTCAGAGGCTGAAGCTCCTATTTCTGAAGACAAGTTCACATTTAGAACACAGGACTTGGATTATTACAGCTGGAACTAACCTGAAACCATCATTCCTGCAGTCTATCATACATGATACCAGAAAATACTATGCAAGTTGCATGGGAAGGGAGGGAAGCAGCCAACAGTCGTACCCAGCTGTGAGACCTCTGATCCATACCAATGACCACCATGGTAAGATATGCACAAAGGAACAATAAGTAGCACTCACCTGGTAGTGAGTATTGATTAGGTAGCCAACAGCTGTCTACTTGGACTTAAGACCCACTCAACAGGAGTAAAATGAAGCCTGATGATAGAAACCTAGCCAACTTCCCTGGCTAGCGAGGTCATGGGTCTTAGAAGGGAATCCTCTTTCGTTTTGCTAGATCAGTGCGGTTCCTAATGACATTCTAAATCTTATCCCAATACTCACCCACAGATACGTGTATCTCTCACCCTCATCAAAGAAGCTTCCCTTTGCAACATATGGAGAACATCACAGAAAACCACAACTGGACACAATGCAGAGGTCTACAGATCCTGGGGACCCCTGGCACAACATCTACATCACAGCTCCTGCATCTATGGCTGAGAGACGTGGTGGAAGAAGGCACAGAAAGATTGTGAAATATTCTCTCTCTCTCTCTCTCTCTCTCTCTCTCTCTCTCTCTCTCTCTCTCTCATAGAAATGGCTGCATAAGCAAGATCCGAACAATGGCAATATCAATAGACATGCCAGTTCATAATGGAGAAAGTCTCACTGAGTCACACCCCCAGACAGGCTACAAGCAATTCATGATTGCTGAAAGAGGGAAAATTAGCCTTTTCCCCCAGCTAGGGATCAGGCTCCTAACTGATTGTCCAATACAAAGTGGTCAGCCCTGAAACCATACACACACAAGCATTAAAAATGGACTCAATGGATTGTATTCTTATATATCCATGCATGCGTATACATATACTTATAATGAAAATCAGGTTAGAAGAGGCTATCAATTTGAAAGTGAGGGCCATGGAAGAAGTTGGAGGGAGGAAAAGGAAGGGGAAGTGATGTAATTATAGCTGACTTAAACTACAAAACATTTGTTATTTTATATGTATGAATAGTGTGTCTGCATGCATATATGTGCACCGTGTTCACACCTGGCCCCCTCAGAGGCTATAAGAGGGCATGAGATATCCTGAAATTGGAGTTAGAGTTGTGAGTTCCAGTTGT
This sequence comes from Lophiomys imhausi, assembly GCA_907164525.1. Classification (NCBI taxonomy): domain Eukaryota; kingdom Metazoa; phylum Chordata; class Mammalia; order Rodentia; family Muridae; genus Lophiomys; species Lophiomys imhausi. The sequence goes on along the minus strand of CAJQZJ010004770.1, from coordinate 2,647,731 downwards.
GAGCTGTTATCTGAGTGCTGGGAACCAAACCTGGGTCCTCTGCAAAAGCGTTCAGTACTGAGTTGTCTCTCCGACCCCTTTGTAGCCTTCTTAAATTTTCTTCTTTTTCCTTCACCAGCTATACATCTGACTGAGGATTAGTGCATTTCTCAAATATACTTCACCAGAGAAGTTTCTTTCTTTTTATTTTTTATTTTTTTCAGTATATGGCGATTCATGCAAAACCCCACAGCTGATCACCATGTAGAAAAGAAGCGACTGCAGAGCTTGGAGCTGCTCAGCAACAAGTGCGGCAGCTCTGTCACTTCCCATCATCTCAAGGTTCAGGGTCATTATGGAAGAGGCCGGCAGAGAGATCGCAAGAGCTGCAGTAGTAAACGTCTTCGCTGAACGCCGTAGCCTGCGTGATCTCAGACTAGCTATGCCCCATGCACAAGGTAAGTCAGCCAGAATCTCACCCAGGACCCGAGAGGGGTTTGTGAGACCCTCTCCAGCCGAGGAACTCTTGGCAACTGATGGCTGCTGGGGAAGGGAAGGTCAGTTTTCTTTTCTTTTTCCTTCTCCAGGCGTTCGGACTTGTGAGGCTCCCCAAGATCTTCCAGTAGATCGTCCTACATCCACGCATGCGCAGGCAGCACTAAGTCGACTCGAACACAGGAGTTTGCAACAACAAGGAAGACTGATGGGGAGGAAATAGCGAGTGCATTTCATCAAAATACATTATATGAATGAGTGAAATTCTCAAACAGTAACAACTAAATTCGATCTTTTTATTTTTTGTTTTAGTTTGTCATCAAATAGTGAGTGTTTCCCAGGCTGAACTAATAGATTATTTAGGGTTGGTGATGGAAAATTATTTTTCTCTCTAAAATACAGTTGACAGGCCCTCCAAAAGTGAACCAAGAAACTCATGCATGCCACTTCTTATTAGAAGAAGAACACATATTATTCACATAGTGTTCAAATAAGAAGCATGACTCTCAGTTTAATAAAAAGCAACACGTAAAATGCATATATTAGTTCTATACTGTGGCCTAATTAAAGAACAGCTGGAGAGGCGGCTCAGTGGTTTTGATCACTTGCGGTTCTTACAGAGGACTCAGGTTCAATTCCCCACACTCACGTGGTGGCTCACAACCATCAGTAACTCCAGTTCCGGGGCTCAGAGCTCTCTTCCGGCTCCACACGTAGTACGTGCTGCACAGACACATGAGCCAAAATAGCTATACACATAAAATATTTTTTAAATATAGCAAAAAAGATCAATTGATAAAAGACATGCATAGGGAGCTCTCTGAAGATAAAGTAGAGAAAATTAAAAGGAAAGACCAGATGGAGACAGATAGAAAGTGAATCCCCAAACACACACACACACACACACACACACACACACACACACACACTCACACACGAAAGAGAGGGAAGGAAGCTCAGCTAAGTTAAGGGTATAAATTTTTAAAGATATTGATTCCAGAATATGTCTTAATTCATACTAACTTTGGGAATTAGTAATTAACTTATAGCAATTTGCCAGAGCATTAATAAACACAACTATTACTAAAACTTAAATCACTTGCATGCATAATTAATAAATTACATTCATATCAAAGGCAGTAGATACAGAAAACACATCACTTACTCAGGTGTCCTACCCGAGGTGACTGCCTGTGCTCTTGCATTACTTTTATTGTCCCTTTTCAGTAGACAATCTTAAAAACAACCTCTCACCTCATACAAGGGACGTCAGATTGGTGGTTTGGAATACAGTGAGAATATTTACAGTATAGAATCTGCTTAGTTTCTCAGAAAACAAGTGGTTAGACATTAGCTGCCATGGGATGGAGAGGAGAGACAGACACCATTGGGAGATCTCTCAGAGAATATGCAATTCTGTTACCACAGGAAGACAGTAGAACGGCTGACAGTATACTAAATGTTAAACCTGTGCGCCTGGCCTTTCCACCATCTATTGTACCTTGCTGGTTTCCAGCCCTTCCGTCAAAACAAGTCCCATGGCCGGTCCAGAGGGCACACAGAATCTTATGACCAACCTGGCACTGATCCTAAGACCATCGAACACTGCCTCACTTGCCACAAGAACTAAACAGTCCAGTGTTTTCTGGATCACATTTCTCAGATGTCCAGCACTTGTACAATCACATGGCTGAGGGTTGGAACATGAAGAAGTCAGTCATAAAGGAAGTTTAGCAGTACGTGTGTAGAAAGAAGTAACTTAAGCAACATGCAATTTAAATGAGCATGATATGACAAAGACTCATTTTATCACCGACATGTATCCACCACTCCTCCTAAACATATTATACCCTTCGATGTTATCTTTTTCAAAATCACTCAGTACTTAATTACCTCTCTATAGAGATACAGTTGGCCAGACAGGCCAGATCGATAGACGGGTGTTTGTCTGACTTAGAACATATTTTTACTCAATTTATCCCAATAGACCTGCAGACTCTTAGAAAGTATTTTATTATGTTATAGAAAGAAAAAAGAAACTTAAAAACCCTGGATGCAGTAGTTCACAAACATAGTACTTCGTAAAAACCAACTCTACAGAAAACTGGTCTAATGTTTTTTGAGGAGTGCCCAGGAAACCTTCCACTACTCAAATATTCCTTCATTTATTTGAAGCACATAATACGTGTGTGTGTGTGTGTGTGTGTGTGTGTGTTTGTGTGTGCATACGCGTGCGTGTGTGTACATGCTCTTAAGTGCATGTTGCACGCAGGTGCACATGCATGTATATATGAAAGCATGTAGATGGCAGAGGAATATGTTTCATCTTATTTATCAAGACAAAGTCTCTCATGGAACCTGGAGTGGAATAATCATCAGCTAGACTGGCCAGCCAGCCAGCCCCCTGTCTGTCTCCCCAGTGCTAGGATTAGAGACTTCGGACCCCTTGCTGGCTTTAACATGAGTCCTAAGGATCATGTCAGGTCCCCATGCTTGCACAAGATGAGCTATCTCCTCAGCATGCAGTGCTTAGCAATTTTAAGTAAATCTTTACCCAAAAGAAAAATTTAAAAATATTTACCTTGAATAAATTCAGACCTCAAGAAATGACAGATGAGCTAGGTACCCAGGAGAGAAAAAACATGAATGTCAAAGGAAGATAAAAAAAAAAAACTGAAAGGGATATGGGGCATTTTTTTTAATGTCAACCTTTAATTGTTTTAGAAATGTAGTTGGAGTCAATTTGCAAATTAACTGACAGACTGCTACATGGCACAAGTTTTCTTGGGGTGCTGCCCTGAAGCCAGCAGCATCACCAAGTGTATCATGAGTTGTGTCCACCCTAAAGCATCTGTCGGTTCTCTAGAGGTGACAGCTGTGCTTTGAGGAGCCTGGTTTTGTCCAGTCATGTTTAGGACATTGCAAGAAGGACTGGTGTTTATCCTTCTCCAGGAGGAAGACTATTTGTAAGACTGACTCCCAACTTTCCTGTTGCCAGTACAAAATTAAAAGACCGGGGGCTGGGGAGATTGCTCAGTGAGTAAGAATACTTGTGTTGCAAGCATGAGGACCTGAGTTCAAATCCCCAGCACACATAAGAAGCTGGGCATGGATGTGTGTGTGTGTTTAATACCAGCGTTGGGAGATGGATTCAGACAGATAATGGGAGTTCACTGGCTAGCCAGGCTAGCTGAAACAGCGAGCTTCTGGTTCAGTGAGATACAGTCAGCAGCCAATAAGGCAAAGAACACTAGAGAGAGACACCCATAGTCTACTTTATCCTGCACATTTATGCATATGAGCACACACATCCCACATGCTCACATGCATGCAAAACACACACACACACACACACACATACAAATAGATCAAAATAAAAATAGAAAGAACAACTTGGGAACCATATTAAATTTTCTCTTTAAAAAAAAAAAAAAAGAAAAAGAAAAAGGAAACTACCGGGTATGGTGGTGCACTCCTTTAATCCCAGAACTTGAGGGGCAGAGGCAGGCGGATCTCTGTGAGTTCAAGGTCAGCCTGGTCTACAAAGTGAGTCCAGGATAGCCAGGGCTTGTTATACAGAGAAACCCTGTTTCTGAAAAAGAAAACAAAACAAAACACCTTTGTATTCTTGGGTCAGTGAGATGGCTCAGTGGGTTAAGGAGCTTGCTGCCAAGGCTGATGACCTGAGTTCAATCCCCAGGACCCACATAATGGAAGGAGAGAATCAACTCCTGCAAGTTGTCCACTGACTTCCATACTTACACTCTGGCACATGTATGAAAATATAAAGTATATTTAAAAATGTAATTGAATGTTCTAATGAAAAGCTTTAAAAAAATCTTCAGATCATTGAATTCTCTTATTCCTCAAAATGTTGTCAATCACTAGTTCTTAGCTTTAAGCAATATCCCAACTAGTTCTTTTACAAGAACTTCCTCCTCCATAAACTCCTCCACTTCCTGCCTCACCATGGGAGAGAATGCAAATCCAGGAGTCTGATGCCATTGGCCTTCACCTTTAGAGAGCTGCCTGGAGTCAGGCATGATGGTGTGTGACGGTCATCAAATCACTCAAGAGGCAGAACCAGAAGGATTGCCACAAGTTTGAGGCCATTCTGGTCTTAAACACACATTCCCAGACCAGCCTGGACTATTAAGGGAAACCTTGTATTAAAAAAAAAAGAAATAGCCGGGCGGTGGTGGCGCACGCCTTTAATCCCAGCACTTGGGAGGCAGAGGCAGGCGGATCTCTGTGAGTTCAAGGCCAGCCTGGTCTACAAAGTGAGTCCAGGACAGCCAGAGCTACACAGAGAAACCCTGTCTCGAAAAACCAAAAAAAAAAAAAAAAAAAAAAAAGAAATAGATAGGACTGAGGCTAAGATCTTTCCTCAACCATGTTAGCTATTGCTCTCCATTCTCTGCTAAAGGAGAAGAAATAAACTGGGTGTCTCTTTTCATTGTGCTAATCCTAAATTCAAATGTATTTTTTTAATCATAAATTACGCGTGTGGAGAGAAAGGCTGCTTAGGTAAAAAGTGAAGATAATTTCTAGCAATATAACTGGCTTCCAGCATTTTGACTCCGAATGATTCGGCCCCTGCAGGAAGTAGTTTGATAGTTCCCTAAAAAGTAGACATTCACAGAGTACATGCCCCAGAGACTTGGCTCCTGGTTTGCCTCCAAAGAAATGAAGATGTGTGTATCTGAGGATTTGCTTACAAACCTTCCCAACAGAATTACCCATGCCATCCAAGAAAAACAGAGACAAGCTAAAAGTGTGTCACTTTAAAAAGATAAGCAAATGGCAGTGTGTATCCACACAACAAGAAACTACCCCATGGTAAAATGGAGAGAATTGCTCATGCATCCAACGACATGAATGAACTGCAAAAACCATTATGCTAAATATGTAATACTTCCTAATGTATCACTTTATTTATAAGAAGCATCTAGAAGGAAGAAAACAGATCACAGATCAGTTTCTGCCTAGGAATGGAGATGGGATGGGGCCATCTGTGAACAGGCATGAAAGCAGCTGTGGGTCATAGCAGTGACCTAACCTGGAATATGGTAGTACTTACTGTCTTGTTGCTGTAACAGAACAACAGACATCGGGTAATTTATACAGTAATAAAGCTACTTAAAGTTGTTTAAGTTTCAGTCCAAGAATGGGCAACCACCTGCTAAAGGCTTCATGCTACATTGTAACATGGTGGAGGTGCAGAAGGAAAAGCATGAAACAAGAGCTAACACACCAGGGTCAACCGCACTCTGGAGCAATTTGTTTTCACAATAATGAATCCAATACTACAAGACGTGGGTTAAGCCTGCTCATCCACCCAGTTACCTCTTCCAGGACCCTCAACCTCCCAGTACACCACAGTGGTAATCAGTTTTCAACGTGAGCTTCTGAGGGTGCAAGTCATATTCTCAAACCACAGTAGTACTTGCAGAGCTGTCGAAATCAAACATCCCCAGCTAAGTTCCAAATGGAATAGTACTGTCACAGAGAAGAAAAGCCAAAGAGCAAAACCTAGCAGCCTATAATTTGATCTTCGACCTTGCCTTCCATGGTGGTGAGACTGGACAGTGAGAACATTCTAAATAGTCTCTGAGAACTTTCCAGATATTTTTTTTTTGTGTAGTGACAAAAAAGAAGTGATTCTGAAATTATTTTAGATACATTTCACAATCTGTGTATGTGTGTGTATATATATATATGTATATACACACACAAATATAGAAGAGAAGAAATCAAGAAGAAAGAAAAACTTGTGGAGTGAGTAGAAAAAGAAAATATTGGGTCTATGGGTGTAGCTCAGTGTTAGAACACCTGTCTGCCTGCACAGGTCCTAGGATCCACTCCCAGCACTGCAAAAATTAAAATTATAAGAAGCAAAACCAAAGGAAAAGAAAGGGGGAGGGTGAAGAAGGAGTTATTGCTATGAACTTCTAATTTGAAGAAGCCACTTTTGGGGTAACCATGCACACTTACCTATTAATGAGCAGATTCACCTTTCAGCCATAAGAACAGGGGAGTCAGTGAGTAGGGGGTTCACTGATCAAACCTGGAGCAATTTTAGCACTCAAATACATAAGTATAATAGTGAATTATAAATCATTGAAGAACAGTTTTTCATGAGTCTGTACCTATGAAGAATGCATAAACAGCTATGGAAAATGGGGAGGGCTTCTTTTCAAAGTAGCATACCAAGTCCCCAGTGGGAAGTGAGGACAGAGAGCAGCAGAGGCAGATAGATGACTGTCACAGGGATTAACCACAGTCGAGATCCAATGGGCAAGAATTATCTATAGGGAATGAGTGGACAAGGAGATGAGGAGGAGGAGCAGATGTTTGCCTGGACCTAAAAGGATATGGCACAGTGTACTTTTCAGTTACAAGGAGAGACAAAATAATTAAGCTGTGGAGTTTTCAGACCAACGACCAAAATCAACATCATAAATTCTGAATTTCAGTTAAGCACAGAAAGTGCTAACAGCTCAGAAGCTTAGATGGCACCATTCTGTCTTGACAACAAAAAGTAAATAAAAAAGAGGGTAAGGGGGGGCCTCTTCTATTTTCAAGGGAAGGTAGGTTATCACAAAGGTAGGATTGTAGGGGAAACTGATAACCCCAAATGGAGGACGGGCAAATACAGAGGGTCATGACAGCAGAGCGGGACATATACAGAGGATCTTGGCAGCAGAGTGGGAACTTCTTGGGCTAACCAGCAGCCCAAGAAGCAGTGTCAGAGAGCAGAACCCGTGTTGGCAAGCGATAGCTGAATGACTCGGTAAAAATTCTCGGGGCGTGCGCACACACACACACACACACACACACACACACACACACACACACACAC
>CAJQZJ010004770.1:2589762-2640385 GCA_907164525.1 Lophiomys imhausi | reverse complement strand
CACACACACACACACACACACACACACACACACACACACACACACACGTGTGAGTCCCACCACAGAGCTTCCCCGGGTTCTCACAGCTAGTACAGGGAAATAAATCTCTTTGTGTATTCAGTAGGATGAGAAGAGGAACAAATAAGAAAACTGCCAGAGAATTACGATTTAAGGGAGTTTGTCCTCAGGAAAACAGAGCTCGGGCCGACCTTCCAGCTCCGGACTCTACCCCAGAATCCTTTCTTCCTACCAGAACTCCCACCTCCTATTTCCTGCCGCCTCTCATAGGCCGTCAACTTTTTATTGACAAGTGATGCTTCTGTACACAAGATAGTCTCTACACAATGGGGAAACCTAAGGAGTTGGGAAATCCACAAAGGAGGCACTCAGGCTCACAGTTGCTGATTCTTCTGCAAGGACCTGCCTCAATAGAGACCACCCAAACAGAAAGAAGTCTGAAAAACAATAACAAGAAAACAGAAGATAGCCGGGCGGTGGTGGCGCACGCCTTTAATCCCAGCACTTGGGAAGCAGAGGCAGGCGGATCTTTGTGAGCTCGAGGCCAGCCTGGTCTACAAAGCGAGTCCAGGACAGCCAGAGATATTCAGAGAAACCCTGTCTCGAAAAAACCAAAAAAAAAAAAAAAAAAGAAAAAAAAAAGAAAACAGAAGATAGTTGTCCAACGACTGCCAGCCACCTACAGAAGACATAAGAAGCCAGGCATGGTAGCACATCCTTTTTATCCCAGCACTTGGGAAGCAGAGGCAGGTAGTTCCATGAGTTCAAAGCCAGCCTAGTCTATAAAGCAAATTCCAGGCCACCCAGGGACATAGTGAGGCCGTGTCCCAAAGGCATGGGGAATACAAGAAGATTAAATAAAACAACAGAAGAAATCGTCCCTCAAGGATGATGAAGAAACTAAATCTCATGCAAACAAACCTAAGGATATTTGTCAGCTGTGCAGCTGCCTTGCAAGAACTATTATTGTTCAGTGAAATAAAATTATGTAGTTCAGAAGCTGAGATTCACATAAATAAAAAAGCAAATAAGAAAAGTGACAGTAAAATTTAAACAGTTTCCCTTATAGTTTTAATGTTTTTAATCTGAGTTTATTGTATGTATGTATGTATATTCTTGTGTCGGTGCGTGTTTCTGTCTGTACATTTCAATGCACAAGTATGTGCATGAAGGCATGTGGAAGCAAATTTCTTTCCCGATCACTGTCCATCTTATATTTTGAGATAAAGTCTCTCCTGAACCTTGAGATTACTGACTGTCTAGGCTGGCTGGCCTATAGGCTTTGGGGATCCACCTATCTCTGCCCCCCATCCCCACCGGAGTTCCAGTGCCCTGGCATGCCCAGCTTTTACCTGAGTGCTGGGTATCTGAATACAGATTCCCATGCTCACACCATGGGCACCCTACTGCCCGAGTCATCTTTCTAGTTCCCGATTATCCTCATTTTTATTAACATACATTAGTTAGTTATTAAAATAATAGTTTTTGTTATGGCTTATACCTCTATGCATATGTGTTAATGGATCCCAACACTGATTCACAGGATTCAGGGAACAATTAAGATCATTTTATTATAATGGATTCTTACCACTTGTGAAGCAGATCCCTTGGACTTGTTGGCCAGCGAGCCTTGAAAACGTGACGCTCCAGGTTCGGTGAGTGACCTTACCTGAAAAGCCAAGATGAAGATAACTGAGATCAACCTCTGCCCTTCACATGCACACACAGAAGCAAATCCACCTACACGTACACATACTTGTACCACACCCAAGGACTACTTAATAATTAATTAAAAAGCAAAGCAAGAAGAAAAGGAGATTATAAGAATCAAGAAAAGTATAGCAAATAACAAATAGAAAACAGACACATATGTGGTAGATAATCCAGTTGTATGAATTATTCCTTTGAATATCAATAATCACTTAGTTAGGATTTCTATTACTATGATAAAGTCCATGATAATGGGAATTTGGGGAGAAAGGGGATTATTTTATCTTACACTTTTAGGTAAAAGTCCATATCTGAGAGAAGTCAGGGCAGGACTCAAGCAGGGCTGGAACTGAGGCAGAAGCCATGGAGAAATAAGTGGTAGGTACTGACCCATGGCTTGCTCAGTTTGTTTTCTCATACACCCCTGCACCACCTTCCCGAGCATGGCACCTCGCACAATAGGCTGAGCCTTTCCAGATCAATCATGAATGCAAAAAAAAAAAAAAAAATACCCTATGGACTTGCTGCAGGCAAACTAATGGCGACATTTTCTTAGTTCAGGTTCCTCTGCCCAGATGACTGTAACTTGAAAAAACAATTGAGACAAGCGTGTATATACACAAACATGCATATATTTGTCTGCATAACAATCCCTAACATGTATGCACCTAACAACAGTGTCAACTGTGTTCTAGAAACTGCTTTATCCAAGAACAGCAAAATGTTCCTCCTCTTCTCATGTGAAACATTTACCAAGTTCAACCAATATGGGATCATAAAATACACTTTAGCAAATGTTGAAGCCTAGAAACCATGCAATGTCTGCTGTCAGACCACGGTAAACCTCAAGCTAAAAGTCAATAACAGAAACACAGACAGAAGGCCTCCAAATATTTCGAGAGGAAATAATAAAACTTTATATAACACCTGAGCCAAAGATGAAATCTCAAAAGATTTCCAACTAAATGAAAATAAAAATAAATTTTTGACAGGCTGCAACAATAACCATACTTGGAGAGAAATTCATAATGTCGAACACATATATAAGAAAAGAAGAGCCACCTAAAACCAGCAATCTAAGCTCCTATCACAGGAAACAAGAAAAAAGAAGAACCAATAAAATCCAAAGCAAGCAGAAACCATGAGTGTTGGTGCATGCCTGTCATCCCAGGACATAGGAGGAAGAACATGGAAGATCATGCTTGAGAGCCAGCCTGGGCTACATGGCAAGTAGAGATTTCACTATGTACTCCTGTCTGGCCTAGGACTCATTCTGTAGACCAGACTGATCTTGAACTCACAGAGAGCCACCTGCCTCTGCCTCCTAAGTGCTTGGATAAAAACCTTGTACTACCACACCAGGCCACAACCTCTTCTTTATGTTTAATTGAGCTTAACTAAAGGCTTACTGATTTTACTAAAATTCTCAAAGAACTAGATTTTATATAGTGAGTGAGAACTTGGGAGATTATGGTGAGAATCTATAAAATTTCAGTCAAAAATCCTAAGAAGGGTAGCCTGAACTATACAGGATGAATCTGTTTCAAAATATCAAGGGTTGAGGATGTAGCTCAGTGATAGAGTGCTTGTCTGATGCACAAAGCCCTGGGTCTCCCTCGAAGTGTTTCAAGAGGAAGGAAGGGAGCGAAGAACAAACTAGAAAGGGGTCCAAGTAACTGAAATAGAAGAAACACTGGAAATCAGCCAAAGTCAGTGAAGCCAAAAGTAAGAAGCTAGCAGAGAAAACCAACAAAACGAAAAGCTGGAGTTTCTAAAAAACTAAATCTTTAATTTAAATCTACTCTTTCAAAATTGACATAAAATTGTATACACTTTGGTATAAGGCATATTTTGAAATATGCATCCACTGTGGAATGGCTACATTAAATCCATTAGTATATGCATTTCCTCCCATATATTTTATGGTAAGAGCACATAAAATCCATTCTCTCAGCAATCTTCAAGTATAAACTTCCCTGTTATTAACTACAGTCACTATGCTCTACTGTAGATCACTTGAACTTGGGATTTCTGTCTGACTGAAATTTTATAGGTTCTCACCATAATCTCCCAAATTCTTCCTCACCATATAAAATCTAGTTCTTTGAAAATTAAATCAATAAGCCTTTAGCCAGGCTAAATTAAACATAAAGAAGAGGTTGTGGCCTGGTGTGGTAGTACAAGGCTTTCATCCAAGCACTCAGGAGGCAGAGGCAGGTGGATCACTGCGAGTTCAAGGTCAGTCTGGTCTACAGAGTGAGTTCCAGGCCAGACAGGGCTACATAGTGAGACCACTTTTAAAAGAAGGAGGGTGAAGATTGCTTATAAATGAAAGAGATACTGTCACAGCAAAGCTAATGGACATTAAAGGGGAAATAAACATTATGAATAAATCTCTGTCAGTAGCTTTTATAACCCAAGTGAAATTACCATCTCTTTAGAAGACACAATCCATCAAATCTCACATGAGAGGAGATGGCGATTTGAGTAGACCTATATGTATTCAAGACAAAGAATCATAGGTAAGTAACTTTCACATACTGAGGAAGAAATAATATCAATTCTCTCGTCTTCTTCAGAAGGTATACATGGGGATATGAACTCAGTGTATGGGACCAGCATGGTGTTGGTATCACAGAAAAATAGAACTGTAGACCTGCATCTTTGAACATATTGAGGAGCTAGGTAGATGGCTTGCTCAGTGAGTAGGCCAGTTTGTGTACAAGCATGGGAACCTAAATTTAAGTTCTTACCACCCATGTTTGTATGTATATACAACCCCAGCATCAGATGGAGGATATAGACTGGCCTTGAGAGCTCTCACCCTAATGAGAGTGACATGCTTCTTCTTCAGCATGAGACCTTGTCTCAAGGCAATAAGACAAAGAATAGAGGAAAACCCCCAACACCCTCCTCTGACCCCTGCCAGCACACAGATAGCTACACATACCTGTACATCCTTGTGCATGCACCAAACACACATACGCTACACACATACACCACACATACACACAAAGAATGTTGATGCACAACGCTAAAACTTTGTTAGTAAATTAAATTCAATAATGTAAAAGAACTACAAACTACAATAAAGTGAGACTTATCTGATGTGTAGCTTGTCTGATATGAGTGTCTGAAAGTCAATTGAGGTACCACATCAAAAATAAGGGAGAAAAAAAATCACATGATCCTATCAACAGATCTGTGGGAAAAGGTTTGTCAAAATGTCATATTTAGTCCCGACGTTTAATAAAAGGCTTAGTAAACTGAATGTAGGTCATTATAAAATGTCTCTTCAATATCCTACCAGTGATTTCTTGTTTAAGGTGAGAAACTCGCTCCTTTTTTAACATTGTACTGGAAGTCAAAGCAAATACAATGATAAAGGGAAAAGCAACAAAATGTGGATTGATGGTAGAAGAAGGCCAGAACTGTCTTTGTTTTCAGGTGGCACAGCAGACTCTGTGGACACCAGGAAAAAAGTGGACTCCCAAAATCTCCATGAACTTGATAGAGCAATGAACAAGAATGCAGGAGTTGGGAGTACAGAACTACTATAAAAATGAGGTGTATTTTTAAAGGACACTAGATGACTATCTTACATTCTATTGAGACATCAGCTGTCAGTCTCTCCTCTTTCCTGTGGTTTCCCTTGAGTATTCACTGTCTGTGGTCCTCAGAGTACAGTGTACTATAACAGTGTTTGCTGTGTATTTTCTTCCTGCAGCTTAGGTCAAATTTCTGGGAACTATGGCTTTCTGTCTTTTAAAATATTTAGAGCAAGTCTGTACATTTCACACTTATAATGTCAATTCCTTAAGATCCAGACTTGTGGCATTTTCATTATCAATTTTTACAATAGTTTTCGGTTCACAGCAAAACTGAATGGTGCAGAGTTTCTGGGTCCATGGCTGAGTCCCCTGTATCACTCACTTCTGTTTGAGCTTTTCTGTCACTTCTGTGGGGACGCTCTCTTGATCTCTCTTTCAGGGTACTCATCCCACTTTCCAGGACTTCCTCTTCTTAATTTTTTCCTCTCTTCCTTTCAGTTCTAAATCTAAAACATGAATAGCTACTAAAATAAAAAGATGGAAAAACAGAATTACAGCATATAAGTTGAAATAACTCTTTTAATACCATCAAAGGCAACAAAAGAAATATGCATGTTGGATCATAATAGGATGCATGAAGAGTAATTGTTTGTAAAGATGGATGGATGGATAGATAGGTAGATAGATGAGGAAAGATTGCCTGGATAAAGAGGTACACACCTCTAATCACAACAGAACTGGGGATCAGGGGTGAGCAGTGGATTGTAAGGATTGTAAATTCAAGGCCAGCATGTTCTAGATATCAAGTTCAAGACCCAGTCTCAGGGAAAATTAGGGGTTAAGAAGTTCACATAGTTATTGGGGGCTGGAGAGATGGCTCAGTGGTTAGGAGCACTGGCTGCTCTTCCAGAGGTCATGAGTTCAGTTCCCAGCAACCACATGGTGGCTCACAACCATCCGTAATGAAATCTGGTGCCCTCTTCTGGCCTGCAGATATACCTGCAGACAGAATACTGTATACAAAATAAATAAATCTTTAAAAAAAAAAAAGAAAAAAAAAAAGAAGTTCACATAGTAAATTGTTTGTATTACAGGTGTTCAATAAAAAAAAAAACAAAAAAAACAAAATCAAAACACAAAGCCAGAATGCAATGTAGGCATAACTGTTAAACTATATTTATGAATACCTATCAACACCTACCAACCAACAAACCCTAACATTTTAGAAAGGATATCCAGACCAAGACATCCTCAGCAGGGTCAGCAGTCTGTCTGCGTGAACACTGCACCACAATCAGCAGCCGCTCAATGGTCACTTGGCTCTGGCATTGCTATGGCACCCTCGCTTCCACTTGGGGTCGGCCTCCATGCCTAGTGCCACTGCCCACTGGCCCGCACAGCCACTTTCCCTCAGCTGCTCTGCTCAGCCTGCACAGTTCTTATGAACCTTCTCTGTGCAGGTCCTGTGCCATGCCTCTTCTGATAGCCCAAGCTTGCCACCAAAGTCTCTTCATCGTCCGATGGCTTAGTAACAGGCCTCCGGCACACCTCTGGTTGAGGCTGGGCTTTTTGTGTCCACAAGGTTCTAGGCACCACTGCTGCCTACCAGCCCACTTGTCACTGCGGTCTCTGCGCCAGATGTTGGAGGTGCCACTTTCTGCAACTTTTCTCAGCCTTCCTGGACTCTGTCCACCTAGGCCACAATCGTCAGCGAGTCTTGCCATCTAGAGTCTTCCGAAGTTAGGTAGCAAAGAGCAGCTGAACATCTCTCTCCAGTTTCCCGGGTTTTCCGTTATATATCACTGTCTCTTAATTAAGCATCAGGCTGTTCTCTCATTGGTCAGCCTTATGTCCTCCTCCTGAGGTGCACCTGTTGACCAGGACCACGAGTGCTGCCAAATGTTCCTGACAAAAGCAAGTCCTTATGCTGATTTCGTATGCCCCTTTCAAGAGCCTGCATTTCAGAAGTCCTTACATATTCATTACAATACAACCTACAGATTTTTAAAATAGGTGAAAAACTTAAATGGGCCTTACATATAAAACAGCATCTAATGGTCAACAGAAATATGAAAATATGTTTTATATCCTTATAGTTAAGAAAATACTGGTTAGAATCATGCTGAAATAACATATACACATTAGTTTAGCTAAAATATATAACATAGTAACATCATGGCCTGATGGGGCAATCAGACAGTTCATGCCCATGTGCTGGAGTTTAAACAGGAATAATCACTTTAGAAAGCTGTTTGGCAGACTCTACTAAGGCTATGTATACAGCTACCGTGCCTCCTCCACGCAAACATCCAAATGTGCTTAGCTTAAGAAATCGTAATATCCCTGGGCAGGAACCTACCCAGATACCTATTAAGAGCAAAATGGATATACACTGTGGTATCCGCACACAGTGTGCACTGTACAGAGAATAGGGAGGATGCACAAACCACAGCTCACAGAACACAACCACCAAAGCCCTCAGCAAAACCACACATGCGGCTCCATTTACAGAGAACACAAAATTGTCCAATTGAGTCTGTGATGGTACTGAATGGCTGGTGGGGAACAGCAAGTTCATAACGTGTTAAAGTCATTTTTAAAAGAGAAAGGAAAAAGTTGAGATTGAAGGAGGTGTGAAACCTAGAATCAGTTCCCAGTGAAAGCTTTACATCTAGCACGAAAGAGGGGAATGCTAATGTCATTAGGTCAGTTAATAGAACTAATTAGTTAATTAGTAAATGTAGTAAACAAATGGTGAGTTACAGAGTGTTGTCAAAAACACCCAATCCTAGATGTTCAGTGACAGATGAGAACATAACAATGACATGGCACACATTGAAATTTCATTCATCATTTTCTAAAGAAGAACAAAACTGCATCATGTGTGGGAAAATGGATGGGAAATGGAAGCTATCATGCTAAGTGAAATGAACCAGACTCAGAAAAAAGAATGTCACATGTTTCCTGTCATGTGCAGGATCTGGATTTTAAAATATATAAAACAGGAAGGTAGAATGGGTATGGGAGGGGAGCAAAGAGGGTCACAGGTGAAGATGGGCAAAGCACATGATCTACACACCTGAAAATATTAGAGACCATTATCTTATATGGGAATAAAAATATATAGACATACTGGTTCAGTATGTTTTCTGTAATTTAGAAGTGGATAAATTTCTAGACATGTAAAACCTGCCAAGACTAAATCACTAAGAAATACAAAATCTAAACAAATTGGTAATGAGTAAGAAGTTGAATTAATAGCAAAATTATCTCCCATAAAAAGTACACCACCTAATACCTTCATGTCTGATTTCTGCAAACATTTAAGGCAGAACTAACCCCAATCCTTCTAAAATCCTGCCAAAAAATTTAAGGAAGGAAAACATCCAAACTGATTTTTCTACATTGGCATTATACTGATAGCAAAGTTAGACAAGAAAATAAAATTATAAGCTAATATCTCTGATCAACATAGATTTAAAAACCCTCAAACTGGGTGGTGGTGACACACACCTTTAAACCTAGCATTTGAGAGGCAGGGGCAGGCAGATATCTGTGAGTTCGAGGCCTGGTCTACAGATTTAGTTATAGGACAGCCAAGGCTACACAAAGAGACCCTGCTTTGAAAAACCAAAAAAGAAGGAGGAAAAAACCCTCTGCAAAATATTTTCAAACCAAACCTAATAGTACAGTACATAAATTGAATCTTCACTATGATCAAGGGGGACTTATCCTGGACTCAGGATGGTTAAGCATACACAAACCAATAAATATGATATACCATACCGACAAAAACCATATGATCCCTTTAATAAATATAGAAAAAAGGCATTGGCAACATTAAAACCCTTTCATGTAAAAATTCTTTTCTTCAAAAGTTATATATAGAAAGAATGCACCTGAACTGTTAAAGGAAAGCCATATATGATAATCCGATAACTAATATGATATTTGAGGTGAAGAGCTGTGATAACACTAATTTAAAAAGCAAGACAAAAATGTCAGCCTCATCATGTCAGTTCAGCACTGTGCTGGAAATCTTAGCCAGAACAATTAGGCAAGGGAAATAAAAAGTCTAATTGTTTCTGTTTGCAGATGACATGATCTCATATATCAAAAGGCCTTAAAGATTCCACCAAAAGTTGAATAAATGCAATAGTTACATGACACAAAAATCAACATAAGAACCCAATAGTTTGCATACACCCACAATAAACTATCCAAAAGAGAAATCAAGAAAATAACCCAATGTAAATTAGGAACAAAATTAGCCAAGGAGATAAAAGGTCTGTACATTAAGATTCATAGCACATTGATTAAAAAGAAACTACTAAAGAAGACGTAAATAAATGGAAGATATTTTGTGTTCATAAACTGTCAGAATAAACTGTCACCTGTCCATACTATCTGTGCTGGGTTGTTTATGTCACCTTGACACACGCTAAAGTCACCTGAGAGGAAGGAACCTCAATTAGGAAAATGTCCCCAGCCTGGCTGTGGTGGGACACGCCTTTAATCCCAGTACTCAGGAGCTAGAGGCACGCCTATAGACAAGTCTAAGGATAAAGAAAGAGCTAGGAGATAGGAGAGCAGTATTGTGAATTCCTGCCAGTGTTGTGAACATGGATGAACCCAAAGGACATTACATTAAGCAGAATAAGCCATCGATCAGTAAAAAGAAAACAAAACAAAACAAAAAAAAAAAACTCCAGACAAATAAGTAGTCATTAAGGACCCAGACACAAGATCCCCTAACAAAATTTCAGTGAGCCTAATCAAGCTATATATTTAAAAAGTCATTGTTACATTTATCCTAAAAACATAAAATTGTTTCAGTAGGCAAATAAATAAAATTCATCATGTTAACAAAATGAAAAGTGGTGTGGAATAGATGCTCATCTTCATAAGTGCAGAAAAACTTGACACATTTAAATATTCATTCATGATTTTGAAGATGAACTTCCCCAAAACCAGGGAGAACAGAAACTCTTTTCAATCTGATAAAGGAAATCCATCAAAAACCTGGCTAACACTGTAACTTTGCCCTGACCTGTTTTCCCCTAAGATTGTGGAAAATCAAAAATTTTTAAAAGGATGTCTTCTCTTGTTGTTTTCCATGGGAATTCCTAGTTATTGTGATAAGACAAGAAAGCAAAACACAGGTCATGACAATTGGAGAGGGGCTACCTAAACTCTGGACATTGACTATGTGGCCATTCATGTGGGGAATCCGGTGGAGTCTTCCAAAATGCCACAACTACAAATAAACTTAACAAGACCATGGAGTGCAATGTCAACTAACAAAAAAAAAAAAAACCAATTGCATTTCTATATGCTAATAGCAAACAGCTAAGAATGGAAAAGTTTTAAATATATTACACACACACTTGTGTTAAAATAAGAGTTATATGGGAATCCATTTAACGAAATAATAATATGTCAGTAGAAAACCCCAAGAGTTTGATGAAAGAAAAATTTTTAAAGCTCTAGATACTGCAGGTATAACTTGGTGGTTGAGCATCTGTCTAGCATGGGTTCCATCTACAGCACTGCAAAATGATAGGAAGCTTCACATCAACAGTGGAGCCCACATTGTTCAAACCTGGGTTGACTCAATAGTATTAAGACGGTAATTGTTTCTGTCCCTAGAGGCATTACAGAGGTGGCTGCTGTGTCACATGTACATCAGTAGGTGGCAGAGAGGAGAGAGGCTATGTCTACATTCAGTGTTCTGACCTATGAACATCTGCATGATTAGTACCTTAACATTCCCTGAAAAAAGCAAGCCTGGGACCAACACCAGGTCAGTGACAAGGGGCCCAGACAGGGAGTTAGCCTGTGACAACCACCAGTCCAGCACTAGGTAAGCACCAGATAGACTCCCAGGACAGGAAGCAAGCCAGAAGAATCCTGCCTGGCACCACAGACCCCAGGCAGATGGCCACTTGGAAGAGCTGGGCAAGGAGCAAACCCAAGACAACCACCAGACTGGCACCATGGGGCCTTGACAGGGAGCTAGCCTGAGATGAACACACTAGTCTTGTGCCATGCAGGCCTGGGTGTAAGACCATACTGGAGATGACCCCTGCCAGGCACCATAATGTGCAAATCACAAATGAGGCATAACACTTCTGAGTCTACTCCTGAGACAAGCTCAGATCTGGGCTACCACTAAGAGGAGCAAGTAAGTGGTAGAGGAATGTAAGAGAAAGAGAAACAGAAGGATGTGGGCACAATGAAGAGAGGCAGAACTGGAGACTTGAGGGTAATGAGGAACAACCTGGTATGAGTAGCCAATGTTGCTACCTAGGACCATGGTGGGGTTCTGGCCTTTGCTGCTGCCAAGGGATCACATCTGGGTCCATGGCTCTGAAGCAGCAGGGGTCTGTTACCACCAAAAGCCAGTGGCCATCCCTGGTCTGGGCTTCTACCTGGGGACACGTTGATGTGCAGAACTGGCCCACCCCTCACCTAGGCATCTTGGGAGAACTGGTCCTAGAAGCATGAGAGCAGAAGAGCTGACCTGACCCTAGCCATCTGAAGTACTCAGGAGAGCAGGCCCTGCAGCTCACCTAGTACAGCTGGTCCTTGTTGTAGGGGGTTGTGGGTGAGCCAACCCTGAGGGTGTGAGTGTGGGAGAGCCAGCCCTGCCTTTTTTCTGTTTTGAGGTTGGTGTTGGTAAGGGAGAGATTTCCCTCCCCTCCCTTTTGCCCTCACCACCAGTGGTGGACAGGATATCTGTCCCTGATGGGGTCACAAGAGCAGGAGAGCTGTCCCTGCCCCTCCCATGCTGAAGCATTCCGGAGAACAGGCCCTGCACCTCCTCTTGGCGGCACTAGCCCTGGATGTGGGGCCTGCAGGTGAACCAGCCCCAAAAGTGTGAGCCAAGGAGAGCTGGACTTGACTCTTGTCCACTGAGCAGTGGCATTGGCAAGGGAGAGATCACCTCCACTCTCTTTTGCCCTTGTCACAGGTAGCAGGTGGGAGAGTTGGCCCTGATGGGGTCATGAGAGCAGGAGAGCTGGCTTAGCCCCTTACCTGCTGCAGTAGTCTCTGCACCTTACCTGGGTAGCACAGTAGAGCTGGCCCTGGATGTGGGGGTCTCAGGTCCAGAACTAGGGCTTTGAATTTACCTACCCCAACATAGACCCCTTGGATGAACTTCTGGAGTACATGAAGAGGCCAGTTCTACAGACCCAAAACTGCAGGATCTCCATGACACAGGGCAACAACAGGATATGTGAGAGTATTGACAAAGTACCAAAAGCCAGAGGCCTCGTATCAGACCAAGGAGTAATTGTAATGAACATTTGCAAGCAAAAAATATATGGACAAAAGGGAGTATTATGTGACACATTACAGTTTCAACAATGAGTTTTGTTTTGTTTTGTTTTTTTCCTGTTGGGAGAAGTTGCTAAGGTGGAGGGCGGGTCTGAAGGGAGGTGGGAGATGAGTGGGATCAGGATGCATGATGTGAAATTCACACACACACACACACACACACAAAGCCAATAAAACGATTTTTAAAAACCAAACAAAAGATGTCAATTGTCAGCCTAGTGTAGTGGCACACACCTTTAATCTCACCACTCTGAAAGCAGAGGAATATAGATCTTTGAGAGGTCAAGGGCTAGTCTATATAATGAATTCCAGACAAGACAGGGACTTACCTTAAAATAATAATAATAATATAATGCTATTATTTTATTATTTGTTATTACATTATTGTATTTTATCATATTATACCACCTCAGCACTCAGATAACCAGGAAACCCCTTCAATATTTATTCTAGACCAAAGTGGGAAAACAAAACCTATAAAGCTTCAGCAACCAAAAAGGATGAAGAATCGTTCTGATTTGGGGTGAGGTGAGGACTTCTTAGAACACAAAATACACCTTCGTGTTTGAAGTGCAGATTTTAAAATCCAAAAGTTCTGGGAATACAGTTATGAAAGTAAAAAGTGTAGGCAGCATTGGGAGAAAAGATTTACAGATTGCCTGGTGTTTATAAAAAGGGAGAAGACGTGAAAATGCACCTCGTCAGAAACATACCCATGGCAACAAAGCATATTTAAATATTCAGGATTGTCAACCTGAATTGGGGAACTAAAACCACAACGGATCCCACTACAGCCTTCCACAATGGCTGAAACTTAAGCAGCAACATCGGGTGCTGAAGAGGAATGGTACACGCTACATGCCTCCGGGAGAAAAGAAAACAGCACACCAGTGTGGGGAACAGTTTCTGGGTTCTTGGTGGAGCTAAATATGCACTTACCAGAGGACCTGCAATTCCACTTCTAATTACTAATCTCAGATAAACAGAAGTGAATGCCTACCCAAACCCGTAAACACGTGTTTTCCTGGTTGGTCTTCTTGTCACTTTGACACAAGCTAGAGCCACCCAGGGAAAGAGAAGGTCAACTGAGGGATTGCCCCCACCAGACTGATCTGTGGGCAAATTTATGGAGCATTTTTTCAATTCATGACTGACTCAGGGGGATCCTGACCACTGTGGGTGGTGCCACAGCTGGGCAGGTGGACCCTGGTTGTTTGAAAGCAGGATAAGCTAGCCATGAGGAACGAGCTAGTATTCAGTATTCCTCCATGACCTCTGCATCAGTTCTTGCCCCCAAGTTCCTGCTTGAGTTCCTGTCCTAACCTCCTGGAGAATAGACTGTTGCCTGGAACTATAAAAGAAACCCTTTCTCCTCCTAGTTGTTTTTGTTAATCATCCCCCCCCCACACTAAAATAGAAATCTAAGACACTCACCAGGCTTTTATTTATTTGCTTTTTTTTTACATGTGATAAGTGTTTGCTCATAATGGCCAGACATTGGATAGACAATTTCAAAATCCTCTTACCTCCATGTGGTATTATAGTATTGCAAACTATGGCAATATTTTTCTACCATGGAAAAATATATTTGCATTCTCCAAGGTTTCCCATGGGCTAATTTGAGCATTCAACTTTTATCTGTCATCACAGCTTTCTTCATAATCTTCCAAAACTATACGTAATTAATGTTATCAACAGCAGGCTGGTGGGAAAAGCAAGTGTGTCCATGCCTTGGCAGCACAGAAGGACAAGTGGACATGTGCAAAGACACGCCCCACTGAAATAATATCTTGCATAATTCTTCCTCCATACCTACCTACCTGTGACACACACGAGCCACTGCAGGGTCTCTTGCCCCTCTTCCTTCCTATTCTCTGCTCTCTAGCCCAGAGTCTGACACACATTAGGTGGCCAATTAATAACATGATGAATGAGACACTTGTATTGTTTTTTTGATGTCCATACGGTTGCAATTTATGCCAGTCATACTCACCTCCTTGGGTTCTGTGCCATGAAATTTCTCAATGGTGCTCTTCACTCTGGCTTCTGGAGACGGTGTGGCTGGGTTACAAGAACATTAGGAAAGCTCCTGGAAGTGGCTGTACTCTCTCCTCTTGTTCTCTGAGAAGTTTGAGCTGAGGTTTCCCCCAGCCCTCCCATAGGTTCAGGCACCGTGCCAGCTCAAGCCCTAGGATCTGGTTCTTTTGCTAGCTGGGCCAAGCTGTAGGCGCCAACATGCAATTTGGCTTTTGCAGTAGGCCCTGACTCTTTCCTTCAGTTCGAACTCATTAATATTCATAAGCCTGTGAAGACAAAGCTGTCGTTACTCCTGGGCGGCAGTAGGACTGTTTCCCTGGTCCCACAACCATGTCAGCACTGACAGACACTTGTCATCACTGACACCAGACCTAATGGTTGCTATGTAGTCCAGGTTGGTCTCAAATTCAGACCTCTTGTGTCAGCCTCCTGAAAGCTGGGAGTAAGGTGTGTACCACCGGCTCTGCTCTGATGTTCTTGAGTTGTTCCTAGCTTCCTTCTGCACGAGCACACCTTTCATCCTTGGGTATGAGCATTTGGCCTCCAGAGATGAGCACCTAGAAAGCATACCACCACAGAAAACATGAAGTTTTCAGTAGGACTTAGATGTGTCTTTCATTTGGTTAAAAGTCTGTTCCCAAGCCTGACACCCCACAGCAGTTATGAAGGACAGTAAGTCAGAGAGTGATGCCCTGTTGGCAGAGGGTATTGCAGTGCGGTGGCCCAGGAGTCAAACAGTTTGCTGCTTCTTGGAAACAATTATTACTTGTGCTTGAGTGCTTTTTGCTTTGGTTTTGGTTTGGTTTTTTTCCATTTAGGTCACAAACTCATATTATAAATAAGACTTTGATTTTATTAATTCAGTCAATCCATTTTTTTCATGATAAGCACTCTAGTGTCCAGTTGATCTTTGAGATAACATTAACTCTGTGTGTGTGTGTGTGTGTGTGTGTGTGTGTGTGTGTGCGTGCGTGCGCGCACGCGCGCATATAAGCAAGGGATGGTGGGTAATCTGTATGGGATACATAATAGGGGGTCCCAATAGATGAGGTTCTTGTACTAGCTACCATAAAACATAAACCAAAATAGCTCACATTTTTAGTGCACATTTCATGACAGGTAATGTATTCAATACTTTACTAGGCATATCTCTCTTATATTACAATAGTCATATGAGGTTGGCTAACATGACCCCATGACACAGACTGATGTGATGTTTACCAAGGGGGGAGCAACTAGCCCCTACTCACACTTCTGGAACTGACAAAGCTCTCTTCTGACCTCAGTAATCTGATACCTGAAAAGCAGGGGGTTTGGGTTTGTTGTTGTTGTTTAAGCATGTTTTTGAATCCCTGGATGTTGGGGCTAGTAGTTAGCCCTAGGACTGGGGCAATTAGATGAAGAGGGATAATAGTGACCACTAATTTCATATTGTTGACTATGGACAAGCCTCTGCTCTCAGGTAAGGTCCAGAGTCTGCACCCTGACTTATGACACTGGATAATTGTTTCTAGAATCAGCTGTTTTGTATTTTTCAAGCATGCTCTAACCTGGACCCACAAGAACTTGACTGAGGTTGCTATAGTGTGAGAAGGACCTTGGAGATGTCCTAGGCACCTGTAATGAATGGTGATTCTGGTGGGAACAGAGACTGCCACCATTTCTGAGAATGCAAGAGCCATCCCTCTAGTACACTGAGCAGCTCTTTCTTGGAGCTAGAAGCAGAGCAACAGACTCTATATTCTGTAGCTTGTTGTTGAAGAAACTATAGGAAGGGATTAAGTTAACAACTACAGCAATGTGGTGTGAGAAGGAAGCCTGGGGAGTGAGCTGGGAGGGGAAACAAGATGGATACCACAGGAACACTGCGCCTTAGGAGGACACTATGGGCCAGAGAAAGTGACATCAGGGTAGGAAGTCAGAGAGAGAGAGAGCACAGAATCAAGCACTAGGCTCAGTCCCACAACAAAATGTAGAGTAAGATTCAGGGTGCTGAGGAGGGTACCACTGTCCCAAGACCACTGAGGCTCTCTGGGCATTGCCAGAGGAAAATGTTGTATGGGCGGCCAGGATTCTGATGTTTCTCAGATCCACAGGAAGAGCCAAAACATTTGTTATTCTCAGTGCAGATGTCAACCATCCTTCTAGCTGGCTTGAGGAAAAGTGAGTGCATGCAACTATCTTGCTATTTATAAAAAGGAGCCTCTTCATTTTTTTTTTCTTACATAGGCCCTGCTATCTTGCTAGGAAGGGCAGTTCATTTCCAAAGTTGATTTTGCTCCAAAGTAAACACTCACTTTGAAAAGCTGCCACAGAGTGACTTGGCAAATCCAGGAAATACAGTGATAATTACAAGCAACTCAGCGTAGCTCCAACATTTGCTCCAGCACCCCAACAGCAGAAGGGGCAAACCCAAGCCCCTGCAGACTCTGGAAGATCATTCAAATGCTCAGAAATTGCTTTGCAATGTCTCCTTCCAAAACGTTACATAAATTGGACATTAAGTGTATAATCTATCAGGGACTGTTTTAATATGAAAACAGAACATTACATTCAACTTTTACAGTGAATACTGCTCCAGGAAAAATGGGCAAGCTGTGTGCACCAGAGTGACAGAACTTCCCTCTTCACCATTGCACATCACCTCTAAAAAACTAAAAGAAAAAATAAAAACACCACAATGTACCCAAAACCACAGTAAAACTTGACAGTATTCCACACAACAGTTAACGATCCCCCCCCCCCCTTTGGCATAATGATCCCAAATCTAAACCAAAAACTTGGTATTCGTCCTAGATCTGTTTGGATCGTTTTCTTTGTTTCTTCTCATAATTTGTAAATTAGAGGCACCAATATTTGCCACACAAGGATATTATGAGAGCCACACTGAAAGAATGTGCTTTCCCATGGTTCATTGCAACACAATCTAGAGGTTGGTCTTCTAAATCCAAACAGAATTTTTCTTTTTTTTTTTTTGATTTTTTTTTGGTTTTTTGGGAAAGGGGTTTTTTTAATATTTCTGGCTGTCCTGGACTCGCTTTGTAGACCAGGCTGGCCTTGAACTCACAAAGATCCGCCTGCCTCTGCCTCCCAAGTGCTGGGATTAAAGGCCCAAACAGAATTTTTCAACAAGAATTCTGCAAGTAGCCTTTAAAGAATAAGGGCTGAGATGCCAGGGACACAGCTCAGGAGTAGAGTACTGACCTCACATGCAGAAAGTCGTGGGTTCAAACCCCAGCACTTCAAAAGCAAGATCAAAACATTTAGTTTAAAGCAAATGCTTAGAGGTTCTGGGCTGTCATCCTCTGTTTGCAACTCCATGCAAATGATAAAGAGTCGTTAAAGGGGGGACTGTCGGGGGAGGACTGTGTGTGAGAGTGCAGGTACATGTGTCATGGAGTGTGCAGGAGATCGGAGGACAACCTCAAGTATGGATTCTCACCTCCGTCTTGTTTGAGACAGTCTCTTTGCTGCTCACCACAGCATATGTCCATCTAGCTGTCCTGCAAGCGTTCAGATAATCCCCTGTCTGCTTCCCATCTCACCTACAAGCGCTGGGGCTTCCTGGCGTGAATTACTGCATCTGGCTTTGTGTGTTCCTGGGGATTTGAACTCAAGTCCTCACATTTGTACTGCAAGTGCCTTTACCGGCTGAGCCATCTCCTCACTCCCTAGAAAATAATTAATTATTGCTATTATGCTGTGGTCTCTCAACCCAGAAGTTAAAGTAATGGTGCTGGCTTGTATGGAAAGTGAGACTCCTGTAAAACAAACAAACAAGCAAGCAACAACAAAAGAAAGCCACACGGTGTTGTATAGTCCTTGACCCTGATTCTCCAACTCCACTTGGGAAATCTGCTAAGTGCTGTTCTGATAGAATGGAGTTCCTCATCTCTTGGAACATGTAAGAAATACGAAGCCCGATGACACTGAGCTGGTCAACAAGAGAACACCAGTGTCCTCACAACCACAGATTAGTGGCATATCTATAAAGTCACCAAGCTAGCCCAGTGTTAGGCATCTGACAAAAGACTCCAAGTTTCGTTTTTTAATTTGCTGAAGGGAAGAAAGGAGAATGTGGTATTGAACCTAAATCCATGGGCTTTTTTTTAAAATATATATTACAATGTGGGATCATATATCCACAAATGAAATATAAATGGAAACTCACTTCTTAAGTACTATCAAAGTACATATATATTTATTCTATTTTTAAAGCACAATAAGAGCCAAAAATCTATCCAATAAAAAAGTTAAATGCAGCCGGGTGGTGGTGGCGCACGCCTTTAATCCCAGCACTTGGGAGGCAGAGGCAGGCGGATCTTTGTGAGTTCGAGGCCAGCCTGTTCTACAAAGTGAGTCCAGGACAGCCAAGCATACACAGAGAAACCCTGTCTCGAAAAACCAAAAAAAAAAAAAAAGTTAAATGCATTATAATGTAAATGAATTAAAAGCTGAAGTTTGTAGTATAAAAAAATTTGCTATTCTTTTCTTATACAAGAAAACAAAGAGATTTAAATATTTAGTAATAAGTTATTAGTAGTAGTATAGCCATTATATGCTACTATGAACCATTTTAAATAAAAGAACATTCCAAAGGGGTTACAAAACAGTATTGAAGACAATAAAACTCTATAACTAACCCAAAATGGTTCCCCATTTTGGCCTTGATAACCACCGTAAAGAATTAGAATACCTGAAGGGTTCTTTCACTTCTTTGATGGCATTGCAAGATGCAAGCTAGATACACAGGGTGACTTTTCCTGGTGCCTGCTGGATCCTCCGCAGTTATGTGTTAGCTGTATTCACACCATACAAAGGTCACCAGCGTGTTCCCTAATCCAATTTGTTCATTTGCTACTTTCATAATGGCCCCTGTGTCCTGCGAGTGGAGGAGTCTCACAAATTGAATCTTTCAATATTAGATTGTATTTTCATATTTACTGGGCTATGTGGGGGAAAGACTGGAGGAAAACATTGATGCGAGATTGTCACATGAAATTAAATCTGTGTCCTTAAAATTAAAATGCTGTGCTTGACATTACCCTGTGTTCTTGTGGAATTAGACCTAACAGGGCCTCTGGGTTTTTTCATGTCGTTAAGAACTACTTTTTGCTGCATGAAAATTTCCCTTCTGAATTTTTCAACTGTTTCATTTCAAACTGTTTCATTTAAATTGCAAGACAAGATGATCTTCCACTTCTCACTAACACGTCTAGAACCGCTATGTAAATAGGCAGACTTAGGACAGAACACGAGTTTCTATGTACAGTAACAGATATGCAGATGAGAAAAACACCATGGATCTGCTCAGCCTTCTCTTCCTGACGCCAATTTCAAGATCAGCTTTTGCCTGATGAGAGCTGCTAACATCTGAAAATATATTTCCCGAAATTGGCTCCTGGTCATGAATATTAAGGCATCTGAATTTCAAATAAGCCTGCAAGGAATAGCTAGTCAGTTTTGTTGTACTGGTTTTTCATTTGTTTTGTTTTGCTTTAATTTACTTTGTTTTCCTTTTTTTGCTATCTTTTCGTTTTGAGACAAGGTCTACTGTATACCTAGGTTGGCCTTGAATTATCTATGTAACCCAGCCTGCCCTTACGTATTGAAAACATAGGTATGTATCACCACACCCATCAACTATTTTATTTGATAAGAATGCAAATCAGGTTTTCTCCATATATGTGTTTTATACTGCATTTCCTACTATGAAGATAAAATAATATTGGTTTTGATGGTGGCGTCTGTCATGTGCTCTCCATGGGCTAGGCCCCAGACTCAGACTTTCCGTAACCTGCCTTCTTTGATCCTTATAAAGCTCTATGAGCTGGCATTTATTATACTCCTTTTGCAAATGAGAAAACCGAGACTCAGCATTATTAACTAAGATGTTAGTCAGCTTTCCATTGCTGTAACAAATACCTAGACAGGCCATCTTATAAGTAAGAAAGGTGTTTTGACTCATGGTTTCAGAATCCCAGCATCCCCTTCAAGGTCATGCCCTTGATGACCTAATTTCCTTCCTCTTAGTCCTATCTTCTAAAGATTTGACCACCTGCAAACACTGTGAGGGCCTGGGAACCACGCTTTCAACACGTGGGGCTTAGAGGAACTTTCCCATGGTTACGCAGTTGGCATACCGTAAAGCCAACCTGAAAAGGAAACCTCGCATTCCAGGCCTCATGTTTCTACGCTACCATTCTACCTCAAAATGTATTAAGGGGCCAAGGAGATGTCTCAGCAAGGAAAGCACTCTCCCCGTGCAAGTGTGACAACCTGAGCTTGATCCCCAGAATCCACACAAAAGTTGGCAAGGCAGTAATACCAGTGTCAGAAGTTGAGTGGGAAGTGGAGACAGGAGACTCCAGGATCTCTCAGGCCAGCAAGTCTGAAGTTATCAGTAGCTAACAACAAGGGAGACCTCCCCTGAACAAGGTGGCAGGTGAGGAAAGGCTGCACCATGATCCATGATCCATGCACACATGATCACACGCACGCGCGCGCACACCATATACCTGCATGAATCCTACACACCTTTAAAGAAAAGAATTGAAGGTGGCTCGGAAAGACACGTTATATGTCAGAAGAGCATAGTCACAGATGCGTAGGGAAAGCAGTAGAGGATGGAAGTTTAAATAGGGCCTGGAATTACCCCACTACGTGAAATGCCTCACGCCTGCTTAGGATGAGCTCTGAATTTATTCTAAGCTTTCCAGCAATCGTATCAAGGGCCCAGTAAGAAAACGGTGCCTGTATTATAAAATAGAGCCATTTGGCCAGGTGAAGTACAGTATTCTTCATATAAATTAAGACTGTGAAGACAACCTCATAAGGATCTTCATAAACAGAACACGGTGCCATATAATGAAGGCCATTTCCAACAGCGTCCTTACAATAAATGGATGATGAATTTCACCAGGCTGTTTCTTGCTGATCTGCTGACATGGGCAAATGGTCCAATTTAGTTAAGTCACAATGCAGTTAAAGCAATTGTCCAGGAGGCCACTATGACACACCAGATATACAAGGGCCATAAGGAAGAATGAAGGTATTAGTGGAGCCCAGCAAATTGCTTGGGAAATAGGAAACTAAGCCAAAAACACATCATAAATCCATCATAGCGTTTCCTCCCACTGAAGATAATAACTGACTTTTGTCTGCAGTCATGACCCAGGTCACAATATTTTTCAAGAAGTAAAAGTAATGAAACACAGACTTGCACCTCGAAAGTCTGTGTCTTAGTGTTGGGTCTTTTCACATGTCTGGCAGGTTAACCAAGCTCACTCTCTGATTTCACACTTAGTTTTCTTTGCATGATTTATGCTCACTTTTCAATGAGGTTTTCTTTTTTTTTTTCTCTCCTCTCTCTCTACCTGTTTTGATCCAGCTCCATGATCCCTGCGCTAAGCCCTGCCCTCCTCGTGGAATAGATTGAGTCTTGTACTCAGGTTAGTGCACACTGAGCATGTACTACACACAAGCACTTTGCCTTATTCTGTGAGTCCACGGTAGAGAAGATACTTGCAGTGTATCTGCTTTACGAGTGGAATGAAAGGATTAGGACACACAAGGTAAAATAATGTGTCCAGCATCACATACAGCAAGTAAGTGACAGACTCAGCTTTCATAGACAGGCAGCCTGGCTTCAGAGCCCCAGGTGTCAGTTTGCCTTTGCAGCAGTGTACTCCACTGGTTACCATGTGGCATAAGGTATTTATTTAGTTTATATTCCCGTCTCTCTCCCTTCAACCACAGGCAGAGATGCCCGCTAGCCTTGCTGTCTCTTCCTAACCTCCTCATTTATAGTGGTGATTTGTATTCACCACTGATTCAAGTATTTGAACACTTGGTCTTCAGTTGGTGGTGCTGTTTGAGGAGGTTATGGAACCCTTAGGAGGTGGAGACGTGCTGGAGGAAGTACACCACTGGGGGTGGGCTGTGAGGGTTGATAGCCTTGCCCAACTCCTGTTGTGTTCTCTGTTTTCCTGTTCATGCTGCCTTACAGTGCCTTCCCTGCCATGGAGGTCTCTAACTCTGGGACCGTAAGCCAAAATAAATTCTTCCTTAAGTTGTTTTTGGTCATGGTACTTTTATCACACTAACATAAAAGTAACAAATACAGTTGTCTTCCCACTAGGGCCGGCTTCTGTGTCCATAGCAACCACTGCCGTACAGTCATAGTAACCAGCATGGGTCAAAGTGGCCGGCCCTTCCGTGGATCCTGCCCACCCCTGATATCTGTTTCTCTTACTCCAGCAGTCTGCTGTTTTGTCTCCTTCGTTCTCTCTCTGCCTATCTTAAATTGCCACTCTGTCCCTCCTCCTTCTGCAGTCCAGTGACCAGCATGCTTCTCCTTCCCTCTGTGTGTTTTCCCTGGAAGACTCTTGCATTCCAAGTCACTTCTTTCCATCCCAGACCTTCATCCTGAGAACAGCACCTGGCATCACCTTCATCCCGAATAACACATCTTCATTTTTCTCCTTAGCATCTGACACAAGGTAGACACAAAATAAATACTTTTAGAAAAAAATAAATGGACTTAGCATTAGCCAGATTGAAGGATATTTGGGTCAGTCAGGGCAAACAGATGATACTGTGAGACAGAAAAATTTCAAAAGACTGAATGTGTTAACACTGGGAACTGATTAAACATGGGGCAGAGGACAAGTAAAATGTCATTCCCAGACATCTGGGTATAATATCTGGTCAAAAGCCACCAGGTATTGAATGGGAAAAAGAAATGAAGACATAATTACTCCAAGGTATGGTTTGAGAAGAAGGTTTATTGTAGATATGAGGGAGAAAACACTCAGAGGTGTCTGGAAAGGTCCAGTCTGAACTGGGCCATGGGGGGTCGGAGGGGGAGGGGGGGGAGGTGGAGAGTAAGAGAGACAGAGGAGAGGAGAGAAGTCACGAGAAAGGACCAGGAGCCAAGATGCCAGAAGTGAGCCTGGAGACCAAGAGACCTTGTAACCAAAAGGGCGAGGTTAAACAGAAGTCCGAGAAGCTGGGGGAAGGAAAGTGAAGCTCAGGAGCTGGAAGGCTCAAGGTTGGGGATGGGGTGAGAAGTGCTGAGAGGAACCAGGACTCTGTAATAGGTGAGCAGTGTCTACTGTGATATGCTAAGTAGGCACCTCAGGTAGCCATTTGTCCCATGTGTCTTTGAAACCTGACAGGCCCAGTATTTGCAAGGAGAGGGATGGTATTTTCCCTTGATCAACTTACCAGGTAACTATAATAGGTCAGTCTATTTGTTTTGTGCACATACAAACCTTGAATGTGTCAGATGGGCACAAAGGAAGAAGGTATTCCACCTAAACCAAGATAACTGTGCCAATCCCATGAACCCGCAAGCTCTAGACTTTGCTTTGCTCAAGACAGATATCAGAAAGGATAATATTCTCCCTGCGAGAATCATGAGCCAGCCATTCACTCCCATCAGCTCACAAGCACGGTTCCAAGGCTCAGCTTGCTGGGACTATATATGTCATAGGCACGCAGCAGGGCAGCATATCCAGATCGCCTTTCATTGAGCTCTGTGCTTGCTACAGACTCTTTCCCTTAATGTTTGCCCCAAATGATATTTGTTCTAGAGCTCAAGTTTGCACAGCAGAAGTAGCTAAACCAAAAATGAAACCTAAATTAATCTGATCTCAAAGGCTGCCTTTTAATAAGATGCTATACGGATTTCTAACACACAGACTTTCCAGAAAAAATAAGTGGGCATTAGGCAAATTGGGCAGTAGAATGAGAGGACTCAAGTCTAACTTTTTTGGGAGATATTACCTCAGGGTTTGAGTGGAAGATTTTTTTTTTCTTTATGAATTCTTATACATGACCATTCAAAACAGGAATGCTTTCATGTCTGATTTCAGTGTGTGGCCCATGTTTTGGGATGCTGTTTGACATTAAAAAATGCATAGGTGGAGTTGATTCTTCATGATGCACTCTCTCTCTCTCTCTCTCTCTCTCTCTCTCTCTGTGTGTGTGTGTGTGTGTGTGTGTGTGTGTGTGTGTGTGTGTGTGTGTGACTATTTTCATTACTGTTCTTTGTTTCCTTCTAGGGGAATGAGTTTGTCTGCTTTAACAACAAACTACCACGTCCCATTGAGGCAAGTCTCCAAGCCCCAATTCAGGAGCCTCAGCATAGGGAGAGTCTGCAGGGGGGCAGTCTGCAACTTCAGAAGAGATATGAAGACAGATACTTAGAAGAAGATTCAGCAATGCCCCTCGAGAGACTGGGAAGAAAAATTAGAGGCAAGAACAGTATTCAGTACTAGATGTGGAAAGTAAGAGACCGCAATGCTGTTGGGACAAGGTGGAGCTAAGAAGCTGTCCTGTCTTCTTGATAAACCCTCTAGCCGAAGAAGAGCACTTGCCCAGGCTCTGGATTCAGCCTCTAGCACTGAAAACCAACAACAAAAGGGTGTGAGGAGAGGGCTTGTAAGGAAGAGGTGTGGCTGTGCCTGGAGGTGTGAAGGGGATCAGAAATCACATCCTACCAGCATGTTCCTCCTCAGTCAATAACTCAGCTTCAAACCAGCCACTAGCACCCAACACCTACCCACACACGGACTCACACTCCGCCCAGTGCACTGCTGTGGGGAACCTCAGTCAGCCACAGTAGTCATGTGGGTCCCAGACAAGGGCAGAAAAGCGAATGGGAAGATACAGTGGTTCCCTGCTGCTTCCTGCTGTTTATTACAGACCCGGGGTGATAAAGTAGGAGTGAGACAGTGATGTCTAAGAAACACGAGTGACAGGAGAGGTTTTCAGCCTAAATGGAGTGAGCCGGAGGTCATCCTGAGCTGCTTCTTTGTTAAATGGCTTCCTTTCTTAGAGACAGACACCGAGACAGACAGAGAGGGAGAATGTTTAATGTCTCCGTTAGTTTCTTGAAACAAGCCGTTTGCTCCTTTTTCTAAGCACAAAGCTGAAAATAGGAATAGTTTGGCTTTCTCTTCCACAGCAAATCAGGGTGAGCCTTGCTGGAGAAAATCCTCCTTGCCTGTTAACCCAGGGAGCTGTCAAGGAGGGATTCTGGGATCGTGATGCGCATGTCTACGGGGTGTCTAAATGGGAAACAAAACTTGACCTGTTTTGTTTTGTTTTTATTTCACCCCCCCACACTCCCCACCTCTCTGGAGAGACCCCAGACAGGACGAAAAAATCTGGGCAACCTACAGAGATTCTGTCACAAAACAGAGACAGGAGAGAAATCAGCTCGTCAGACTCACGGTGCTCCCGGCTCCTAAACGCTCTGGCAACTTGCGTCACTGAAAAGAACATAGCCTGGTTTATGACTGAAAGTGATTACAGGTGTTCTGCCCTTGGTTAAAGTAAAAACATTCCTATCAAAACGGCAAGCTAAGTAACCCAGCTGACTTAGGCTGCAGCTCCGTGGCAGAGCCGAGCAGCCACAAGGCCTTGAAATTGATTCCTAGTACTACATATGATAAGGAAGGAGGAGGAAGAGGAGAAGATTATATGATGGTGGAGGTAGAGATGGTGATGCTAAACTTCACTGTGTGCTTTCCCTGGACTTCACAAACACTCCACATGTTCTCATTCAGTCTTCACAGCAAATGCTACAAGGAAGTATCATTGCTGACACACGCTCTCAGGTGGCCAGGCAGAATCCTTGAGATATTAAGTACTGTGACTATGTAGCTAGCAGAAGAAAAAAGTCCAGGGTTAACCTAGGGCAGTGGGACTGTAATGAGTCCTCTTAGCCACCGGACTCTGAATTTACAAAGTAGAGCAGGAGTCTACAGATAAAGACAGAGGTGTGAAATCAGAGGAATGAACCACTGTAGGGATCACCGAACAAAAGACACCTTCAGTGCAGCCAAGTCCAAAGAGGAGCCAGACCCCAGGGAGGACTATTGAGCAGTGAAGAAACCATGCCTCAGAAGCACTTTGAGTTGTTGCCTACTTTGAAACCAGCTGTCTGAGCATGGGAGAGATCACAGAGGATCTCTGAGTCAGTTGGTTGCATTCACTAGCCCTTGCCTGGCATCCCCTGGAGCCACTTTCCAACAAGACCACCAGCTGTCTGGGCTGTCCACTTCTAGTGAGGACACCCAAGAATAAACATTACTGTTCGCATACCCTAATCTTGAGCCGGAAGAAAAAAAAAGTCTTCCCTTTCCCCAACACACCTCCTCTTAAAATGGTCAAGTCTCATGTCCAGATTTTGGTAGACCCTTCAGGAAGTATTAAATTAGACTAAAGAATTTAGATGTCCTAACAACATTCTGGACTAATTTCAAACAGCCAACGTACTACAAATACAACTAAAACATAATTTAAACGTTGATGCTTCTTATTTTAGAAAGACAACAGCTGCTTAAAATATGAATTGAGAACAATAAATAAGAAAACAGATGGACTTTCACAGGAGCTAAAAGGAAAATGTCTTGTGACAGACATCCTGATATATATGTGAGTGTGTGTGTGTGTGTGTGTGTGTGTGTGTGTGCGCGTGTGTGTGTGGTATGCGTGTGTATGTGTGTGTAAAATCACCTTGCTTCACTTTAACACTAACTTCAAAGGAGAGTGCAATGTATTATGGCCTCCTCCCTCCTCCCTGACTTCCCACATTGAACGCAAGACTCAAATCCAGCATCACTGGACAATGAAAAGGAAATGTTCAACATCAACTGCTATGGCCTGGACTGCAAATGCAAGCTTCCTCTTAGTGCATTTAACATATCTTCAGAGAAAAGATTAGGAACAAAAGTAAAGGAATTGGATGAGGACAATGCTATCTCCAGATGTAGCCATGAACAGCAAATCACCAAAATGGGAACCTGAGAGGCTTTAGTACTGAGTGAAGAATAACACCCGTTGGCTGATAGGGTGTTTAGTTTCAGGGGGTGTTATTGTTTTTGTTGTTTTCCTTCTTCCTTCCATTTATGCAAATGTAGTGTGACATCAGCATGATCAGAATGGCAGATATTTTAGAATGGATAATTCTCTCAGTTCCTGAATTCATGCCCATGCAAACCATATGCTTCTCTTTGATCTCTATTGCATGCATGTGGTGGTTTGAATGAAAATGGCCCCAATAGGCTTTTGGGACTGGCACTATTTGAAAGGATTAGGAGGTGTGGCTTTTTTGTAGTAGTGTGACCTTGTTGAAGGAATTGTGTCACTGGAGGCGGGCTTTGAGGTCTCAGAAGCTCAAGCCAGGTCCAATGGCTCCCTCTCTCTGCCTTCTTCCTGTCAATCAGATGTAGAACTCTCAGCTCCTTCTCCAGCACCATGTCTGCCTGAGTGCCGCCATGCTTTCTGACATGATAATGGACTAAGTCTCTGAACCTGTAAGCCATGCCCCAGTTAAATGTTTTCCTTCATAAGAGTTACTGTGGTCATGTGTCTCTTCACAGCAATGAAACCCTAAGACAGTGTCTTTTATAACTTAATGTTCACTGAAGATACATGGAAGCATTTCCTAAAGGAACCCCAAATATTCATACACTATTTTCAGACATAGTATTTATAGAACTATTAAAAACTCATTTCTCTTGTCATCTCTCCCACAAGTTGGAAAGCAACCACCATTATTTATACCATTGCCCTAGAGACACAAGTAATTTGGGTCTGGATGATATTTGCATTTAAGATATACTGTGCAACATCAGTAATGACCTTTTTTAGCACCATACTTGTTTGATCATCTTTTGGTAGTGATTCTAAATTCTGTTTCACTACGTAACCCAGGGCTGGCCTCCAACTCATAATCCTCCTGCCTCAACCTCTCAAATTCTGGGACTATCGATGTGTGCCACAAAGCCTGGCTTTCTAGTTATTTATTCTACAGAGTGCTGTAGAGGAAATAGATCATGTCCTTATTGATTGGTATTGTCAAAGTATTTTGTACTTTGAAGTGAGAACAAGATAGTTTCTGGGAAAGGCTGAGTGACATTTCCCGTCTCCACTAAACTAAGCCAGCAGAAAAACAGACCTCAGAATAAAAAGCTATTCTGGACACTTTCCCTTATGGTAAAAAGTCTTGGACTTGCCATCCTGTGTAGAATAGGAGGCAAACATGTTAAAGTTGACACACCCACGTGCCACAGAAACAAAGATCCACGAGGTGTCTAAAGTTCCCTGATTTCTGTGCACCAACTTCAACCACCAACTGATTTATGCATTTTGGTTTCTGGTAGTTAATTTCAAGTGGAGACACTCTTTCACTGTGCATGTGTATACATTCATGAGTAAGTGTGTGTGTGTGTGAGTGTGTGTGTTTATTTGATTCTTTCTCCACAGAACCAGAATCATAGGTCACTGACTTATATTAGTGTGTTTTCTGTTGCTGTGATAAAGGCCATAATGAAGGAAACTTGGGGAAGAAAGGTTTATTTGGATTGAATGTCCCAATCACAGGCCTTCATGAGGGAAAGTCAGGGCAGGAACTCAAAGCAGGAACCTGGAGGCAGAAACTAAGGCCGAAGTCATAGAGAAATGCTGTGTGTTAGCTTGCTCTGTGACCTACTCAGTCTGCTTTCTCAAACAACCCACCCACAGACAGCTTGGACCTTCCACATCAAACATGAATCAAGGAAATACCAACAGACCTACCTACAGGCTGACTTGATGGAGCCATTTTCTCAACTGAGGTTCTCTCTTCTCAGATGATCCTAGCTTGTGTCAAGCTGACAAGAAACTAACCAACCAGTACATGACTGAACCCATCGCCTTTTACATCTTCACAGCTGCCTGTGTTATCATTTTGACTTACTAAGTAGGTCTTAATTAAGAACAAAACAGACCGAGTCATAAGTGACAAATTCTGCCTGCGTACCATATCTAGTTTGTCACCATCTCCTCTCTGTTCTACTTAGTACATGTAGAATCTGTGTGTGTGTCTGTGCGCGCACACACACACGCGCGCGCGTGTGTTTGATGAAGCATCTGGCACAGCTATCACACCTGGATGGAGCAGAGAGCATCTTGGCTCCCCATGACATTCTAAATGAAATCAAAGCATCTTGCTGTGTCTAAAAGGCCTTTCCCTACCCAACCTCTTTCCAGTACCCAGCTCCTCCTTCCCTGCTTGTTCTCTTGTGTCTCAGCCACTCAATCCATATGTCTCTGAACTCTCTACTTTCTGTGGGATAGTGCCTCTTCTGCAGACCTCACTCCTTAGTCGAGGGGTTACCCCTCCCAATGTGAGCTTTAAGACCACCGAACCTCCCTGATACACAGCCCCAGAGTAGGCATCCATGAGGAACAATGGAAAGTCAGTTATATTCAAAATAGTGCGTAGCTGGTGTCATTGTGAAAGCCATAAGGAAGACATGCCCCTACCGCCCCGGATGAAGGCAAAGATTTCAAAGAACACGGACGTTTCACTGCAGTTCTAGTCTTAAAAAATACTCCTTCTGCTCAACTGAATGATATGAATCAGACTCATGACATCTTTCCAGGATAGTCTGTCTTTTTAGTCCTCCCTCTCCTCCCTACTCCTAATGACTACAAAGAAAGAATGCATGTGAAAACCTTTATTTCTATTTCCCCATTTTCAAACAAAACTCCAGATTTATGTTTATGACCCAGTTACTATCACAGCTTTATATGGTCAAAATGAATTTCTTAGTGACCAGAGACCTTTTCCCCAAATAAACAAGCGACTGACACCCACACCATCCATCAGACTGTAAGGCACCAGCAGGGCAGTGCCTGAAGTTAGGACACTGTGAGGAAATGTGGGTTTGGGGGGACAGCTGCGGTCACTTTCACCTCTTGCCCTCAAAGGACTTGACCGTGGCTCTTCCTTCTCCTTCCTCATCCTTCTCTCTCTATTTAAGCTGAAACAATGAGGAGCTGGGAATATCAAACAAATGGGTCTGTGTAGGAAAATGAAGAGAAAACAAGAGGTAGAGTCAACTTGGGGGGGGTGGAAGGATAGAGAAGACCTCTGGTTTCCATTTCCAGCTCAGGGGATGAAGAAGAATGGCGGGCCATGTGACTGCTCCTAGGTTGTAACAGTAAATTTTTATTTATATTTATTAATACTTAACAATTACCTAACAATTGTCTATAAAATTCCTAAATCCTAAACCCAAACCCTAACTCTGAAACCTAGCACCTAAAACTTCTTACTATCTATAATACAAACATTGAACATTAACCTAAGGTTTCTCAAAAGGATATTTTTCTCTGAGCGTGGGTCCTGATGGATGGCTGGTCTTCACACAATTTTTCATTTTTAAAGTCTCTTAAAGTCTCTGAATTTCCTTTGTGGTCTTAAGACCAATTAACATATGAAAGTTTCCCAGGCAGCTCACCTATTCAGATGCTTATGGCCTGTAAAGAAAGGCCTGAAGTTCAGGAGCTCCGGTCTAAGCACTCCTGAACCTCAGAATCTCAGGGAGAATCCGTCTCCTCTCCAGACCTGAAACGGGTAAATATCAGAGGGTGAAACTTTCCGATGAGATTGTGAGGTGTGTTTTTCCGACAGTGGAGGAAAATGTTGTTGAGTGAGTCAGGAACAGGAGAGAGAGCCCAATCAATGTCCACGTGAATCCTGCCTTATATATCTTCACCTGTCGGCAGAAGCTTTGGTATACTTTTCCAGTTATGTCCCTGGGCTCAGTCTTTATCAAGAAAGCTTTTTGCAGAGGGGTGTGAATTCACAGGCGGTCCATGGTGTGGGCAGGTGCCTCAGGGCATGTCATTCAGATGCTTTTCGCAGAGAGCTGTAAAATGACAACAGACCTCCAGAGGGCAGGAACCTCAGGGAGCATGTCTTGCCCCTAGCCCTAATATCAAAGAGGTCCTGGTCCTTGGTGAGTTCCCAAGGACATGTCACTTCGGGTGTAAGTCTTTTGTCTTAAAAGTCCAGCCTATTCCAAGTTCCCTATGCTATATATGCTAACACTAAACCTACCACACTAGGTGTTGGGGGAGGGCTTACCTCTTTGTGATAGGCCCCCATTCTAGTCCAGAGACATTCTTTAAATATGACTGTTCCCCTTTTAGTATCTTTTACCAATACACCATTGTTACTGTGACCCTTAAGGAAGAAGAGAATGATAGCCATATGAGAAATGGGAAAAAGATTTCACCATTCATTTTTCTTTTTAAAAACTTGGGATGCATCAGGCATAATAGTCCATGCCTCTAATCCAGCCACCCAGGAAGCTAGGGCAGGAAGATTTCTTGAGTCCGAGAATTTAGGACTAGCCTGAGTGACAAAGTCAGACCCTCAAATCAAATCAAAATAAAAAGATGAGGTACCAGCCTCTACACCTAAGGCTCAGGGAGCATCTCAGAAGTGGGGGTGGAAATATTGTAGGAGCCAGAGCACCAAGAAATCTGCTGTAAAATAGTGTTTCTAGATGTGTCACGTAAGCTACACCCATGAAACCTCAACAATATGGCTGCATAGACAAGACTTTAACAATGATAACCCAGTTGACATGCCAACATGGATTGGGGGGAGTCTCACACGGCCCTACCCATTCACATGGCCCCACCCCTTCAAATGGCCACACCCATTTACTGCTCACCCATTCACATGGCCCCACCCCTTCAAATGGCCACACCCTTAGATAAAGAGCACTAAGGAATGCTGAGGGAAAACAGTCTTCCCCAGAGACTCCTAAATTTTTATTCAATACCAAGTGATCAGCCCTAAAAACATACCCATATCAGCAATACTAAATGGCTCAGCATGTTGCATTTATGTATTTATTCATAAATATGTGTAACAATAATTAAAGAAAAAGAGCTCAGGAATTTGAAAAG
This sequence comes from Lophiomys imhausi, assembly GCA_907164525.1. Classification (NCBI taxonomy): domain Eukaryota; kingdom Metazoa; phylum Chordata; class Mammalia; order Rodentia; family Muridae; genus Lophiomys; species Lophiomys imhausi. The sequence continues at coordinate 2,607,965 of CAJQZJ010004770.1, read as the reverse complement.
GAGGGGAGAATGGTAGATGCTGGAGGGAGGAGAGAAGAGAAAATAATGTAATAACATTTTAACTAAGTAAAAAAAATTATAAGCAAAACAATGAGGTGTGAGAAAGAAATACAAATGGATAAACTCTTGTAAGCACAGAAAGATACTGCTTGCAACACACAGATATGCACATACACACAGACATGCCCTCACATACACAAAACACTGGAACCAGGCTGCCCATTACTGATCTTAGTACCTCCTTCTCTCCTACCAGTTTTGTGATTCTAGGAATTTCTGTGCCTCAGATTCCTCATCGTAAAATGAAGGCAAATCAACCAATCTTCCAGAACCACTTCAAGAGTCATGTGATTTATGATGAAACACTCAGAAGATTAAATCTCAATGAATGTTAGCTATTACCATGCTGTGAGAATTACTTATTTTATGTCTTGGTTTCTTAGCCTATAAAAATGAAAACATTTAATTGGCGACATAGTTTTTTAGAAAATGTAGGACAATATGATGGGGAACTTTAGAAAATAAATTTGGCATGGCCGGCAAGTCAATTTGGGAGAACTATTTAGAAAAATACATCATTAAAGCATCCAGCAAACAGAAAGTCACCCCCCAGCAGCACCATTAGAGCTAAGTACTCTTCTAATTGGCACGTTGAGGAAGGAGGGAAACATCGATTTCCCTATCCTTCCAAATTCCCTTGAAAGCCAAGTCCAGGAGAGAGACTGATTTTTTTTAATGTTATTTTGGTTAACTGTCTGAAAATCTTTAAGTTAGCAATTAATTCAAAAAATTTAAATGCATATTGTATACCAAATTATGTACAAGATATTTTCACACCTTTTGACAGGACCCTTGTGAAAAGGAACTACTGTCACCTCATTTCACAAGGAAGGCAAAGACTAGAAAGGGGAGGAGAAGTCACCAGGTCTGTCTGACACTAGATTTTGTTGATTCAACAATTGCTTTGTGCTCCTATTTGGGTCCTAGGAGCACTGATATGTTAGTATGTAGCCACAATTTTTAATTGTTAAATCTGTATTATAAAGATAGTACTAGCTATTCTTTCCTGGGAGAACCTACCATTGGAAAATGGCATTTTCCCAACTTTGGGTAGGAAAAAGACCTTTTGAAAAAAAAAAAAACAAAACAAAATCATACTATTGGTAGATGGTTCATGTTAATTCTTTTCAAGGAGCAAAAAACCCAAATCAAACAAACAAACAAAGAATTTCTAATGGATCTTGCCAGTTTTTCTTTGAATCAATGAAATTCAGAATTCAAGCATGTAAGGAGGGGACCATCATCATCCTTTGAACAATCTCTGCTAGATATTATGGCTGAAGTTTTTTTCATCAACACCATTGCTTCATCTCCCAGAGCTGCAGGGATATGCTCCACCATCCTGCTTGGTCATAAGCTGATCTTAACAACAAAACAAAAAAGAATTCTAAAAAGCAATTGGAATTGGAATTGAGCCATATGATGTCAAGGAACTATCGTTAAAACTTATTAAGTGTGAGAATGACATTATTATTATTTTAATGTAAAGTCCATGTATTTTAGTGACAGGTACTGGCATGAGGAAGAGTTATGTGGTTTATCTTGCACTTGCTGTAAAGACCAGTAAATTTAAAAAGCTGGACAATAAAAGAGAGATGAAGAGAATATTTGGATTTTTAAATCTTGGTGATGGAGAGAAATGGGTGTGCTGAGAGTTTCTCGTAATGAAAACATGCAAATGGAATATTAATGTTCTGCCAGCACGTGCTGGTATGTATGCTCTCTGTGTCAGCTTGAACAATTTGTTCTTCTGTAAAATGAGAGGAAAACATCTAATTTGTGGTGGGATTTTTTTCTTGTTTTTCTTTTGGGGTTTTTTGTTTTATTTTTGTTGTTGTTTTTTTGTTTTGTTTTTGGTGGATAACATGAGATGCTTGGCCCTAAAAAGGTGTCCAACCAATGCTGGTACCTTTCCCTCCAACTTTTCTCCCTTTCTATGTGCCATATGCAAATTTAAATGGTAAGTTGGCATTTGTATGGTAACTAACCACATCCTATCAAATGTGCTTCGATGGAATCTTAAAAGAAACAGATCTCTGTAGTGCAATTGTGTGACTCCGTTTACAGCAATAAAAAATACAGAAATATGTTCATAGACCTCATTTGTGTGGAGTAAGACACAGCTTAAGTAGGAAGTGATGGTCATTTAAAAGTGTTCTTAAAATGCTGCTCAGTAATTATTTTTTGAAACCTTGCATTATTTCAAAGTTTTACTAGATTGTTTTGCCTATAAATATATCTCATTAATTGATATGTTTGTGCAAATACAACTTGTACAACACTATCAAAATACCTCAGCCTGTATCATAGATACATTGCTTAAATTTGTGCTTAATACAATTTTATGGAAGTACTTTTAAAATCAAAACTGATGCTGACAAAACTTTAGCCACTTTGTAGCCAAAACACTGGATTTGTATATTAATATAAATAACAAATTTCATAGCCAGACACACTTTTTATTTGTATAACACTGAGGGATGTTAATGAAATAACAAAGAATTATGTCTCAACTAGACAGTCTTTGAAGTGTGATGAATCTCAGCTGTGAGGGATTCTTTAAGAAGAATAATGATCCAGGCATCTCTTCACTAGCTTGCCTTTCAGGTCACCCTGTTATCACTTATGGAGATGCTTTAGAAGGCACTTATTTTTGAAACTTTTACAAAAGAGCCAATTTTGTGCTACATGGATAGTTTAAATTTTCAATTAAGAACAGACATTCATCATTTTCACTGGCACAAACCTATGCCTAGACTGTTCTAAGGGGCAGTGGAACAACTTAATATGTTAAATCCTGTCAAAAAATAACCTATCAAGGGGATGACAAAAGGAACTCCAGCTTTGAAACTTGAAAAAAAAATGTATTTCTCTGAGAAATCATGTCTTTAGGATCTGTTTCATGTTTCTTCAAACATTCCATGGTCAACCCTTCCCCACAGCAAGATTTGAGGTGGAGTTATGTAATTTATTGTCATGCTCTGAGCGTATTACAGTCTTCTCTTTGATAGTTTTGGGCTGTATTCTTTTTCCTCAAAGGTCTCTAGAAACAGTGAGATGACTTTGAGTTGGCTTCTGCTGTGGAGAACAGAAAGGTTGCAGGATTTACAGAAACAAGAGGCTAATATGAGTACTGGTGGCGGCAGGGGGTGTTGCAGAGAACATTCGACTAGTTTGAAAGCTGCAACCTAAAGGAGTTGTGTTCTGAACCCAGAAACTAGATGTACGCTCATGGCTAACTACGATTGTCAGTGGAGGCACGGATTTTGGGTCTAATACAACTTCACTAAGTCCGATAGCAGCATACAAAAAGAGATGTACTCTCTATTAGGTGGCAGGCAGAAACTTTGCACATTTCCTTTTACATCATCATAAGCTGCACGGGGCAGTAGCTCTTTCCTAGGACACAGAGACTTAAAGCCATCGGGGAATCGATCTTAAGCAGCCTCTCAGGTAGAGTTGAGCCCCCTGTGTGTTCACTCTGAAGCTTGTGATCTTTCCACAGCAGGAGGAGATTTGCTGCAGCAGAGAGGATCTGTCCTCTCCATGGCTCCCCAGTTGATCAAAGGTAAACACAGAAGTTGTGGGATGATTCTGTCGATGGGTGGAAGACTTTTAAGCCACAAATTAATGAAAATCAATGAGGAAATGTATCCAAATGTCACAGACACGGAAGGTAGGAGCCTGGGTGAGATAGCTTAAACCACACATCAATCATCTGAAGCCACTGTTCTTCACCTCTGTGTGGCCTGTGGGACCCTTTGAGACTCTGACAAGAGCTAAGGAGGCCAAGGAGTTCAATATTCACACAAACCTACAGAAAACTGAAGGACCCCTACACACACACATTGCTGGTTCGGGGGTCCTTGAGCCCTTCCCCATCTTATTCGGTATAAAATCCATTGAGACATGGAGATATTCATGCATGCCAGTGAAAAACTCTTCAGATGTCCCTAGGCACCCGGCAAACACAAACTGTAACAGCACAGTCTTTGAATGGATCCGTCAATGGCAAGAGCTACCTAGGGTCCCGGATAGTGAATTAACTCACCTGAAGCAAACCCATCAAAACATTATGTTGGCATGTGAAACCTATGACACTATCCCATGCCTTGGAGCTCTGGATAATGCATGAGGAATAAGCATTTATTTTATTTTCACCCATCAGATGAAACTGTGTCTTAATTCATTGCATGTAAATTGGTGGCAGGCTATGTATGGATGGGAACTGAAAGCCTCACAGAACTGAACCCTTCACCTACAAGTCAGCTTCCAACTAAGGGGAAGGAGATTGTAAGAGGAATACAGACCATTGCCCACCACCAACTCCCTTCCCTCAAAAACGAGAAGCTTCAAGAAAAGCCCAGGAGAAGAAAGCAAAGCAGTAGATGACACAAGGTAGGAAGGTACCTGAGGACTTAAAGGGGCGCCCTGTGTGTAAGGCTAGGAGTCACCTCAGCCAGCTAAGCAGGGATTACTCACAGTCTGAGGTTAGAAATGGGGGTGGGGGAGTTGGCGTTTGGCATAGACAGGACATTTTAGGACACCAGAACTCGTGATAAACTAACTTACTGTGTCTGTGGTTATTACCTCTTTTATGTGTTTTCATATGCAATGTTTATTACTTAATATTACAGACTCGGCGAGGTAATCTCTGCTTTGGGATCTGCCAACAGCTTTCTCTGAAAATTCAAGAACATCCCTCTGGAACTTAATGAAACTTCCCCAGTCTTTCTAATAATAGTCTGGAAGACTGTAAGGTATGGCAGACACACATGAAAAACTGTCCAGCAGTACAACAGAATCGGGAAAGAGAAAGCTGCAGGGCGAATCCCAGAGAGGGCGCTCTCTGCTTCTTCCAGCATGAGGGGAGAGTTAGGAAAACCCTCCTGAATGAAAACTTGAATGGAACTGTTTTGTTTTTTCCCCTTCTAAACTCAAACTGAAATCCTGAAGACATAGCCAGACAGGGACCAATCGCCAAGGAAGCTGTTTACTCCCAGACGCCCCCAGTCTGTTTCAGCTTTGGTACCACGGGTGCTGTGTCTTTTTCTCCCACCGCATCTGCCACCTGAAAGAATTTGGCTGCTGTTCTGCAGGCCTATTTTCTGAATGGCCTCAGAATGAGTCTCTGACTGCATTGGGAGTGAGAGGGGGGTCCATGGTAGAATACAGACTCAGCAGGGGTGAGCGAAGCACCAATACATGCGTATTGTTCCATAACTACATTAAACTTAGATACCTTTAGGAAGATTAACCTTGTTTTATTAATTGTTAATCAATAATTATCATTATTCATTAATTAAAATAACCTTGTTTTATTAATTAATCTTCCTTTAGGTGCCTTTAAGAAAATTAACTTTATTTATTGAACCAGTTCACACTAAGATGTGAGTGACTAACAATTCTTGTGTATCCTAAGGTCATTTGCATTTTAAATAACACCTTTCAGAGAGGGGCCAGAGAGAGAGAGAGGAGAGAGAGATCTCACTTTTGATGAACTGGTAGGAAGGGGGAAATGGGTACAGCAAAATCAAGTTTTTAAGCAAGCTTTTAGTTTGAGAGATTTCTGAGTGCACCGACAGGTCAGGTTTGCGAAGCTAGATCCCTACACCTATTTTACACGATTCCTTCCATTCCTCCATTTTGAAATCCAGAAGGAAACTTGGAATGTTCTTCCTGGCCCTCCCCTCTGACCGAACAGATTCCCAGGAACCGGCTGAGCCGAGACTCCGGCAGCTGAGATAAGGGATAAACATTTGCAACCGTCTGTTGTTTATAAGCTGGACACTGTTTATGTTGGTAAGATTTCTAAAATTCCACCACTACATTTGTGACAAATAACACAAACACCTAGTCAACGCCTAAAAGTAAATGAAGAAATGGAGCACATCCTTTTTTAGCCATTTTACTCTCCGCTTGTTTTCAGTGTTCGGAAACATCTGGGAAGGGGCGGCACAGGAAGCTAAGTGTTTTTGGTGGTCCCAAGGATGGCAGCCAGGGTTTTGGCTGACTGGGCAGGCACTCTGCCACTAAGTACATCACCAGTCCTGAAAGGATTGTTTCCTTTCATTTTATTTTATTATTTTATTTTTAGACAGAATTCACCACATAGCACTGCTGTTGACAAACTTTCAGACGTCTACCTCCTCTGCCTCTTGAGTGTTGGGACTGGAGACTTGTGCTGCCATGGCCAGCCTGAAGGAGAATCTCAGTGATTTCTTACTTAAAGGTTTACAAGCACGTAGTTGGGGAGGTCACAAATACTGTGATGTCTCTATGTCTATGAACTTTATAAAATTGATTTAGAAATAATGAAAACAAGGTCTAAACCCATTCAGTATCTATGGAAGTTTGTGCGTGCAAATATCTGAACAAATAGTTATATGAACATGTGACTATAAACACGAATACATGTGCATCTATGTATATACATAGATACATAGGCACGCATATTTATGTAGTTGGATTTTGTTCTAAATCTATATATTTTATCACTCAACTGACACACTTACATTAAGATTTTTAAATTTATATTTCATGTGTGTGTGTGTGCACGTGCATACATGTAAATGCCATAGTGTGTTTATATAGAGATCAGAGGGCAACTTGGAGTCACTTCTCTTCTTCCACCACATGGGCTCAAACACTGGTCACCAGGATTGACAGTAAGTATCTTTACCCACTGAGCCACCCACTGGCCCAAGAAGATCAGTTTTTTACTTTCCCACATTAGAATATTAACATTTTGCTACTGGACACAGGTGGCCAAAACCAACACATGCATTTAGCACCGGACAAACTGAAAGCGAGAGCATTCATTGTTGGGACTTGCAACTCCATGAACTTACCACCTTAACCATTTTCACTTTCCGAAGAAAGAATATACTCAATTACTACTTCTTATGGCCTGATTTCAGAGCTAAGCCAACAGTTTGTTGGCTGCAGGCTTAGCAGCCATAGTGACAAGTATAACCCACATTATTCCAAATATCTACAATCATCCTAATCTAAATGGAAAGATTCCCAGGAGGTGGGAGGAAGGCCAGGTTTCTAGACCCGAGGTGGTTAGGATGAGAGAGATGCCATAACAGAAAATTATGAACTCTTTTTTCCTTCTAGTATTTCTTGGGGTAAGAGAATCTCAACCTCAGTGTTGGAAGTTACATTAAGGAGTTTGGGGAAATGACTGGCAGGAAAAAAAAATGTATACACAAGAAAAGAGAAGTAAAATCCAAGCGCAGACTGAAGCAATGAAAAGACTTGAGTCAATCCTGCTGAATCCCAGCCTGCATTTGCCGCCCACTAGCTGTAGGACAAGGGCACGGTTCTGGCCCGCTCCCTCGTCTGTGTAATGAGTGTAACAGAGCCCACCTCTAGGTAGTCTTGTGCACCACTTATGTGACATGTCTCTGGTATAGCAGCAACAGTAACTATAGATCTTACTAGATGGCCACACTGTTAAAGAGTAACTCCAACCCACCCTGGTCTGTCTTCTCCGGTCTACATGATTTTGAACTTTTTAAAGAAATTTATTTATGCATTTATTCATTTTTGCATCCTGATCGTATCCCCTTCCTCCTATCTCCACCTGTTTCCACCCTTCAACCCTCTCCCCCCTTTTCCCCTTCTCCCAAGAAAAGAGGACCTCCCCCCCATCAACCCATCCCAGCTCTTCAAGACTAAGAGCATCCTCTTCTGCTGAGGGCAGACAAGGCAGCCATCTAGGGTAAGGTGATCCTCAAACAGGCAATAGAGTTTATGTCAGGGACTGTTTCCACTCCACTTGCTAGGTAATTGACATGAAGACCAAGCTGCCCATCAGTTACATATGTGTGGGGGCCCACGTTTTGAACTTTTTATGCATAGGACTGTTCTTCTGGGCAAGCTTTCATATGATGAGATAAATGACACTCTCATATTGGGCTTTTAGACAAATAGGGCCCTGAATAGACATAGGGTCATTTTGAGGTTATAACTCAGTGGTCAAACCCCTACATACATATGGGTTCAGTCCTGCCCAATACATATGTGTGTGTGTACATACATATGTATGTGTGTGTATATAATGTGTGTGTGTGTATATATATGTATTAATGATCTAATAGGGAACAAAGCTTGAACTTTTACCTAACATACTAACATATATAATGTGAGAAAAGCAACTTGGTAACGAAGATGGAATTTGGTTTCTTCTAATTAACTACCTTTGTAGAATCAAGTTTAAGTTTAATTCCTCCAGTGACGAGATAAATGGCCAATGTGGTTTGGATATCCCCTCCCAAGCTCATGCTGAAGCTTATCATCATGGCATGAGGGACCTGAGGAGGTCATGATGGCCTCATGAGCAGGTTGATGCCATCTTCATGGTAGTGAACCCGTTATCACAGAAATGATTGTACTATGCTCACTCCCTCTCGTCTCTCTCCCTCCTTCCTCCCTCTCCCTTTCCTCCTTCTCTTCCTTTCTCCCCCCTTCTCTCCTCAAAATCCCCTGCCATGGGGTGATAGGCCCCCACCCCCATACTAGATTTCAGCACCTTGAAATTGACTCCAGTCCTCTCCCTTGTAAAGCTGTCAGAAATAAATTTCTTCTCTTTGTAAATTTTCCAGCCTCTGGCATTCTGTTCTAGCAATACAAAATGAACTAGGTTTAAGAACAAATTCACTGGGGGCTCACAGAGACTGAAGCACCAATCAAAGAGCATGCATGGACTGGACCTAGGCCCCCTACACGTATGTAACTGATGGGCAGCTTGGTCATCATCTGGGTCCCCTAGCAAGTGGAGAGGGCGCTCTCTCTGACGTGGACTCTGATGCCTGCTTTTTGACCACTTCTCCCTAACAGGGCTGCGGTACAGGGCCTTGATGGAAGAGGATGCACTCAGTCCTGATGAGACTCCATGTGCTGGGGTAGGATGGTATGGGAGGAGGGGAGCACTCCTGTTTTCTGAGGAGAAGGGGATGGAGGAAGGGGGCAGGAGGGCAAGACCCAGAGGAGGGGAGGGAAGGAGCTACAATCAGGATGTAAAATAAATAAATAAACTTTTAAAAAGTTAAACAAACAAACAGAAACCCAAATTCACCTCCATTTTCCTTATACATTAATACTATACTATGTTTCCGGGCTATCATAAATATTAACATAAGATAATGTATATAAAAGAGCTTTGTAACCTGTACATTCTAGATAAATACGACCATATATATTTGTAGGGGTTAGATAAATTAGATTTAGAAAATATATAGGAGTTTCTGATACTGTCTCTTAATTTGGGGCATGAAGAGCATTATCAGCATGAAGTCAGCAAAAACAGGAAAGACTTAATAGACTGAAAAACAAGGTTGAAGTCAGGAAAAAACAGGAAAGACTCAATAGACTTGAAGAAACAAAGTATCTGGCCTGACATTGTTTTCAGCTGCTAAGTGGGCAGAGCCCAAATTAAGCTGAAACAGAGTTCCTCCTATTTGAGGACAGTGCATGGAGCCCAGAAAGAGAAGAGGTCCTGATGCTAGAGAGCTCCAAGAGTCCTGCTGAAAAAAGGGCTGGCCATTGATGGCCAGCTCTCTCCCTGAAGCAGAAAGAAGCCGGTGAGCAAAGAAAGCCTGAGCAAGACACCAAAAGGCCAAGGACTGGACCCTGTGGCTCAGCTTTTGCCTGGAGGGGTTTGATCTGTCCAATCAGTGGCCTAGGGGAAACTGTGCCTGGCTTTAAGGACTGAGGCAGAGCAGCTGAGTTCCTGATTCAAAAGAAGTAAGTTGGCCTGCAGAAGGCTGGGGTCTCCCACAGAGAAGAAAGCATGAAGCCTTATTTAAGGTGAGACTGCAATAACCAACTTACCCTGACGAACCTGCATCTGAGAGATCCAGAAAAAGGACTGCTAAGTGTGTTAAAGAATCGACAACAAAGACTGTGTTCCTGATGACTGAGGACCTGCCCCAGAGACTGTATCATTCTAAAAGGTTATGAAAGTACTTGTTATAATTATCAATAGGTTTAGTGGATAGGTTAAAGGGGTTGTAGGAATTTATAGGATTAATAGTTAAGAAATTGTTGGTGTTTGTTATAAGTAAATTTAGTAATAAATAAATAAGAGTTAAATAAATAATAATTTAAAAGTTCAGTTACATATATTACAAAAATTAAAGTTGTTCAACAATGATGCGCAAACCTTGCTGTAAAATTGCTTCCCTGTCATCAAATTTAATACAAAGCAGATCTTTCTCAGAGCTTATCAAAGATCATTTGCATAATGAAATATCTCTGTAATGTCATTTTAAGGGAATGTGGAATGTGGATAAGGCCCATTATCCAGGGAGGCTCCAGTTCTCTGATTTACCATGCCATACAGAAGGCTTTTTCAAATTTACTCTTTAATGAATCCTACAATCTCAGAAAGGAGCTCACAAGGCAGGACACTTGAAATGGTTGGTCTTTATCAATACTTTCTTTTCTTATTTCAAAACACATACAGGTCTGGGTGCATCTTGCTTCTCAGAGGCAACTGTTACTGATATTTTAGGACACAATTTTCCTGCTTTTTAAAAATATGTCCACGTGAGATTGAGGAGATAGCTCAGCAGACAAAGTGTCTATCCTGGAAACAGGAGGGTCAGAACTTAGATCACCAGTGTAGTAGTGGTTTCTGTAACCCTAACACTAGGCAGGCAGACACAGACACATCCTGGAACATTTAGGAAAGTCAGCTTAGCCAAGTGCTGTTCTCTGTGTACACCAAGAGACCCTGTCTCAAAAAAATCAGGTGGGAAGTGATAAATGAAGTACCTACTACTGGCCTCTGGTATCTGCGTGCACGTATGCACACAAACACACACCCCACACACACAACAATAGTAATAGCAACAAGTAAAACTATGTCAATATGTACCTAGAAATGAGGAGGAGGCACGGGTGTTAACTGTGGAGGTTACCAAGAAACTCTCTGGACTGCATGTTTCCTAGTCCATCTCTTTGCTCAATAACCTAGCTCAGATATTTTCATGCCATCACAAAAGCAGTAATTTAATAACTTTGTAATGTTACCTTGAACACACCTCCTGCTACTTATTCATCTAGCCTGGGCTGTGAGCTATGTTGTATATCCCATTTCTTTCTATTTTGAACAATGTTAAAAGCATTCTTGTTGTCATATCATTGGCTCAGAACAAATTGCACAACACTCAAGGGCCACGTGAAGTATCAAAGCTGGTGGTAATGACTGCTGAGCCTCCTTTCAGACAATGCACCAGCTGGTGCTTATTAGAGCCATTATTTTCTACTGTTGTTTGTACTGATACGGTGGGGTTTTAGTATCATTTATTTATTAAAGAGCACTTTAATGGCTGGAAAGATGGCTTGACGGTCAAGAACACTGGCTGCTCTTCCAGAAGACTCAGTTAAATTCCCAGCACCAACATAGTGACTCACAACCCTATATAATTCTAGTTCCAGGTTATCTGATGCCCTTGTCTGGCTTCTGAGGGCACCAGGCAAGTATGTGGCACACAGATATACATCCAGGCAAAATACCCACACATGTAAAATAATTTTAATAGAGTGCTTTAAAAACATAAACAGCCCAAGTTCCCATTACTTCTGTACCTGATTAATGAGTTTAATCAACCTTTTTCCATACACCCTTATGGTATTTGTAAGAATTTGTTTTGTATTTTATTGCCCACTTTGATTTTAGCACTTTGGTGTATCAACCCTATCAAATTCTAAAAAGTAATTTTCTGGACTACACATTGCAAATGTTTCCCGGTGTTTTAATGTTTGCTTCTGTACTTTGGGTACTGGGAACCAAACCGAGTCCACCTGTATTTTCATCCTTCGAATCTGGTTTCGAGAAGACAGGGCTTCTTCTCCTCTCCTTAGCTCTTCCATCCCACTGAAATCATTTCAGCATCTAATGTGAGGCCGATAGTCTTATTTTATTTTCCTCAAACAGCTAACTAATTTTCATAAGACATTGATTTTTTGTTAAACTTGTATCTGTTTATGCTTGGTGGGAGTCTCTGCCTCTGGCTTTTACACAATTGCATTCAGTCTCTTTAAGCTCTCTAGTTACCACTGCTCTGGTACCACACTGAACAGACTTCATTAGAAATTTTTTCCTGCTCCTGATTGGGAAATTTTATTTGCTTTTTAAAAACACGAAACCCGGGGGCTGGAGAGATGGCTCAGCGGTTAAGAGCACTGCCTAGTGCTCTTCCAAAGGTCCTGAGTTCAATTCCCAGCAACCACATGGTGGCTTACAACCATCCACAATGTGATCTGGTGCCCTCTTCTGGAATGCAGGTGTACATGCAGATAGAGCACTCATATGCATAAAATAAATAAAATAAATCTTTAAAAACATGAAACCCATAGCTGTTTTGGCTGTTTTTGTTTTTAATATATCATGACAATATACTTTAACTCTGACTGGCCTCCATGTATACAAGTGTGTGCATACTTACACACACACAAGGCTGGACAAATACATAAATTTACATCTAATCACCACACAGTATTTATAATATTTAATAAACAAGATCAAGCTTTTCCTAGTATCACTTTTATTTGTTTAATATTTAAGCAAATTTGTTTCTGTTTATTTTCTCTTAATAGGTAGAAACACACATATGCCCTTTATGCCAACATAGAACTGGGAGTGTATGTGAACAGGGTATGAGGCACCCCAACTTCCCTAAAGTAAGAAACTGTACCATTCAGATGCAAAAAGAATTTCCACATGAAGACAAATCATCTGCATGTGGAAATTGAGACCTTTTTCTGAAGTTTCTAGGCTTTCTGACACTATCCATTTTCATATTGTTCCTCCACTGCAACAGAGCTGTGAGTGGCACTTCGGCCTTCCTTACACTGTCCAGGGTTGTCTTGCTGACCCACAGACTCACTGCGCTGACTTGTGCTGGCACACAGGCCTTGGTGTTACTTGGCTTGCAGCCTTCTTGCTGTTCTTTTGGTTTCTAGTAACTTTAATTTTTTTTTTTTAAGATTATTTATTTATTGTGTATACAGTGTTCTGCCAGCATGTACACATTCACTCCAGAAGAGGGCACCAGATCTCAATGTAGATGGTTGTGAGCCACCATGTGGTTGCTGGGAATTGAACTCAGGACCTTTGGAAGAACAGCCAGTGTTCTTAACCTCTGAGCCATCTCTCCAGCCCATAACTTTAATTTTTAAAATCACCCTACATTAGTCATTCTAGCCATTTCTAATCATTTCTATTTTGCCTTTTTTTCTGTCTCCTCGCCCACTGCTTTGGACAGGGGAGCCCTGCCTTCAGTTCTCACCCCCTCTCCCACCTACTCCCCACCGTTGCCTCAGCTGCTTCGATAAAACACACTGTCAAAAGCAGCACAGGGGACAACGGTCGTTCAGGTTGTTCAAGGGTACTGTCTAGCATGGCAGGAAAATCAAAGTGGAGGAATCTTGAAGCCGCTGTCACACTAGATCTGAAATTAGGAATTTCAGAGAGGGATGAATGCAAACTGCCACTCACTTCTCTTTCTCCATTTGTACAGCCCAGGATGGCGGTCCAGGAAATGCTACCACACTCAGTGGGTGACTCTTCACACCTCAGTTCAATCAAGGCAATTCCCCATGGGCATGCCTAGAGGCCCATCCCCCAGGTGACTCTAGATCCAGTCAAGTTGACAATTAAGACAGGCCATCTCAAGTCCCAAAAGAAACAATGTAAAATACCAAGCCTTTTTCTTCAATGGTTATACTTCTACTATCAACACAGATTAGAAAATTATGTGATTTTTAATTATGTAATTTATGCATATGACCTAGCCATGGTTTGAAATTCACTAAAACAGGTGAAATAATATTGAACAAAAATTACCTTCATAGCCGGGCAGTGGTGGCGCACACCTTTAATCCCAGCACTTGGGAGGCAGAGGCAGGCGGATCTTTGCGAGTTCGAGGCCAGCCTGGTCTACAAAGTGAGTCCAGGACAGCCAGGGCTACACAGAGAAACCCTGTCTCGAAAAACCAAAAAAAAAAAAAAAAAAAAAAATTACCTTCAGGTGGAAAGGGATTCCGTCAATTTAAAAAGTTTTACAAAACCTTGGTATTTTGATTTCTATGTTTGAAATACTATACACAAAGTCGATGTTAAATAGTTCTTGTCATGTGCCAGAACACTTGCCAGGACTCCTCAAACTAGATCCTCAAGATGAATGCTAAGAATGAATCCTAAGATATACTGCTATTATTATCCCTCAGTTGACAAATTAGAAAATGGGAGCACAGAGAAATTAGGCCATCTGTTTGCAGGCACACAGCCTGCAAGGAAGCACGGAGCCAGGCAGCTAGAGTTTACCATCAAGACAGGCAGCATCACACCAAACACTGGCCTTAGTTTCAGAGATGATGAAAGTGGAAAATCTTGTTTCAGAGTATTGACTGTAGGCTGCAGATCAGTCAGCACTGAAACACGACTGACACACGTGGAAGCTAAAGTTCCTGCAGCTCAGAACTGAGCACATTTTTACACTGGCTTTTAGCTACTACCAAAACTGTCTTAGTCTGTTTATCATTTCTGTAGGAAAACACCAGAGGCTGGGCCTTTTATGAAGAAGAGACAGTTTTTAGTAGCAGGTTTGGTTGTCTGAGGATAACTGCTTTTTGCTTTCAAGATAGTTGCAGATTAAAGTAAGATGCAATGTAAAGATGACAAGTAAACTTTCCATCCCAATAACTATCTGAAAATAATGTACGAAGTGAAAAGGTTTACTTTGGTTCCCCCATTTCAGAGCTTTCAGTTAGTCATCAATCAGCCCTATGATGAGGCAGCTCAGAACGGCAGAAGCATGGAGGTAAAGAAAGCACAGCTTCTCAACATCTGGCCAGAAAACAAAAGGAAAAAAGGAAGTGGTAAGATCCCACAATCTCATTCAAGGGCAACTCCCAGTGATCCAAATACCTTTTATTAGGCCCAGACTCTTAAAGTGCTAAGCTGGGAGGTCTAACCTTTATCACGAGGGTTTTGGGCATTGCTCAACATCCTAACCAAACCAGGCATCTTGTTTCCCCACCTGCAGGAGGAAACAACATGGTGGAAGATGACAAAGTAGAGCTAGTACTATAGGAAGCTCCTTGATTACACAAAGAACTCATTGACAAGGAGGGGTCCCTCAAGACCTAACTACCCATTCGAGGGCCCACCTCTCAATGTTGTCACACTGGCCATGAAGTTTCAACACCCGAAGTTTGGAGGAGACACAGTCAAACCATAGCACTGTGAATGAAAGTACAGATTTCTAAGATATCAAGAAAGTCTAGGGGCGGGCAAACAGATACCCCTCAAGCGTTGCTGGTGTCACAACCTGGTAAACCCATTTTTAGCTCTTAGCCACTGTTCTATTGCTGTGAGGAAACACCTTGACCAAGGCAGCTATTATAAGAGAAAACATTTAACTGGGGGCTTTCTTACAATTTCAGAGGGTCAGTCCATTACAACATGGCAGGGAACATGGTGGCATGCAGCTGGGCACTGGAGCTAAGAACTACATTCTCATTCATAGGCAGAGAGACCCCGGGCCTGGCATGAGCTTTTAAAACCTCAGCAACCACCCCAGTGACACACCTCCTCCAACAAGGTCACCCCTCCTAATCCTTCTAATCCTTTCAAATAATGCCATTCCCTGGTGACTAAGCATCTAAATACATGAGCCTATGGGGGCCATTCTTATTCAAACTACCACATTAACTGAAAATCTCATAAGGTGAAAATGTATTTAAATCACCTAATCTATAGAACATGATACCTTAGCCTAGTTCATCTTAAACCCTGCTCAGGACACACTAGCCTATAGTTGGGAAGAATCATGAAGCAGAAAAACTTACATTGAAAAACATTTGGCTACATGATATTGAAACCTGTTCATGAAAACACTAGCAACAAACTGTACCACAGAGAGACTTGTTTCTGTGTAAGACTGCACAGCTCCTGGGAGAGTATGGCTCATACCACAGCCAACCTCTCAAGAGAGGGTTTATGTCTATCACCATCCTCAAAGCTCAAAATTTAAACTCCCAGTGCACTATCTTCCTAACATGCACTGCTTTCACAGCATCTTAAAACTGAAAAATCATAGGACAAAACATCAGGAGTCAGGGGCTGTCTGTGTCCACATATTTACGTATAAAGCAGAGCAGATGAAGACTCAGCGGTTGCTTGCTGCCAAGCCCGATGACCTGGGTTCAATCCCTGGGACCCATATGATGGAAGACGAGAAAAGGCCCCTACAAGTTGTCCTCCGACCTCCACACTGATGATGTGGCATGTACACACACATACACAAACACACAAAAATAAATGTAATTTTTAATGCACAGAGTTTCGAAATAGTTCATTAGGAGTAGTAAAGACAGGACCATCGCGTGGCATTATCAATGAACTTGGAGTGGCCGACTTTATTCAAAGATGTGGTAATGTCAGAGGGATGGCGGAGCAGCTTCTGCACGTCCAGAACATTCCAAGCTGCTGCAGCCGTTAGGCTCATCACAGTGTTGCAGGCGGCATATGAGGCTGTAAGTCCTCTACAGCTGATGGGAGAAGATTTGAATGACAACAGATGGTTGCCTAATGAATGCAAAAGTAACGGGAGGGAACAGTCAAAGGGTTAAGTGTAAGGAAGAAGAGCCAAGGTGTTACATAAACATTGTCAACCACATACTTTAGATCTCATCATGCCAAGAGCTTGTAATGGTATTTTAAAGTTAAAAAATGTTCTTCATGGTACCAACTCCATCCAAACAATACGGACCCATCTGTAAAGATACCACCAGTTTTTTTTTTAAATGAATGTGAAATTTGGATATTAAAAATTCGGACCTACTTCAGTGAAATCACAGTGGATGCTAAGCTGTGATGTTTAATTAGCTGCGGCTGAAGTTTCTGGGGATTATTCCAAACCTGGGAATGGAAGCTAGAGAGATGGCTTGGTGTACAAAGAGATTGCTATGCAAGCATGGAGACCTAGGTTCACATTCTTAGTTAGCAACACCCCTCATTAAAAGCTGGGCATGGCTCAGTTACTGGCCCCTGTAATCTCAGAACTGGAAGGCGGAGACTGAAGGATCCCTGGGGCTACCTAGAGAGCTAGTGTAACCATTCAGAAGTTCCCAGGTTTAGCAAGAAACCGATGCAAAAAAAAAAAAAAAGTTTGGGGGAGGACTGGGGGTAGGGGGGGTACGAGCACTTAATGAGCAACCAGGAGCGCAAATGCCCAATCCCAATTTGAAAGAGCCAGCCCTGCTCGTTCCAGCATCTGTAATACAAGCAGTCCTACAGGGAGAACGAAAGTACAGACAGGAAATCCCAGGAAGCTGCGGGGACAGCTAGCCTGGCACACACGATCCGGAAAACAAGGAAGAGACCTAGGCTTCACCAATGTTATTTTATGACCCAAAATACTTGCAAGCCATGTCCACATACATGCAGATTCATACATATACACATACGAACACACCCCACACACATATACCAGATGCGTATACACACACAATAAATGAATGAATGAATGAATGAATGAATGAATATTAAAGATAAAATTCTGAGAATTGTATTAGGGCATTTTCTGAGAACTGCCTTTAAAATTTGGGCTTATTCTTTGTTTCTAGATTTTTATTATGTGTTAAGTATTATGGAAATTCTTTCTGACAATCTTCAAAATAAAACTAACATTATTACTTATGTTTTAAAACTAAAGCAACACTTTGTGGTTTATCATGCAAAAAAAATTACTTTTAAGACTTAATAATGACAAAATTATCTGGAAATTTTCTAAAGTAAAAATAAATACTTCCTCTCAGTAGGAAAGAAAAAAAATTTAAATAGATAATGGCCATTCATTTAAATAATTTCTCTGCTTCCTAAAATGAATGGGATAATATTTCTAGTAACAACGAAGAACTTAGTACCATAGTGTAGAAGTTAACTAGTCTTAGAATATAGATAGCTATAGCACCATGAAATGGATTCTGGGTTATGATTTCTTGTAATCCAGATGTTTAAAAACTCCCCCTTAGACTCTTGCATTCCAGGCCTGGTTCCCAAAGCCTTGATTAATTAATTCATTGATTGGCATATTTGAGGGAGGAGTTGGGAGGTAGTGGCA